>OY992887.1:62442077-62902077 GCA_963921405.1 Cepaea hortensis
GAGAGTGAGCAAGAGAGAGAGAGCAAGAGAGAGAGAGAGAGCAAGAGAGAGAGAGAGAGCAAGAGAGAGAGAGCAAGAGAGAGAGAGAGCAAGAGAGAGAGAGAGCAAGAGAGAGAGAGAGCAAGAGAGAGAGTGAGCAAGAGAGAGAGAGAGAGTGAGCAAGAGAGAGAGAGCAAGAGAGAGAGAGCAAGAGAGAGAGAGAGCAAGAGAGAGAGAGAGCAAGAGAGAGAGAGAGCAAGAGAGAGAGAGCAAGAGAGAGAGAGTGAGCAAGAGAGAGGGAGAGTGAGCAAGAGAGAGAGAGAGTGAGCAAGAGAGAGAGAGAGAGCAAGAGAGAGAGAAAGAGATAGAGAAAGAAGAGAGAAGTTGGGTCTTAGACCATCACATGTACAAAATATGAGTTGTGACCATCTCCTCATTGTCTTTCAGAGTATGAAATATCTCTGGACCTGCAGTGCCAGGCTGGATCAATCCAAAAGCCCATATGATAGTACCTCGAGCTAGCCCTGTCACTAGTAAGGTCTCAACTCAGGACCGCTGTGGGTTTTCAGCGAGCCGCCGCAGACATAGAGAATGTTTACCGTGGTTATATACTTGACACATGTGTTCTAGAAGTTAACGCGAGAGCCGAGTCATCAAAACCACGACAACCACTTCCCTGATAATTTTTGCAGTCCAATCTTCTAATTATAGATCGCTATTATATTGATTTATGCGGCCATGAACTCTGGCATCATCGTTTAATGTGGCCCTGAACTCAAGTCGCAATTGTTAATGTGGTCGTGAACTCTAGTCGCATTATTTAATGTAGTTGTGAACTCAAGTAGCATTATTTTATGTGGCCGTCCGTGAACTCAAGTCGCATTATTTAATATAGTTGTGAACTCAAGTCGCATTATTTAATATAGTTGTGAACTCAAGTAGCATTATTTAATATAGTTGTGAACTCAAGTAGCATTATTTTATGTGGCAGTCCATGAACTCAAGTCGCATTATTTAATATAGTTGTGAACTCAAGTCGCATTATTTAATATAGTTGTGAACTCAAGTAGCATTATTTTATGTGGCAGTCCATGAACTCAAGTCGCATTATTTAATATAGTTGTGAACTCAAGTCGCATTATTTAATATAGTTGTGAACTCAAGTCGCATTATTTAATATAGTTGTGAACTCAAATAGCATTATTTTATGTGGCCGTCCGTGAACTCAAGTCACATTATTTAAAGTGGCTGTGAACAGAAGATCGTAAACTGATTGGAGTCATTAGACGTAGACAGTCAACATTTTTTGGGCATGTTATGAGAAGAAATGACTTGGAGAACTTGGTGATAACTGGCAAGATCGAAGGGAAGAGACCAAGGGGAAGACCGAGAAGTAAATACCTGGATGGCTTGGCCACGTGGCATGGTCGGAACAGGAACACGGTGCTGATCCACGAATCTGGTGATCGAGTGAGATGGCAGAACATGACCGCCCACGCTTATCGGCATGGATCATGATGAAAGGATGGATGGTGAACTGAAGTCGCATTATTTAATGTGGTCGTGAACTCAAGTTGCATTATTTAATGTAGTCATGAACTCAAGTCGCATTAGTTAATGTTGTCGTGAACACACGTGGCAATATTTAATGTTGTCGTGAACACACGTGGCAATATTTAATGTGGTCGTGAACACACGTGGCAATATTTAATGTGGTCGTGAACACACGTGGCAATATTTAATGTTGTCGTGAACACACGTGGCAATATTTAATGTGGTCGTGAACACACGTGACAATATTTAATGTGGCCGTGAACACACGTGGAATTATTTAATGTGACCGTGGACAGGTTACTCCCGGTCTAGGACAACTAGCTGCTAAGCGTCCATTCTGTACTCAGCAGTCGCGGTAGCAACACTGCCAGTCACTAGGCTATAGAGACGTCTAGAGTGATATAGTTTTTTCTTGTGGCTTTTTGTGTGTGTGCATATCCTTTACAGGACATCGCTGTCAACACCAGCATCTTTCAGCTGTATGTTGATTTCTTGGCAAGATTACGCTCAGTAGTTTGCCATGCTTTCTGAGCGGCCGGCTCACATACCCCGTAAGTTACCGATGCGATTCGAACCACTGCTGATTCTAACCATCATCACGTTACCGACGAGAGTATACGAGATTACGGAGAAAAGTCATAACCTCTAAGCCACGAAGCCGGCTCTAGATACACCAATATTTTACTAAACCAAAATAGAAAAGAAAACCTAGGGAAATAGTCAGGCACCGGACAAGTTTTGGTCACGAAATGTTGAAGGGTACAGTATCGAACTGTGTAGTTTATTTGCCGTGTGTATTCCCTACGGTCTTCGTGATTTAAGTCGGGGGAGGGGTGGGGGGGGGGCGCCAATAGTAATGTGACGGTAGCACAACTCAAGGGATAGGAACCAGACCAAGAAAGAAACACACCTGCTGCTCTGAAGGTAGACTGGGGATATGCAATCAAAGCAAATCCAAATCAGGCACACGATGCCACTACATTCTTGGTCCAGACACGTATTCTACGGCTCTCAGATGAAAGATATGGCTGCACGCCTATATGCCAATATCCTCCGGATGTGAGGGCTGGGCCGATACTCACCCACTGCTAACTGAGGTGAGATGCTGAGTCTGCTACACACTTGGTCCAGACATTTATTCTACGGCTCTCAGCTGAGGGATACGAGGGATCCCCCGGAAGATAGGGCCTGGCCGTTACTCGCTCTCTGCTGCATGGAAGTAAGATGCAATGGTTACGATGCAAGTCTGTACTTGCTCATTGAGTGAGTGTATTTAAAGGTGAGAAAACATCTCATAAACACGAAATGGAACGCTTGGCTAGCTAATCCATTACGTGGAAGTCAGAAGCGAAAGTTTGCTGAGTGGATGTCGTCTGCAGACTGACCGTTCCTGGTTTGCGTGGGGAACGGGCATTGGCGAACAAAATGCCCAATACACGGAAGTAAGGAATTAAAGCCGCCATGAGCAGGATGTGGCGATTCCTTGCTCAGAGGGCAATGTGCCGGCTCTGCAACTATGGAAGCCTCCTTGGATGGCAGGGAATGCCAATGGTCTGCCTCTGCCTTTCCTTGAGGGTTGACCGCGATGTCTTTGACCGTTCTAACTTGACCAGCTGAGATGTGGACGACATCACAACAGTGAGACTGTGGGATGTGGATTTTAATTCCTGAGAATAATTCGTTAAAATGTCTAGGGGTTTTTATTGATTCTCTGGTCACTGGTTATTATGCAGGGTGATCAGGGATATTTACCACAAATCCCAGGAGAAAAGAGTTCAATCCTTGAAACAATGGCATCTGTGTGTAGGTTCCCCTTCCCACTTCATCACCCTGTAAATTAACTATAGTGCTAGAAGGATATTGATTGCTCACAACATATAAACAACCACTTGTTGGACACCACATTTACTTGATGTACACAACACTTTTGGACAAACAGTTCAGGTATTAACTCAAGATCTGCAATTACATATATAGATGTGTAATAAACACTATGCATTTTCAGACAGGCATGGGAATGATGTGCAGTATTACAACATAGTACCCAGTGACCCCCCAAAAACAAACAACAACAATGTTATTACAAACAACACAACAACCACAAATTGGGTCTACTTTCATTTTCCCTCATAATTAAGGCAAATAAAGATATTAAATAGAACCCAACATAACATGTTTCTGACACCTTTTACCATTCTCTCATTGTTAAAAATAATGAGTTGGTGTCAAAATACTATACCATCTATATACCATTGGAAAAAACTACTGACCTGTTACCTTCAGAAAAAAACCCAACATATAAACAACATTTTGTACTATTAATTAAACTAATTAATAGAGTCAATTTGCTCCTGGTGTGCGGTTAAGGGTTCACCTTTGCTGTCGATTAGATCCTTTTCCCATTGTCTGGGTACCGAATTAATGCACTCAGTTATGTTCTTACTATTTAGTCACTGGTAATTGGCTGGTGCAAATCATACTTTATAATAGAAATTACACACAATCACAAATCCCTCCGCGGGCTAGAATATTCGAGTACTCTGTTGCAGTAGGCTCGGTGTCTTTTATTGAAATTAGGGGCCTCAGGTTGGTCTAACTTTCCGGAATTTCCACTTAAGCTCTGCAGAAGGTACTTTACCATCTCACCATACATGGTGCCAAGTAGACGTCCATTCAGATGCTCTGCTTTTAATATCAGAATCCCAAGTAGTTCAACAAAGATTTTACACCCACCAAGTCGCGAGTCTATAACCCATGGAATTTAGGTTGACATTGGACCAGCAAAGAGTTAGTCGTTATCTAGTCCAGTGTAGAACTTTATTTGACTGAGAGGCATCTCATGGTAGTGTCTGTGACTAGGGCCACACTTGATCTATACCTACATATATCCACAGATGAATAAATCCAGCACAGTAACAGGTTTGCAAACAATTGGATGATTCCTCTTGTTGCAGATATAGAGACATTTAGCTGCTTTCATATGGTCTTTTATCTGATGGTGTTCAGGGTTTGGAACCTTGAGGTAATCTGGTTTCGTAGTTATGTTTCAGATGATATTCAGTTTGTACCTTGGTTGTATTGGCTTATGTGGTTCAGTGTCTTCTCCCCATTTGGTTGAGCCAGAACTTAGTGTTGAATCGCTGAATTCCATGTTTGACTGTTGCAGCTGTGAGACATTCTTTCGAAGACTTATCCATTGTTGGATATTAACTTGGTAACCCAACCAACAGTTGAAGGGCTTTCACTGTTGCTAGTTTTAGTAACTTGTAGGATTGTCCCATAGTTTCACTGATTTTGCTGAGTGATAAGGCTTATAGGTGATACTTCTCAGACGTAAAGCAGACGATACACTGTTGTCAGTTACTCTGTTGATCTTCATCTTTGTAGATTATTAGATCTTGAAGTCCATCCTGGATATTCCTACTAAAATAGGACTTAATCACTCACCCAGTCAGTTGTCTTCTAATTTATCTGTTGCTCGCTATGGAGCTATTGAGCACAGCAGTCCATGGGTATTTCTAGATGCAGACTATGGTTAGGACATTTACTTTCTGGCTGTTGACCCAGGATCCAGATTTAGTGATATAGTCCCACCACATTCAACCACCACCTGCTTCTCTTCTATAGAAAAGGGATGACAAGAATACAACACTAGCATTAACCTACTGTGATGTGTTAACTTTCACAAGACAATTACAAACAAAAATACAAAACAAGGGGAGAAGGGGAAAGGAGTGGGTGTCCATGTTCCACTGTCCCTCATTGCTGAGTAGAGCCATTCTGACTCTTAATAGTGAGTAAGGTATTTTCTCACTTATATTTTGTTCTGTTGTTACTGGGACTATTAGATGAGTGAAGTCATTCTGTCCATCCAACATGTTGATATTGTCTCTCTCATTACTTGAAGAGAATAGCCTATACAGAATCTCTGTGGTTTCTAATGCCGCGTCTTCCTTTCGGCACTATAATCATCCTTAGGTCAAGACTATTGTCGTGGAATGCCGCCTTAACATCCCAGAATATTTTTCTCGGTCTCCAAATTTGAGAGGCCAAATTGAGAAAGAATGAATTAATCACGCTACTCCAAAATTATCTAGTCGTGAGGTAAGATTATTCACAAAAAGCCTCTAGCCATGACGTAAGCTTGCAGATGGCAAGTAAAATGGCAACTAGATAATTAGTATACACCTTGGGAAACTGCTGACCCAGACATGCTGAATCAACAATGAAGGGGCCATGGACTGTGTAATTACAACTGACCAGGCATGACACCTGATAAGCACAGGTAGGAAATCGCCAGGTGTGAACAACATTGACAGAGGGAGAGATAATAGCCCCAGGGCTGTAAACTAAGCCCCGTCCACTCTGACTGGCAGACTCAGGAATGTGTGAAAACAGATCTGATAAGACAATTAACACTGGGCTGTAGACTGTACCAGACAGAGAGGAGCAAGGTGTGATGGCCAGGTTGCGGGGATAATTGCAATTACCGTCAGCGGGAGAATAGAAGAATTTATGACGGGAATGCCAAAGAGATAATAGTGTCTCAGACACTGTCTGCTAGACTAAGCTTAAATAAGGGTCCCTAGCCTGTTTTATGTTAGATTAAAGTTGACTTCAGAACAGGTGAGACAACCAGCTCGTTTTGTATGATTCTTAGGTTGCTAGATTTAACTAGGAGAATTAATTCTTAGTAACTAGTCGAGTTTTAGATGGATGTAATGACTCTCAGTCTATATCTGACCTAGGTTACTTCCAGAATTATCATTGCTTCAGGTTACTTGAGTATTCTTTCTAAGTTATGTGTTCAATATCATATTGCTTTAAAATGTTACTCTTCTGAGAAGTAGAACCTTATGTAAGACAGATCTTGTCTAAGTATACTTTTAGGTGTCTTGGTAGATGCTTGTCATTTCTTTGTACCCTATCCTAGTTGCCTTTTTTGGTGTGTGCATTTGTTGTACAGAATATAGTCGACTGACTATTTCTTTAATTCTTACAACAGCAGTAACTAACTAGTGCATTATGCTATGATGTTAAAGTATCATAATATGTCTAGTTTAATCAATATGTTTATGTGTATTGGATGTTTGATAAATTGATTTGTCATATGCAAACCTACCAATATGAAGTGTTATGCTATTGTGTGCGCATTGGCACACTAACCATCGATTGCATTTGTAGCAGAGGTGTAATGGTACAGACATTACCCACAAGTGTTATGGGGTATATGGTGCTAAACCTTTTTCATCATATGGTGGAGGGTAATTCACGGAAGTCTGGCACAGCTACTGGTCCCGGCTTGTAAGCCCGGATGATCAGGCATTATTATAATACCATTACCGACCCTGTGAGCTGCTAAACTAACTTTGGACGGAGCGGCTGTACGACACAGAATTTCTGTATTAGCGACATGAACATGGGGCGGCAGAAATGTAATCATTACAGGCGTGTGAGACAATTGAAAAGCCCGTCCCAGACTAAAGACAGTAGGGAGAAGGAGGATGGTGAACACAGTAGAGCTGGAAGATAAACTTGGCCAGACTGGTCATTGTATATGTTTGTGTTATGATATGTTTTAATTAGGATTGCGCTGATGTAGAACTGATATAACACATTCTCGACTTTCTTTCAAGCTCTCACAAGGAGCACCTATGTTATAGATCTCAAGACTAGAGACTACTGACTAGGAGTGTCAGGACTGACAGGATCGTTAGAATACCGGCAAGCTGTTTCTTTTGTGTGTGTCTACTGGAGAGTGGGGATCAGGACCACAGATCCAGATAGATCGAGTAACAAGTAAAGTTACGTAATGTTTGTCATCAATATCAATATGTATATGATTTCATCATCCTCATATTGACAATCATCCTATGTTTATTGTTATGATTAGCAAATAAATGTTGTAGTATTGTAACTCATAGTTCTGTCATTATATTTTTTCCAATTGTGCATACGTATTGTTGTGTACATTGGTGGGGGTTCACTTACACACCAAGGAAAGGAGCAGTCAGGGAGAAAACCTGTACTGAGATAGTCGTCTATACTAATATATTTTGACTTAAAACATCTATCTTAAGCTAACCTTCTCTTTCCTATACCTTGGCGAATATTCAGCACAGTTCATTTCATTTTGTAACGAGCCACTTAGAGCTGTACGTTGGATATTCAGGGCTTAATCTGTAGTTCAGCCATATAGATTTTGTCCCTAGTCAGTTTCTGACTATCTGGGGTTGCTCGCCAGTGAATAAGATTTTCATCTAGCCGGTTGGGCACCCCGTCTTATGACAACTATTCACATTGGCTTAAGTACTGACATACACATGGATTCTTACATCAACATCCTCTAATCCCAAGGTGCAACATTAAAATGTATATTCCCACAGGAAAAAGTAACAATCAGAACAGAGAAAATTCTCATACCAGAAAAAAACATACATGTACATTTCTCTGATATTAAGTACATGATAATCCTACATAATAATTAATCATAATGCTGATGCAGGGAGCCTTTGTTTTTGGATTTTCTCAGGGGTTAATCCATAACTAAAACATACATTGTTTTCCCCCACTGCGTACAGCAGATGAGGATAGTAGTCGCTGTGATATATTTTGTCAAGGACTGCTATTATTCAAGCAATTTATTCACATCAATCTTCGCTTCTGTTCCTACTACAGTGAGGTGATGCGGATTGAATCCTATCCGAACATTGATTTCGATCACGCGTTTACTTCCTTTGTTCATGAATTTATATTCTCAAACATGGCGTCCCTAGCAATATTTTATGAAATGATTACATGTCCCTCCTCATACGGAGTGGTTACTAATCTGTTAACAAAAGGATGGTACTAAAATTTAGCACTATAGTTCCAAGTTACAGATTATGATGTGGCGAAGTATTTTATCCCCTGACAAAGAGTCAGGGATACGCGTAATCATTTGTATGTCCCCGCATGGATAAAACACATTTCTATAGTACATAGATTATTTGCAGATTTCTAAGCATAAATAGTGAGCTATTGTTCACAGTGCATAGAAGTTTTAACATAGGAATATGAAATTGACCGACACTAGTTCTTTACTATGAAGTATGAATCAGGGGTCTGTTCCTACATTGAGAAAAGTTTCTGACATGAGAGTTGATACTCTATAGTACACATAATATTCGTAGATTATAAACACTACTAGTTAGATATAAGTTCATAATGCCTATAAAAGATATTAACATAAGGATTAGAAATTGTAAAACAGGAAAAATTACAGCGTGGCAGAACATGTGCTTCATTGGTAAAAATAAAATCAGACTCTAGCTTACAAGAACTGTTGAATTATCATTCTAATTAATTCTTAATTAACACACTGGTATATGTACTTTATAAAAATACATGAATACATTTTAATAATATAGATATAACATACCAATAGTTGCAGAGACTGACATATTTCTAAGGCAAAATACCTTCTCCCCGAAGGGAAAGGTAGACTTTCTTGTGTGCTCTCTTGACTAGAAATGGCCGCTTCAGTCTTTGTTTTCCCACTCACCGGGATTGGCCAGGTACGGGAAAAAATTAAAGCCAAATACATTAAGCTGCCACGGTCAGTCTATCGCTGTTTTATTTTCTATTCCTACCTAAGCAAGTTACTTAACCAGTAATTGTAAGGGTTTGTTTATTTTTAAGGGAGTCAATGCTTAGGAAAGGGCAGGGACGTTTTTATTATATTACAGAGACTAATGTCCCTCGAGATCCTGGGAAGGCAAACTCGTAAAAGCGCCCGCAGAAGTCGGATGTGCCGGCCTAAAGGTTGTAAATAAAACGGGCACAACGCAAAAACGTCCGCGTGAAATGTCCCTCGTGCCCGAAACAGCTCTGACTATTTTGTCTTCCGGGCACAGCGTCCAGCACATGTCCGAACCGAAAGCTCGCTGAGTGGATGTCGACTGCATACTGACCGTTCCTGGTTTGTGTGGGGAGCGGCCTGTGGCGAAAGAAATGCTCAATACATGGAAGTGAGGAATTAAAGCAGCCATGTGCAGGACGTGGCGATTCCTTGGGTGAGCCCAGTATCAGAGCGCTATGTATCGGCTCTGCAATTATGGAAACCTCCTTGGATGGCGGTAATGCCCATGGACTGCCCCTGCCTTCCCTTGAGGGCTGACCGTGAAGTCTTCGACCGTTCTAACTTGACCAGCTGGGATGTGGACGGCACCACAACAGTGAGAGTCCCCTAGGACGGCTAACCTGATTTAAAAAACGCCCGCTAAAGTCGGATGTGTTGGCCTAAGGGTTTTGGCCTAAGGGTGCATAACGGGACACACCTCAATTATGTCTGAAAAACACTCCGAATGAACGAAGAAGAAGAAGAAGAAGAAGAAGTATTACTAAATTACTATTGCTAATACTAAAAATACTAAAAAGACAGAAGACAGAAGGAAGAAGAAGAAGAAGAAGAAGAAGAAGAAGAAGAAGATGTTGATGATGATGATGATGATGATGATGATGATGATGATGATGATGAGATGAAGTAATACTAAATTTGACCACGCCACTCGAGGAAAAGGGAAAACATAATCGGGAGGATAAACTAAACGTGGGATTTAATATGGCGAATTACGATGTGTGATAGTCTAAAAACTAGTTGTGGGTTCGTTCAGAACAGAATTTCCATTATTCACTATAAGAGTAGAGCAGGCGATACTAATCAAGTATTTAGTGTAAATACTACCATATTAATTTAATTATCGTGTATAATTTGAAGGAATTATTGGTGATTGTGAATAAATATATTTACTAGTGAATTATTTCTTTTCCTCTCACATATTTTATTTTACTAGCACGTGTGTGAAAGTTATTTACTAGCGTGATTGAACAGGATAAACTATTCATCCTCACCAACTCTCACTAATGATCTTGCCTGTAAATACATTAACTTTAAGTCTAGCATTATCTATATATATATATAAAAGAGACTGTATGTGTGTGGTTGGGGATGTATTGGATGCGTTCGATAACGGTACATCCGATTGAGATTAAATTTTCTACACGTCTTCCTTTCATTCCTGTGCAACCGACTGTAATAGTTTCTTAGTGTAAAATCGGCTACTTACTTACAAAAATTTCATTTTGTAATTACATGACTTAACATAAGAAATATTCTATAAAGGGACATAACTTTTAGTAGCATTGATATATCTTAGGTTAAGTCCCCTGGCTATAAATAGCTATATAAATAAATAGATACATAGATAGATAGATCTGACCCGATAGATAGAGAAGGTGGGATAGACGGAGTGAGAGACAGACGGGCAGACAGACAGATAGATAGACAGATAGATAGACACACAGACAGAAAGTCTGGTCGACAGACAGACAGACAGACACACAGACAGACAGACAGTCGGGAACGGGAACTTATATGACTACTTATATGAATTAAATTAGATGCTCCCCACCAGGGACTGGGTGAAGCCGGGCCGGGTCAGACAGACAGACACACAGACAGCCGGGTCGACAGACAGACAGACAGTCGGGAACGGGAACTTATATGACTACTTATATGAATTAAATTAGATGCTCCTCACCAGGGAATGGGTGAGGCCGGGCCGGGTCAGACAGACAGATAGACAGACAGACAGACAGATAGTCGGGAACGGGAGCTTATATGACTACTTATATGAATTAAATGAGATGCTCCCCACTAGGAACTGGGCGAAGCCGGGCCGGGTCAGACAGACAGATAGACAGACAGACAGATAGTCGGGAACGGGAGCTTATATGACTACTTATATGAATTAAATGAGATGCTCCCCACCAGGAGCTGGGCGAAGCCGGGCCGGGTCAGACAGACAGACAAACAAGCAGATAGACAGACAGCTAGCTAGCTAGAGAGATAGATAGATAGATAGATAGATAGATAGATAGATAGATAGATAGATAGATAGATAGATAGATAGATAGATAGATAGATAGATAGATAGATAGATAGATAGATAGATAGATAGATCCCCGCCAGGGCCTGGGTGAAGCCGGGCCGGGTCAGCTAGTATTCTATATTGGTAAAGTAGCTTGTGTGTATCTTAAAGTATGTGTTACAGAGAGTATTCATGAATATAGGCTAGGAATAATATTCTTATTTGTAAATTGCATATGTGGTGTTCCGTAGTTTGAGGGTTCACTAATATCTATTGGGACGTATTAGTTGTGACCTATGATGTGCTGTTATTACTAGGAGGATAGGATTTGTATTTAGCAAGGTTCCGAGAGCACATGTTATTTGGTCCTTGTTTGTATGAGACGTACATGGCCATCAAATACTAGTCCATGGCCAATTTTAGAAGCGTTTAGTTGTCTCGGCAGCAAGTTCATCTTGTCTCACTGAATATATTTCACAGATTCACCACCTTGAGCATCGAATTGTTGAATAAGTCAGGAACTTTAAATTGAAGTAATTCAACGTTCACCGCAACACAACCTACGATGTGTATGGTTAAATACCATTTGATACCCCAGAGACTTTATTGTGCAGTGTCTCACTCTTTAATTTTAAGGGCATTTGAACATTCTAACTTCTGAACATTAATTTTGGACTGAATGAGCTTGAAGTCGAAAAACCGAGGACAGGAAATTCTGGAACGTCATTTCACATGAGAAAGAGAAGCTGAAAGAAGATCTGACGAACCGCTAGCCAACCCGAAATATACGACTCACCAGTTAAGTGGCCACAATGTACCGACGTCCAACACCATTACCATTCGAACCAAATTTCCAAATATTTCAGGCCATCTGTTGTCTGTGATTAGAACTATTCCAGCTGAATTAGAGGATAGTAGGACAAGAACACTATACATAGAATTATAGCTTTAGGATAATCTTAGATTAGAAAACGGGAATTGTTAATCCGGGATCCCTTATAAGCGTACAAGGCTGTATCCAGTGGATCACCCAAAGTGTAATAAAACTTAATGTGGTCAGTTAAAAATTTTACCAATCTTAGTTTGTTATATGATTAAGTAAATTTAGTATACTTAGTGTGAGAAGATTCGAAATGTTTGTTACTTTATATATATATATTAATCTGTCTTTCTCCGTGTTTGTGAGAGTGAATCAGATTTGGGGGCCCAATCTGTATACAGGCAAAGTAGCTGGAAAATCTTGGTATACGGTCTTATTCTAAGTACTGTTTGTCACCATTCCTCTCCTGCCTGTCACTGTGAGAAGTCTTGACCAGTTCTGTGAACTTTTGAAATCATAAGTCTAGAATTGCGAGCCAGTTGGTAGCTTCTTCTGCAGTGGTTAGATTTTCTACTTTTAGGAAGTCTATTCTGTATCTAGTTTGATACGCTCGCTATCATCGTAGCTACACTCAAGTAAAATTAGTTAATGGAGTCATGAACTCACGTAGCATTATTTAATGTGACCGTGAACTCAGTAGCATTATTTAACGTGACCGTGAACTCAAGAAGCATGGTTTAGCGGGTCCGTGATCTGAAGTAGCATTGTTATCGGAACTGCAAGCTTACGTGGTGCTGTTTGAAGTAGTTGTGAGTTGTAGCGGCAGCATTTAACACGGCCGTAAACTGAAGTCGTATGCTATATTATTAAATGCGGGCGTGAACTCGCGTAGCATTATTGAATATGACCATGAAATCAAATTGCAGTGTAGAGTCAATGTGAAAGTGAATTAATGCAGAATTGTAGAACGCGACCGCAAGCTACATTGTAGATATGAACCGAAGTAGAATTTCTTAATGTGGCCTTGAAACTTAAGTAGCTTTTCCCAACGGTCGTGAGCCCACGTAGCATTATTTAATACAGCCGTGAACCCAATTTGGTTATTTCATGTGACCAAGAAATCAAATGAAGAAGAATCTTGTTTTAGGACCAATTTTGCAAGTCAATTTGTATATTACACACATATTCCATTAAGTATACGCCTGCAAACACGTCTACTCTACCCACACTGCACCCTCTCTCTTGTTTCTCTAAATCCGTCACACTAATCACACGAATGTTTCCGACTGTTAACACGAATGAAAGTGTGTGTTATTTTCATCACAATGAACAAGAAACACCTACAATCTGGCGTTCAGCTGGTCGCAATCTATGAAAGACATTCACACGCTGACGCGTTAAGTCTCGTGTGTGACAGACCGTGAATTAATCACCATTGGAGTCAGTGGATAGTTCATTATGGAGTACAAGTAGAGTGCTGGCAAATATTATCGGTGGAGGATATAAAGAGGACGACGAAAACGCGGTATCAGTGGATGATTATTGATATTAATTCCTGCTGTCAGATACGGTTGCACACTCATTTAATTTGTTCTATTTACTTTTGGAATCGTTTCCATCTCCGACTTTTGCTAATCATGTAGCAAGTCCCCCGTAGAACGTCGCCCTCATGACTGCTCGTGGAAAAGACTCTGGATCCCTTGCCAGTTCTCTGGCCACATGCACCCTCATGCCCAAGGTGTATTCAATGTCCATCTCCGTGCTGGTCGACCCCAGCCGCTAGTTCCAGGAAGCAGGCCTGTCATTGGTGTCCGCTCCAAACCTCCGTGACGTTTATGATGGTCGGAGTCTGTCAGTGTACCAGGCATCAGGCTGTTTATGATGGTCGGAGTCTGTCAGTGTACCAGGCATCAGGCTGTTTATGATGGTCGGAGTCTGTCAGTGTGCCAGGCATCAGGCTGTTTATGATGGTCGGAGTCTGTCAGTGTGCTAGGCATCAGGCTGTTTATGATGGTCGAGTCTGTCAGTGTCCCAGGCATCAGGCTGTTTATGATGGTCGGAGTCTGTCAGTGTGCCAGGCATCAGGCTGTTTATGATGGTCGGAGTCTGTCAGTGTCCCAGGCATCAGGCTGTTTATGATGGTCGGAGTCTGTCAGTGTACCAGGCATCACGCTGTTTATGATGGTCGGAGTCTGTCAGTGTACCAGGCATCAGGCTGTTTATGATGGTCGGAGTCTGTCAGTGTGCCAGGCATCAGGCTGTTTATGATGGTCGGAGTCTGTCAGTGTACCAGGCATCACGCTGTTTATGATGGTCGGAGTCTGTCAGTGTACCAGGCATCAGGCTGTTTATGATGGTCGGAGTCTGTCAGTGTACCAGGCATCAGGCTGTTTATGATGGTCGGAGTCTGTCAGTGTGCCAGGCATCAGGCTGTTTATGATGGTCGGAGTCTGTCAGTGTGCCAGGCATCAGGCTGTTTATGATGGTCGGAGTCTGTCAGTGTACCAGGCATCACGCTGTTTATGATGGTCGGAGTCTGTCAGTGTACCAGGCATCAGGCTGTTTATGATGGTCGGAGTCTGTCAGTGTGCCAGGCATCAGGCTGTTTATGATGGTCGGAGTCTGTCAGTGTGCCAGGCATCACGCTGTTTATGAGCCAGTTTCCGTCCATGTTCAGGTCTTGTGGACTGGCAGATCTCTTCTTGGTATACGGCATTCTATGAATTCTTTTGTAGCATTTCAGTTTAAAAACCTCGATTTTCTCCTTTAGTGATAGCCAAATGATCCATAACTCACGCACCAGAACGGGAACTCGTCGCTGGCTACTGGAGATGGGGAACGGATCATGTGTGGGAATGTCCTTAGTGCAATGATGTTGATTCTGAATATCATATTTCATATTTCTTATATTTCCATGACTCACATCGGATTGTTGCTAAACAAAAGAAGCACGTTCCAAAAGTGTTATTTTAATATATTTCCTGGTGTTGTTCAACCTCTCATTCCTCTTTCCCCAGGGTATGCTGATGTGGTTGGACACGAACAGACGGACAGTTTAGCTGGGTCTGCACCAATGGGCGGGGTATTGGTGTATGATAAGGCAGACGTGGCCATGACCGTTGTGGATTGTGCTTACAGTGTGGAGGAACAGATAAATCATCATTACCCGGAGATAATGGTGGCCGACACTCAGTATTCCACGGACAGGCCAGGTGTACACATAATCAGACTGCAACTGACACCATTAGAATTGAGACTCTTCGCTGGCTGATGAAGATGAGGACGGAGCACGTCTGGGAATGTCCCGTGCGCTGTGATGTCAGCTAAACTCAACTAAAACTCTTATTACTGTGGTTTGACTTCTTGTGAACATTCTCCTTTGTTGTTGATTCACAGTATGTAGCATTCTCATTTTTTTTTTTTTCATTTTGATTGTAATTGTTTGTTGGCATGTAGTCTGTGGTCATTGTTTTTATTATTTTTATCTTCTGAGTACAGATAAAAAAGATGATATTCACTGTGTCTTTTGGCGGACATAATTAACGTCTAATACATTTTCACTATTTGAAAAGAGCAATGTGTCATCTGAATATCTGAGTTCTGGAGATATTTTCAAATATGGATCAAAATATCACGGCTTTCATCATGTTTGATGCTTAAGTGGATCAAAATATCACGACTTTCATCATGTTTGAGGCTTTTCAATACATCTTCTGCAGATACGTTAAACAGGTATGGGTGGAGATTGCATCCCTGTCTTACCTCCGTTTTCCCCTTAAATTAAATTGATGTTTCCTCGACTACTCTGACAGCTGCTGGTTATTTACGATGTAACGATTCAATTAAGTGCTGAAAACTCCATATCTCTTATGATGTTCCATAATTTCAGATGTTGAACACTGTCGAAGACTTACTGTAGAGTGTAGACCATGAAAAAGGCATGCAGATCTTCATCATACTTCTGAGCATTTCTCAAAGGTGGTTCTTATGTTTAAATATGGTCTCCGTTTCCTTGTCTTAAATATTCCTCTATTTCTTGCCATTCATATTTTCATTTACTGTCTAGCCTTCTCATGATGATTTTGAGGACAATTGTCTAAACACTACTTAGTAGTGCAATAGTGTGATAGTTGATCTGGTCTCATTTGGGAGAGGCCTGTTGTTTGTTCTCTTCCGTGCTTTGGGCCAAACAGCGTATTTCCACATCTTCACATACTCGTAAAGTCTGCAACAAATGGTTCGTGATCTGTGTTGTAGTCTGCTCCAGATGGTGTCTTTGTAGATGTTTTACGTGTCCCCTATCTCTGTTGTGTTGAGATGTCAATTTCGTACCAGCAGATGAGGTCTAAGTTTAGAGTCTTTTTGGATGTTATCTAAATATGGTGTTTGTTATGGACAGATTGTTTCCTAGTCGATTATTACATTTCCTTTCTAATTTACATGTTCTAGACAGAATGTTGCCATAGTGTAAAACAAAGAGGAACATGAAAGGAAACCTCAATGAACCATTGGAAAAATCCGGTTTCCTTGCCAACTAACAAACATCCAGTTTACAGCAATACAAACATCGGGGGCGGGGACGGGGCGGGTTAACCTAGGCTAGTGAGACAACTACAACAGCTGTGTGGGGACGCGTGCAGATCAATAGCAATCAGCGGATGCAAGAGATCACGATGTTAGGGCACATGTGTGTATTACTATTTCATCATTATCAAGAGTCTTGCCGATTGGCGAGAGCGCAATTTTCTTCATTTCTTTTGCTCTCCAACAAGTATCAGTTCGTACGCTGGTTGATAACTTTCCGTGCCAAAACAAAAGGGTGTCAGGAATGTTCTCTTACTGTCTTCCTCTGTCTCTCTTTCCACATACATTTCCAGTGGTCACAACGTTGCAGTTGTTCTCTTATAATAATGTAGTCAAAAATGATGACTCTCTCCATCTCATGTTTGTGGCACGTCTTTGTGTCTCGGCCTCAAACATTTAGTTCACTTATTTTGGCTGTCCAGTAAGTTATTCTGTAGCTTGCCTAATTTCGTGGAGTTCTGCGGACATGCAACCAAACAGTCAACCAGCCGACCGATTGACCGACCAACCATGAAACTAATTGACTGATTGACAGGCAGACTGACTGACTGCCTGACTGACTGACTGACTGTCATCTGTCAATAAATAAATAAATACAAGCAGTCATCCACTGCCTATAGTACCTTGCAGTATAGGGGAGGGAGTCTTGACCGTGAGGAAGTCAGGCCGCCTGGCTAGTGCAGTCGCCCCGAACTGTGCAGGTTAGGATTTCATTTTTGCCACAGACATAAAAAAATCCACCGAGGATTCGAACCCTGGTCTCCCGGAGGAGAACTCGGAGTTCTTAGCCACTCGGCCAGCCGCTCCTCACTGACTGACTAACTAATTTAAAAAATACACTTATTTATCTAGTTACTGATCCATTAATTCATTTACATAGTCAATCATGCATCATATATTTATTAATCCTTCTCTATATCCTTCAAAGATAAGTATTTCTAACGCAAGTCCTAACATAGGTCCTACTAACGTCAGTTCAGATAATAGAAGTCCTTCTATCCTCAACACTTGTAAAGTAAGTCCTAATAACATATGCCTCCCACATACGGGAGTCTTTGTGGCGAAGTGGTCAAGCCGTTTATCTCGTGCTCCGAAGGTCGTGAGTTCGATTCCGGGTCGCGTCCTTCGGTTTACGAGTTAAATGTTTCGGAGACTCCTGTGGGTCGTCGCTAAAAGCTACGGAGTTCGTGCTTTGTGCGACGCTTTCCGTGCTGCGGAAAGAGACCGAGCCATATGGGATAAAACCCGGTGCAATGAAGTCGACCCTGTCGACCTTTAAGCGACTTTTTAACATAAGTCCTTCTATCCCAATACTTTTTACGGAAGTTCAAATAACATAAGTCCTTCTATCCCAATACTTGTTACGGAAGTTCAAATAACATAAGTCCGTCTATCCCCAATACGTGTAACGGAAGTTCTAATAACATTAGTCCTTCTATCCTCAATACTTGTAACGGAAGTTCTAATAACATAAATCCTTCGATCACCAATACGTGTAACGGAAGTTCTAATAACATAAGTCCTTCTATCCCAATACTTGATACGGAAGTTCAAATAACATAAGTCCGGCTATCCCCAATACCTGTAACGGAAGTTCTAATAACATAAGTTCTTCTATCCTCAATACTTGTAACGAAAGTTCAAATAACATAAGTCCTTCTATCCTCAATACTTGTAACGGAAGTTCTAGTAACATAAGTCCTTCTATCCTCATTACGTGAAACGGAATTATAATAACGTAAGTACTTCTATTCTCAATTTCTTGTAACGGAAGTTCTAATAACATAAGTCCTCTATCCTCAATACTTGTAACGGAAGTTCAAATAACATAAGTACTTCTATTCTCAATTTCTTGTAACGGAAGTTCAAGTAATATAAGTCCTTATATCCTCAATACTTGTAACGGAAGTTCAAATAACATAAGTCCTTCTATCCTCAATACTTGTAACGGTATTCTAATAACATTAGTCCTTCTTTCCTCAATACTTGTAATGGAAGTTCTAGTAACATAAGTCCTTCTATCCTCATTACGTGTAACGGAATTATAATAACGTAAGTACTTCTATTCTCAATACTTGTAACGGAAGTTCTAATAACATAAGTCCTATTCTGAATACTTGTAACGGAAGCTCAAATAACATAAGTCCTTCTATCCTCAATACTTGTAACGGAAGTTCAAATAACATAAGTCCTTCTATCCTCAATTCTTGTAACGGAATTATAATAACATAAGTACTTCTATTCTCAATACTTATAACGGAATTCTAATAACATAAGTACTTCTATTCTCAATACTTATAACGAAGGTAAAGTACCCTTGGACGGAGGGAATAGCAGAGTCCATGGGAATATCGATACATGAAGCCCATAATCGGGCACTCTCACGATGTTTATATTTCACCTCGACACCGCAAGGTACAAGAGGAAAATGATGAGATGAGATGAGATGAGATGAGATGAGATGAGATGAGATGAGATGAGATGAGATGAGAGTTCCCTTTTACACACCTTACAACCACTGGGCATCAGGTGTTAGACACATATGTCATGGACCAATCGGATCTCGGCGAGTCATGTGGTCAGCATCAAGTCCGCGCCTTTAATTCCAAAAACATTTCTTAGTATCTGTTTTAGTCTGTGTCCACTGAGGTGTGCGGGGAGGGGGGCGGGTGTCATTATTGGAATATCTACCCCGATGCAGATTCGAAACTATTAACACCGGCCGGCAGGCGAGCGTCTAGCCGCCACGCTGCCATGGCTGCAACTTCTAGCATAGGCCTGTCTAAATTATATACTTAGAAAGTAAATACTTCTGACGCAACTACTTCTGATGTAAATACTTCTGACGAAAATACTTCTGACGTAAATTAGAGTAAATAATTCTGACTTAAATACTTCTAAAGTAAATAATTATAATGTGAATACTTCTAAAGTAAATACTTCGAAAGTAAATACTGTTAAAGTAAATAATTCTGATGTAAATACTTCTGACGTAAATACTTCTGATGTAAATACTTCTGACGTAAATACTTCTGACGTAATTACTTCTAGAGTAAATAATTCTGACGTAAATATTTCCAAAGTAAATACTTCTAATGTAAATACTTCTAAAGTAAATACTTCGAAAGCAAATACTTTTAAAGTAAATAGTCCTGACGTAAATACTTCTGATGTAAATACTTCTAATGTAAATATTTCTAAAGTAAGTACTTCTAAAGTAAATACTTCTAACGTAGCTCGTTCTTCTAACACAGTGGTTCTCAACCGGTGGGGAACCCCCCCCCCCCCCTCCCCCAGGGGGGAATTTTAGGGTTTCCAGGGGGGAAATTAAGATTATTTCAAGATCGCGTTAATACAAGAACCGATTACCTGATATTGTTTTTCCCTTCATACTGTACGGTTCTGTACGTCTCCCCCTTCTAAAATTCAATTTATAAAGTAAGTAGACCCACAAATCATGTTTTATGTGGACGCCTAGACTTGTTTTAGTATGTGCTATTAAATTTAGCTTCCATTATTGCGTATACTGCGTAGGGACGGGCAGGATTTTTAGGTAGGAAATACGAAAGGGGGGAATGGCGTTCTGAAAATATGGTGAAGGGGGCACGGGCCAAATTTTTAGGTAGGAGATACGAAAGAGGGGGGGGGGGGATGATGTTCTGAAAATATGGTGAAGAGGTGCACGGGCCAAAAAAGGTTGAGAACCACTGTTCTAGCACATGTTATTTCACAGTCAATCCTTCTAACATATTGTCTTCTAACGTAAACATGGCTATATATGTTCTTCTAGTGTATGTCCTTCCAACATACGTGCGTCTAACGTCCCTTATTATGGCGTCCCGAGAATTGATTATTCCGTGTGCATATATGCCCATATAAATATCATACATCTAATGTCCGCTAGGAATACACATAAATACGTAAGCGCCAAACACTATTGTCATCAATGACAAGTTGCAAGCTTGTCTGGATTGGTCTCGTGGGATTGCCACGAGTCTGTGAAAGAATGCAATCTAGAGAATGCCGAACACAAGCGACGAAGAGGAAGACAGGGGAACTTCTCTGTTGATACTTGATTTCTCTGGCAGTTATTACTTGAACTGTATACCCTAATGGCTGAATATGTTACAGTAATCAATCTATGGGTCTGAAAAAGTAAAGGTCATGTTATTAGATATACTGAGTTATGATAAAAATTGATCTCCAATAGATAATGTAGCGACTTCCTGGGATAGAAGACATTAAGGAAGGTATCTCATGTACTCTACATAAGTCCTTCTTATTGTAAATTTTATTTATAATTGTTGTGATGGTTGTTTTTGTAACAATAGGGATTGAACATGTTTATGTAACAACTATAAATGGAGAGATAATCAAAACAAACACTGTTTCCACTGTATAAACATTCGTCACTTCATAAAAGTCAGCTCGAATGTTGTGAGACAAAGTAGTATAGCATACACGGACTCTAGGTTTTATATTAGAGCGGTATCGCTGCAATAACATACATTGGTAGCAGATTCCGTGAGAAAATAACATCTTCTTTATTTTTCGCATTTTCTTGTAGCGTTGGTGATCATGTCTGATGTCTAACTGTTCAGCATCTGTTCTCTTGGTCTGCCATGCCTCTTGTCGGTTCCAATCTTCCTGTTGTAACGACATATACTAACTTTTCTCTTCACATAACATGACCAAAGAATGTGGACTGTCTTTTTCTGATGCTAGTAACCAGTTCTCTTTGTGATTTAACTTCTTTCAAAATGTCTTCTTTGGTCCGACTTTGTGAAGACACATGAAGGGTGTAGCATAGGTGGGAGCGCAAGTGTAATTGAAATAACACTACTTTTATCGTTTCTTTACTTATTCAGTCACTGGAGATTTGATCGCAACAGACGAACCATATCTCCGGTGGGCCTATTCTCGCTGGTCGCGGGATCCGCACAGTGTCAGGCGATCAGATTTGTTCGCCGCAATAGACGAGCAAGCATCTTCGGGGGGGGGGGGGGGGGGCTATTCTCGCTGGTAGTGAGATCCGCAGTCAGGCAGGGAGTCTGACGATAGTATACGCTTATATTGGTCCGGACACTTACGATTGAGAGGTGTACGCGCTCATGCAGGTCCAGACACTATCTTTAAGACTCTTAGCTGTGGGATGCCGCTGAACGCCTCAAGTCCCACGGAAACGAGGGTCTGGCCACCACTCATCTCCTGCTCTTGGAGGTCAGACTCACCTTTCACTCTTGGAGGTTTGATGCTAAGCCGCCAGCGTCTGCAGCCTACCTTGTTCCAGACATACTGGTTATCCTTTCCTCTGGAGTAAACAAGGCAAGGCCGAGAGAAGGATCATACTGCATGGGCAACACATGTTCTCTGAATCCATGCCCAGGCATTGTGAGATGGAATTTTGGCAATATTTCAATCCACATACTTTCGTCTGTCAAGACGGCAAGGTGCCACCCACTTTGGTCTTTCTACGTGTTCGTGGTCTTCATTCTTCTATAAAACCACGTTTCCTCAGCTTCCACATAATTTTTCATTTATCTGTTAATTGTCAGTTATTCGCTCCTGTACACCGAGATATCCGGTCTCTCTGGCTGTGGGGTTACAACACTTTCTCTCTGTAATCCCGTTTATCACGCAGAGTCTCGCAGCGGAGCGAGAACTGAGGTGGTTCGACCCCCGCTCGTGACTTGCGGATACTGAGCCGGCCGCTCAGAAAGCAATGGCAAACTACTGAGCGTAATCTTGCCAAGAGATCAACAGACAGCTGAAAGATGCTGCTGTTGACAGCTAAGTCCTGTAAAAGGATATGCAAAACATTTAACACCGAGATTGGATCAATATGGCTCTTAAGAATTGTTTCCTCACCCAAATTGAAAAAAAAAAAGAAGATAAATTGCAGATAATATTCTTCATCTTATGAAAAGCTGCCTTCGCTTGGGTGCACTTCCTTTTTAACAAAGCCAAATTAGAGAATAAAATTATATCTCAAAATACCGAAGAGTATCTTCTGCCACTGATTCAATCTAATGCAATGAACAGCAAGCGCCTAAATTTGTTACAAGTCCCAAAGCCTAGATTGGACCTATACAAAACATGTTTCGCCTATTCTGGTGCTAACTTATGGAATGATCTTCCTCCAGATCTGAAAACTCCAATGAGTCCCTACACATTTAACCGAAAACTCTTTCAATACTTAATCCATACAGACTATATGCCACCATAATTCATTTACTGGTATAATTGTTCATTATAATTGTTTAACTATAACTGTTCACTATATATGTGTGTGAGTGTGGGAGAGAGAGAGAGAGAGAGAGAGAGAGAGAGAGAGAGAAAGAGAGAGAGAGAGAAAGAGAAAGTGGGTGTCAGAGAGAGTGAGAGAGAGAATGAATGTGTGTGTGTGCGCATGTGCATGTGTGTGCGTGGAGAGAGTGATTGAGCTAGAAATGGTGAGGAAATGGTGAGGGCATGCGTTCGTACGTGTATGTGTGAGAGTGAGTGAGGGAGTGTGTGTGCGTGCGTTCATGCGTATGTGTATGTGTGAGAGAGTGTGATTGAGAGAGTGAGTGTGTGTGTGTGTATAGAATTGTGTGTGTGTGTGAGAGAGAGAGTGAATGAGTGAGGAGTGAATGAGTGAGGAGTGAATGAGTGAGAGGGTGAGTGTGTGTGAGTGAGTGAATGAGTGTTAGAGTGTGTGTGTGTGCGTGTGAGAGAGAGAGTAAAAGAGTGAGTGAGTGAGTGAGTGCGCTAGGGTAAGTGAAACATTGAGTGATAGCGTGAGGGTGTGTGTCTGTCTGTGTATGAGTGAGAAGAGAGAGAGAGAGAGAGAGAGAGAGAGAGAGAGAGAGAGAGAGAGAGTAAGAGAGTTAGAGATAAAGTGAATGAAGATGGACAGAGTGAATGAATGAGGGAAATAGTGAGTGAGAGAGAGAGAGAGAGAGAGAGAGAGAGAGAGAGAGAGAGAGTGAGCGAGCGAGAGAGAGAGAGAGAGTGAGACAGTGGGAGAGTTGATGTGTTACTGTGTGTGCGTGAGCGCGCGCATGCTTGTGAGTGTGTGTATGTGAAAGAATACAGAGAGAGAGAGAGAGAGAGAGAGAGAGAGAGAGAGAGAGAGAGAGAGAGAGAGAATTGAAGAATTGAGCAGACGCATGTCATGTAACACGCATGTTGTGTAACACGCGAATCCATATGTTTGTGAATTCTCATCTGTCATATTATCAGTTAAATACCATTTTATCTTATCATGTATAATATAAACTTATGTACATTACTGTAGTTTGAGTGAGAGAGTCAGTGAGTGTGAATGACAGACAGAATGAGTGTGTGCGTGTGTGTGTGCCTTCTCTGTGTGTATCTCTGTGTGTGGGAGCATCACTATTTTTTACGTCACACACTGTATATGTACACATTTTTATCAATGTTTAACATTTTTATGAGACTGCTCACGGCAATTGTCAGTGTATGTGTGTGAGTAAAGTGTGGGAGTTTGTTCATACTAGTTTCACTGCTTTTGTATGTGTCTAGATGTGAGGATGTGTGAGTGTGTGTGGAGGATGTGTGTGAGTGTGGGTGTGTGGGTGGGGGTATGCGTTTGGATGGGTTGGGGTGTATGGGTGTTGGTGGGTAGTGATATTTGTGGATGTTGGTGGGATGTGTGGATGGATGTGTGGGGGTGAAAGTAGGGGTGTGGGAATGGGTGTGGGGGATGTGTGTATGGGTAGAGAATGTGTGTATGGGACAGGTGCGAGGATGTGTGTTTGGATGGGGGATATGTGTGGGTGGGTGGAGATATGTGGATGGTTTGGGGAAGTATGTGTGGGTGGCGGGGCTGTGTGGGTAGAGGATATGTGTGGGTGGATTGGTGATATAAGGGCGGGTGGGGAGAAGTGTATGGTGTTTGGGTTTGGGATATGTGTGTGGTGTGTTGGTGGAGGAATGTGTGCATGGTGTGTGGGTGGGGGTATGTTTGTGGTGGTATGGGTGAAGATATGTGTGTGGGTGGGGGGTAGTGTGTGGTGTGGGGGATGTGTGTGATGGGTGCGGGGAATGTGTGTATGGGTGGGGGATATGTGTGGGTGAGTAGGGGATGCGTGGTGGTTGGGGGAATTATGTGTGGGTGGTGGGGTGTGTGGGTGGGGGATGTGTGCGTGGATGGGGAATGTGTGGGTGGGGGTGTGTTGAGTGGCTTAGGGATGTGTAGGTGGGTGAGGGATGTGTATGTTTCGGGGTGGGATGTGTGAGTGGGTGGAGGATGTGTGTGGGTAGGAGTATTGTGATCGACAGATGTTTGGTTGGGGTGGGTGGGTAGGGATGTGTGGGTGCGTAGTGGAGGAGTGTGTGTTGGTGGATGGGTGGGGAATGTGTGTGGGTGGGGAGAGGTGTGTGGTGTGTTGGTTGGCGATATGTGTGTGGTGTGTGGGTGGGGTATGTATGTGTGGGTGTGGGATTTGTGTGGTGTGTGGGTGGGGGTGTGTGGGTGGGGGTATGTGGGGTTGGTGGGTGAGGGTATCTGCGTGGGTGTGGGTGTGGATATTGTGTGGTATGTGGGTGGGGGATATGTGTGTGGTGTGTAGGTGGGGATGTGTCGTAGTATGTGGGTGTGGGATGTGTGGGTGAGGGATGTGTGTGTGGTGCGTGGGTTGGGAATATTGCGTGGTAGGGGATGTATGTGATGTGCGGGTGGAGGATGTGTGTGGTGGGGGATTGGGTTAGGACATGTGTGGGTGGGTGGAGGCTGTATGTGTGGGTGGTGGGGTGTGTGTGAGTCGATTGGGGATGTATAGGAGGTTAGGGAGATGTGTGTGTGTGTGTGGGTAGGGAGATGTCAGTTGGTGGGGATGTGTGTGTCTTTTTATCGTTGATCATGAATATCCCTGAACTGACTATTTAGCTAGGTTACTTTCGCTGCCTTATATTTTCATGCCATTTGTTCATGCATTCTTGTATAATAGAGGGAGTCTAGTAGCTGGCTGCTCTACACATATCTAGTTGTCAGATGTCTGAAGTCAGACTCCACATGGTCACTTGAAACGTCACGAAAGTTTGGAGAGAACAATGATGGAGGGGTTTATGCCTGGGAAGAGAGGAAGAGGAAGGCCAAAGAGAAGATGGGTGCAGTATGTGGTGGATGATCTCCAGATGGGTGTAACGGTCGCGGGACATCTTGCTTATGATCGAGAGGTTTTCCGGAAGGTTGTTATGGGAGCGAAGTTCTGCAAAGAACATGCTTTGGCTGCCAAAGAGTGCCTTCAACAACTGGAAAAGCCGCCTTTTCTGCTCCCGCATGGGAACGGAGTAGTTGTGCTTTTTGTTTTTTTGTATTTCGTTCTTTTATCTATCTGTGTTGTCCTGTCCTTGACAAAGATTCTGAGAATCGAAACGTCGGCCGTACTGTGTGTCGTATTGTACGCTTTTGTGTGTATTGTATTTTATTATTCATTTTATATATTTATTGATTGCTTCTAATTTTGGATTTTCACCTGTATTCCGGTATACGATGGATCTCCTTGTAAGGTATGTGCAACGTGTTTATGTTTAGTACGTTTCTTCTCGCAGGAGCTAAATATACCTATTTGTTTCCAATGCATATTGTTATATCCTATCACTTCCATAGTTAAAGTGACTCTGTATAGTAGCTATCACTTCCATAGTTAAAGTAACTCTGTACAGTAGCTATCACTTCTATAGTTAAAGCGACTCTGTATAGTAGCTATCACTTCCATAGTTAAATTGACGTTATATAGTAGCTATCACATCTATAGTTAACTTGACGTTGTATAGTAGCTATCCGCAATTGAAATACCACTACTTTTATCGTTTCTTTACTTATTCAGTCTCAAGCGGTGGAGATTTGCTCGCAAAAGACGAGCAATATCTCCGGCGGGCCTATTCCCGGTGGTCGTGGGATCGCAAAAGTCAGGCAGAGAGTCTGACGGTAGTACACGCTTTACTTGTGATTGACAGATGTACGCGTCCTATGGTCCAGGTGCGTAGAAGGCCCTCACCCGCCGGACTTGGCTGAACGTCTCTAAGTCGGGTCCCTTGGGTGCCAGGGTCTGGCCACCACTCGCCACCTGTTCGTGGAGGCGAGGTTTCGGAGGTTTGACGCTGAGCCGCCAGCGTCTGCAGCCTATTTGTTCCAGACGTATTGGTTACCCATTCCTCTGGAGTACGCAAGGCAAGGCCGAGAGAGGGGACATGTCGTTTGGGCACCACATGTTTCTATGAAGCTCTGCCAAGGCATTGTGGTGGAATTTTGGCCACATTCCAACTCACATACTTTGGTCTGTCAAGACTGTAAGATGCCACTCCCAGTAACTATCACCTCCATAGTTAAAGTGACTCAGTATAGTAGCTATCACTTCCATAGTTAAAGTGACTCTGTATAGTAGCTATCACGTCCATAGTTAAAGTGACGTTGTATAGTAGCTATCACTTGCATAGTTAAAGTGACTCAGTATAGTAGCTATCACTTCCATAGTTAAAGTGACTCTGTATAGTAGCTATCACTTCCATAGTTAAAGTGACGTTGTATAGTAGCTATCACTTGCATAGTTAAAGTGACTCAGTATAGTAGCTATCACTTCCATAGTTAAAGTAACTCTGTATAGTAGCTATCGCTTCCGTAGTTAAAGTAACTGTACAGTAGCTATCACTTCCATAGTTAAAGTAACTCTGTATAGTAGCTATCGCTTCCTTAGTTAAAGTAACTGTACAGTAGCTATCACTTCCATAGTTAAGGCAGCGTCTTATAGTAATTACCTCCATAGATAAGGTAGCGTCTTACATTAATTACCTCCATAGATAATATATAATTATATAGCTATGAACTCCTCCAGAGATCAGATGATCATGTTAGAAACCTAAACGGTTTAGTAAATATACAATTGATCATGGCCTGTTTTGCATATGTTGAGTCAATGGCACTTTACCGTGCTATTTACTCGCACACCCATAAATACATACGCTTTGTTCAATATGTTATGTGTGTGTTCAAGAAAATGCATTGTTTCAGAACGGGACAATTGATATTGCCAAGCAACCAACAAACAAGAATAAGACGTGATGGAGAAGCACGCAATGTCAACATCGTAGGTAGCGACAAACTGAAAGTACATAGCAACGGTAATGCCATTGTATGGAAACAATGACATAGAATTGAAATTAATATATACACAAACACACTTAAAACCTAGATAATAATACAAAACAGAGAGAGAGAGAGAGAGAGAGAGAGAGAGAGAGAGAGAGAGAGAGAGAGAGAGAGAGAGAGAGAGGAAAACACACACACACACACACACACACATACATACAGAGCCTGTCCTACAACTGGGCGCGTCCACCGGGTGGCGGCTGGTGGAATGACAGGTTAGACGTGGATATGCTGAATAAATGGCCGTGGGCAAGCGGTGGTGACTGTGAGGAGGCGAGTTAGTTGGGCAGCTATCTCTATAAAGTACATCACAAGAATGTGACATGGCCATCGGCGGGTAAAAGACAAAATTACACAACCTCTACTCCTGCTGCCTTGCAATGTCTGTCATTTTAAACAAAGGCTATTGATGTGGAAACATACACAAACCGGCGGAAGGCAAAGGGAACCACCAATATAGATATCGCTGACTCCCGGTCGCCAACATGGCGGTTAGGCGTTGAACCATGAAGGTCTGTGGCGTGTGTTTGCTTGCAGCTACGGTTTGCAATCGCATTTCCCTCATGTTGGACTGAGTGAGTGCGTGGGCGACACTGTGAGCTGTGAAATTCGCGGGGAATGCTTTTACATCTGTCCTGTACAGTGATCTGCATGTTCGGAACAATGATTACCGGCTGTTGCTGAATAGACTGATTTGCCTTTTCGGTTTTCAAGTGCTTTTTTCAGGAGCCTCCCTGGAGTCGGCGCTGAAGCTGCGGAGTTCGTGCTTTGTGCGACACTTTCGGTGGGTGGCCCTGTGGTAAAATACCGAGATATGTGAGAAAAATCGGGTCAATGAGGTCTTTCTGGTGACTGCCGAGTCCATCGACGATGAACTGTGGTTTTCGTGCATTAATTTTGTGTTGGCATTCTGGCAGCGGCATTATGCACAGTGTACCTGTGCGGACTGTTGGATTGCCGAGACTCCTGCCTATTCCACTTTTCACATTGGACAGTGAGGAGCATTTTGTGTGATATTCACTGGCACAGGAATGGAGCATGATAGGGACAACCCGTTGCCGTGAAGTTGAAACCCCGACCGACCGACTGACCGACCGTTCTCTCCGCGTGGGTAACTCACGGGGTATTTGAGCCCGTCGCTCAGAAAGAAATGGCAAACTACTGAGAGTAATCTTGCCAAGAAATCAACAATCAGCTGAAAGATGCTGATGTTGACAGCGATGTCATGTAAAGGATATGCGAAAAGACCAGACCAGACATTTCTTTGAACCAATACAACAGTTTCTGTAAGGAAGGTAAAGAAGGAATGTGATATCGGAGGAACATCCAAGCTGCTTGGTTATGCAGATGATATAGATATTATAGGGCAAAGTGAACAAAAGACATTGGAAATATTGACTCACTTAAAGGAAAAAGCCCAACAGATGGGGCTGGTTATCAACCAAGATAAGACAGAATATATGGTAATTTCAAGAGACGAATAGCTAAAATCTCTGGCCACATACAAATAGATATTTTTTTTTTTATTTTTTTTTATTTGCATATCCTTTACAGGACATTGCTGTCAACACCAGCATCTTTCAGCTGTATGTTGATTTCTTGGCAAGATTACGCTCAGTAGTTTGCCATTGCTTTCTGAGCGGCCGGCTCACATACCCCGCAAGTTATCGATGCGATTCGAACCACCGCTGATTCTTACCGTCATCACGTTAACCCACGAGAGTATACGAGATTACGGAGAAAAGTCATAACCTCTAAGCCACGAAGCCGGCTAATATAATATGACCATTGAAAGAACGGAAACATACAAATACCTAGGTACAATCTTCAACTGCTCCAACATCATAAGGGAAGAAATACAAATTAGAATCAACTCTGGAAATAAGATATACTATGCACTACAACATCTACTAAAATCAAAGGCGCTATCTCGTAACACCAAAATCACAATATACAAAACACTGATCAGATCAGTTGTGCTGTATGGCTCTGAAACCTGGAGTACAACGAAAGGAGATGAAGCCTTGTTACAAACCTTTGAGAACAAAATTTTAAGACGCATCTTTGGACCCATTAGGGGTACACAAAGTGGAGAGTGGAAAAGAAGAAGTAACAAAGACATTTATGATCTCTTTAAGTCCCCGCTAATCACTGGTAGAGGTTATGACTTTTCTCCGTAATCTCGTATACTCTCGTCGGTAACGTGATGACGGTTCAAATCAGCAGTGGTTCGAATCGCATCGGTAACTTACGGGGTATGTGAGCCGGCCGCTCAGAAAGCAATGGCAAACTACTGAGCGTAATCTTGCCAAGAGATCAACATACAGCTGAAAGATGCTGGTGTTGACAGCTAAGTCCTGTAAAGGATATGCAAAAAAAAAAAAAAAATAGACAACAATGGCTGGGGCATATAGGAAGAATGGAAGATAATAGGGAAACAAAACTCGCTTACACTCAGGAAATAAATGACCTTAGACCCCGAGGTAGACCAAGAAGACAGTGGAGAGATAATACATGTACAGACCTACAAGCACTTGGAATCAACGACTGGCAAGAGAAGGTCCACCAGAGAGACGAATGGAGATGGATTGTATTTGCAGCAAAGAACCTCAATGGCTCGGAACGCTGAAGAAGAAGAAGAATACAACAGTTTCGAAATAACGGTGATACTCGGGGAATTCAATGCACAAGTAAGGAATTAAAAAGTGAGCGGCATTAATGGTAGCTATGACCTAGGTAACAGGAATGGGAGAGGTGACAGGTTAATAGCATGGACAGAATCTCATGATAAGGTAATAGGTAAAGCCTGGTTCAAACATCTAAAACTCTTGGAAGAGTCCTTGAGATATGTTCTTATAGTTACTAGATGGATACAACACATAGAATACTTTGATAATATAGGCCAGACGCAAGTATTCAAGGCAGTGTTAAAGGCCCATAAATACTTGCTGCAGTTGGTGAGGATGCTCTAGATTACATGAAGCTAGAGTTCTTTCCGGTGCCGTCATTCTCTCGTCTCATAATCTTAATGCACCAATAGCGACACTCGTTCCCCTTCCTCTGGGAAAACCTAGTGAAGCGAATCAATTATTTAAGCGCCGTCTCCACAACCAGAGGTGGATGTAATGGGCCACCAGCTCCTTCTGTCGCTTGGTCTAGTCGCAGACTCCCCTATACTCGTCGTCCATATCGTGATGGTATGTTGTTTGATTTCTTTCGCGGTATACTTCGTGCTCGCCTGTCGTTCACTTGACCCCGAGACCGGTGCTTATACAAGTATCAAATCTCGAACAGTGACCAAAATATGAGACTTGTATCTTTACTGTTTTGTTCTCTAGATCTCTTTTCATGGCTAGCTTCTCTGGGGGGTTTTGTTTGCCAACACACGTTCCTTTTATTCTGTATATTAATATTTAAAGAGCCTCTCTTCGTTTTTCTAATTGTTTGCCCAGTGTCCGCCCTGCGTGCGCGCGCACACACACACACACACACACACACACACACAAACAGAAAGACAGTTAGACACATACACAGACATTTGTGTGTGTACGTGCGTGCGTGTGTGAGTATGTGTATGTGTGTGTATCATTTGGCTTTTCTCGTTTGTAAGTTACTGTTTATGCCTCAAGATATCCTACGCTTCTTACTTGTTATTATGAAGTGATAGAAACTATCTGTGTGTCAGGTCTTAGTCAGATATGACTGAGCTACCGTATGACAGTAGACGGTACTACCTGCCTTCTGTTAGCGCCGATCGTTGGGCGGCACTTACCGAACCCGACACCCCACATTGTGCCAACGACTTCGGGCGGAAGAGCGCATTTGGGAGGGTACAAGCCTTACCCTAGTGCGAGGAAATGCAACCTAAAGACAAAATGTCATGGCAGGGCAGACCAGGCCCTAAGCCTTGGTTGGCGGCTGGTCTAGGATCGAAGCTCCGACAGGCGGACAGTTAGAGCATTGCTTTGCTGATCCGACAGCTTCTGCATCTTGTCTTGTTCCAGATGTAGAGGTGTTACCTTTCCTCTGGAGTGAACTAGGCAGGCCGAGAGAGGGATCATGCTACATGGGCAACACATGGTCTCTATATTTTAGCCCAGGCGTTGTGCTATGGAGAGGCAATAACTCCCATCCCTGGTCTTAACTGGTCTCGGAATCAAAGCGAGAGGCAACTGTTACGGGTTATAAGTCCCTGTCAATTGGCGAAGACATGGGGCGCCACGCGTTGCCTCTGACGGTGGGAGACACCTACAGGTGTCACTGATCAGCTACCGCCCGCCTCAAGCTGGGCAGTCCCCGGCCAATTGGGTGCTGATCCGCCACAGCCTGCCTGCTTCAATGGGTGCTTAGAGCTAGGACAAAATCTGAATCGCAGGCTGTAAAACCAATGCATAAGGTACAAATAAAAAGAAAAATAGAAACCTCAAGCTACGGCTTGCAACCTGGAACGCGAGAACCATGTGTCCAGGATTTTTCACTGACTTGACCAATATTGACGATGTGAGAAAAACGGCTGTGATTGATGCCGAACTCAATCGTCTTAACATTGATATTGCTGACCTGCAGGAGACTCGCCTCGCTGAGGAAGGGTCACTCAGGGAAAACAATTACACCTTTTTTGGAAGGATAGAGGGCAGGCATAAAAAAGGCAACACGGTGTGGGCTTTGCAGTAAAGAATTCGCTACTGGGAATGATTGAAATTCCAGCAGGAGGAAATGAAAGACTATTATCCCTTCGCTTGGCAACCTCTTGTGGTTTTGCCACCATTATTACTGCATATGCACCACCACTCGATTCCTCTGATGATGTGAAGGTTTCGTTCTATGAGGAGTTAGACTCCGTGATCAAGGCAGTTCCAAAATCTGACTACATTTATATGCTTGGTGATTTCAATGCTCGTGTGGGCAAGGACTCGAATTCATGGCCAGTGTGCCTTGGAAAATACAACATCGGTCGCATGAATGAAAATGGGCAAAGGCTGCTGGAGCATTGCACCAGAAATGACCTATGTATTACAAACTCCTGTTTTAAAACAAAAGAGATGCATAAGGTCACATGGAAACATCCAAGATCCAGCCATTGGCACCAGCTGGACTTCATCATCACACGGAGACAACATCTGAACCATATATCATTGACTCGAAGTTACCACAGTGCTGACTGTGATACGGATCATTCTTTGGTTGTTGCAAGGGTTAGACTGAGACCAAAGAGAATCTACACAGCTAAACACAAGTCTAGCCCTAGGATTAATATTATTAACACTCACGATCCTGGAAAGTGCTTTGAATTTCAACAGCAACTTGAAGACGCTTTCAATGATAAATGGAGTAAACTTAAGGAAACTCTTTATAAAACTGCCGTAGGGGTTTACGGCACTGTGGATCATAAGAGGCAGGACTGGTTTGCGGCAAACAGCGAGACTCTGCAGCCCTTGATTGATAAGAAGAAGATAGCTCTCTTAAGAAACAAGGAAAGACCAACGCGTAACAGTCTGAGTGAGCTAAGGCAAGCTAGGAAGGATGTGCAAAAGGCTGCCAGGCAGTGTGCAAATGATTATTGGATCAAGTTATGTGAGTCCATTCAAATCGCAAGTGATAAGGGAAACATAAGAAGCATGTATGAAGGAATAAAGAAAGCCTTTGGTCCAGTGATCAAAAGAAGTGCACCATTGAAAACCTTGACTTGAGAAATCATCACTGATAAGAAACAGCAGATGGACAGATGGGTAGAGCACTATTTGGAGCTTTACTCAAGTGAGACCAAACTAGCGGATGATGCCCTCAACGCCATAGAGGCTCTACCAACGTTTGACCACCTGGACACACTTCCCACCATAACAGAAGATAAGTGTGCTATAAATGAACTTGCATCTGGCAAGGCTCCAGGTAAGGATGGGATCCCAATAGAGGTTATCAGGAGTGGGCAAGACACACTCACTCTACAGATCCACCAGCTAATAGAGCTATGCTGGCGAGAAGGACAAGTCCCACAGGATTTCAAAGATTCAAGCATCATAACACTGTACAAGAACAAAGGCGATCGGAGCGACTGCAACAACTATAGGGGTATCTCACTTCTGTGTATTGTTGGGAAAGTATTTGCCAGAATTGTTCTGCGCAGACTTCAAGTCCTAGGAGATCAAGTCTACCCCGAATGACAGTGTGGCTTTCGACAGAACCGGTCTACCATTGATATGATATTCTCATTGCGACAAATGCAAGAAAAATGCCGTGAACAGAATCAACCACTGTTTATTGCCTTCATCGACCTCACAAATGCATTTGATTTGGTCAGTCGTGAGGGTCTGTTCAAGGCACTAAAGAAGATTGGCTGCCCACCAACTCTTCTGTCCATTGTGGAATCGTTCCACACAGGCATTAAGGATATAATCAAGTTTGATGGTGCAACTTCTGAAGAGTTTGAAATTAAGAGTGGAGTTAAGCAAGGTTGTGTACTAGCTCCCACCCTCTTTGGAATATACTTTTCACTTCTACTGAAATATGCCTTTCGCGATCAGGATGGTGGTATATACATTCACTCACGCTCAGATAGCGGCCTCTACAATGCTCGGAGATTGAAGACCAAGACCAAAATTAGGAGGGTACTGATCAGAGAGTTGCTTTTTGCAGATGATGCTGCAGTTACGACCCAGTCTGAGGAAGAATTGCAATGTCTACTATCTGCATTTTCCAATGCTTGTTCGCAATTTGGTTTAACAATTAGCAAAAAAGAAGACACAGATTATGTCACAAGGTACACATGGGGTACCATCAATCTTTATTGACGACGCCGAACTAGAGATGGTAGACCATTTTACATATCTAGGATCCGTGGTAAATAGCAAATTATCCCTAGATCAGGAAATCAACATCCGGATTGGTAAGGCAGCAACAACAATGAACAGGTTAAGAAAAAGAGTCTGGGAGAACAGGAAGCTTACTGCCCAAACAAAAGTCCTTGTCTTTCAAGTCTGTGTCCTTAGTACTCTTCTTTATGACAGTGAAACCTGGACAACTCACACACACCAAGAGAAATGTTTAAACAGCTTTTATATGCGGTGTCTGCGAAGAATTCTTGGTATTAAGTGGCAAGACAAAATCACAAATACTGAAGTATTGGAAATAACAGGTTGTGTGATGGTTTATTCCATGCTCAGTCTTCGTAGACTTTGGATAGGACATCTTAGGAGGATGGATGATGGTAGAATACCAAAGGACATCTTTTTTGGTGAATTACAGATGGGTAAGAGATCTCAGGGTCGGCCTCTACTACGATACAAAGATGTGTGTAAGCGGGACATGATTGATACAGACATTGATAATGCACATTTGGGAGCAAGACGCCGCTGAACGTGTTGCATGGAGGGCAAACATCAGAAATAGAATAAAGACAAAGGAGAAAATTATTGCAGATAAGTCACACACCGAGCGTGTAAGACGTAAGATGGTGCATGATGGTGGAAATGACCAAGTGTTCATATGCACCCACTGTGAACGGACATTTACAGCGCGAATTGGCCTTATCAGTCACACTCGCTACCGCCATAGGTAACAGTTATTATGCCTTTTTAAAGCACAAACTATCGTCTGTCAAGACGGCAAGGTGCCAATGAAAGAAACTATCAACCGTGTGGTTTAGAAACTATTATCTGCGTGGCTTATAAATTCTCAAACGTATGGATTAGAAACTATCAATTGTGGTGTGTAGAAACTATCAACTGTGTGGTTTAGAAACTATCATCTGTGTGGTTTAGAAATATCATCCGTGTAGTTAAAAACTGTCATCTGTGTGGTTTAGAAACTATGAACTGTGTGGTGTAGAAACTGTCATCTGTGGTTTAGAAACTAGCACGTGTGTCGTTTAGAAACTATCATCTGTGTGGTGTAAAAACTATCATCTGTGTTGTGTAGGAACTGTCATCTGTGTGGTTTAGAAACTATCATGTGTGTTGTTTAGAAACTATCATCTGTGTGGTTTAGAAACTATAATCTGTGTGGCTTAGAAACTATAATCTGTGTGGTTTAGAAACTATCATCTGTGTGGTTTACAATCTATCATCTGTGTGGTTTAGAAACAACCATCATGTGTGTGGTTGTGAAACTATCATCTTTTTGGTTTATAAATTATCATCTGTGTGGTTTAGAATCTATCATCTGTGTGGTTTAAAAAGTATCATGTGTGTGGTTTAGAAACCATCATCTGTGTGGTTTAGAAACTATCATCTGTATGGTTTAGAAGCTATCATCTGTGTGGTTTAGAAGCTATCATCTTTGTGGTTTAGAAACTATCATCTGTGTGATTTAGAAACTATCATCTGTGTGGTTTAGAAACTATCATCTGTGTGGTTTAGAAACTATAAACTGTATGGTTTAGAAACTATTATCTGTGTGGTTTAGAAACTATCATCTGTGTGGTTTAGAAACTATAAACTGTATGGTTTAGAAACTATTATCTGTGTGGTTTAGAAACTATCATCTGTATGATTTAGAAACTATTATCTGTGTGGTTTAGAAACTATAATCTGTGTGGTTTAGAAACTATGAACTGTGTGGTGTAGAAACTATTATCTGTGTGGTTTAGAAACTATCATCTGTTTGGTTTAGAAACTATTATCTGTGTGGTTTAGAAACTATAAACTGTATGGTTTAGAAACTATTATCTGTGTGGTTTAGAAACTATCATCTGTGTGGTTTAGAAACTATTATCTGTGTGGTTTAGAAACTATAAACTGTATGGTTTAGAAACTATGAACTGTGTGGTTTAGAAACTATTATCTGTGTGGTTTAGAAACTATAAACTGTATGGTTTAGAAACTATGAACTGTGTGGTTTAGAAACTATGAACTGTGTAGTGTAGAAACTATCACCTGTGTGGTTTAGAAACTATGAACTGTGTGGTGTAGAAACTATCACCTGTGTGGTGTAGAAACTATGAACTGTATGGTGTAGAAACTATCACCTGTGTGGTTTAGAAACTATGAACTGTATGGTGTAGAAACTATCACCTGTGTGGTGTAGAAACTATGAACTGTGTGGTGTAGAAACTATCACCTGTGTGGTTTAGAAACTATGAACTGTGTGGTGTAGAAACTATCATCTGTGTGGTGTTGAAACTATGAACTGTGTGGTGTAGAAACTATCACCTGTGTGGCTTCATCTATACACAACTCCAGTGTCAAGTATTGGCGTTGGCTCTCTGTAAGTACTCATACTGTGCACGTGCTAGTCTCTACGACCAACACTCCAATGGCAGTTACAAACTGATGTTAAAATTGCCAGCAATCTTCAAAATATAGATCATTGCATTTTTATACTTTCAAATTAAGAGAACTGGCAAGTTAAAAATGTAGCCGCAATTAATTCTATAGATTTCTCCATACACAGATACTGACTTTTGCAGCTGCCAGAGACTGCAATTTTCCTGGGCTGTTTTACAGAAATGAAATGCTGATCCAGTGACGTGCGTTAATGATCCAAATGAGTAGAGCTGTCATTGCGAACACAGCATGACACGCACTTGAGCACACGGATGCAATAGCAAAATTATCAATGTAGACAGCTTACGTGTGGTTGTTGAAATCGAACATGCATATTCTGGCAATATTTAGCTAATTGTGTTTTCCCCATTGACGCATTGTTAGACACACGGCGTCAGGCACTACTAGATATCAAGCACACATAGTGTTTCAGTGGGCGCTCTAACAGAGATCACGGAAACAATGTACCGCCTGTACACAAGAAACATTTGTAAGGACTTTGGAACACCTGAAGTAGTCAAAGTAAACACAAGAAAAGGGCCCTCTTACGGGTAGTAAGTCGCATGTGGCATCTGGTGTCGGGCCTATATTTGTATAAGTGAAGTAAGTCGCATGTGGCATCTGGTGTCGGGCCTATATTTGTATAAGTGTAGTAAGTAAGTCGCATGTGGCATCTGGTGTCGGGCCTATATTTGTATAAGTGAAGTAAGTCGCATGTGGCATCTGGTGTCGGGCCTATATTTGTATAAGTGTAGTAAGTAAGTCGCATGTGGCATCTGGTGTCGGGCCTATATTTGTATAAGTGTAGTAAGTCGCATGTGGCATCTGGTGTCGGGCCTATATTTGTATAAGTGTAGTAAGTCGCATGTGGCATCTGGTGTCGGGCCTATATTTGTATAAACCATCGGCACTAACCATCAGTGACTTTATCAGTATCACATCGGCACTAACCATCAGTGACTTTATCAGTATCACATCGGCACTAGTCGTCAGTGACGTTGTCAGTATCACATCGGTACTAGTCGTCAGTATCACGTGGGCAGCCTTGACCTCCCATGACGTTTCCTGGAACACATTTAACGTTGGGTCGACCCGGGAGTCCAGGTCAATTGTTTAAATTCCCCTTGATGCGGATTCGAACGCCATACCACCTCTAGGGCATGCGAGCGTCTGTCCACTAATAGGCAGATGCCACTTCTCCATAATAATTGCTCAACAGAAATGCTTCACCTGGGAGTCATGGCCCATGATAATACCCCCTCCCCCAGACAGACGCACAGACACACAGACACACAGAGACACACAGGCACGCACGCACGCACGCACGCACACGCACACACACACACACTTTGCCACAAGAGTGTAATGAAGTTAAAGCGATCATTCCTAAAAAGGTGGACTATTTCTGAGATCTGAAGCAACGTATCGTACGTTCTTCGCTTTTGAGATTATAGTGCAATCCTAAGTGTTGATTTTTTTTTTCCATATCCGTTTTATAGGATATCGCAGTCAACACCAGCATTTCTGCTGCTGTGATCTCTTAGCAAGTTTACGTTCAGTAGTTTGCCATTGCTTTCTGAATGACCGGCGCCGATACTAACGCAAAACCAACGCAGCGCGGTTTGCTGCCAAATCGCTACAGCTGTGATTCGAAAGCAGGTATATGGGATTACGAACCGCGTCCGTAAGTCATTCGCCATGGAGACCGGCAAGTGTTGATTACCATTAATAAACGAATTCAGCCAGGCGTAGATCCGTAGTATGAATGAATGAATGAATGAATGAATGAATGAATGAATGGAATGAATGTCTTTATTTTCAAAGGGTTGAGAATTGGGCTTCGCAGGCCCGTCTGACATTCTGCCCTTCTTCTCTATTTCCTCTCATACATTCTTTCATTCAACATCACTTATGAAGCAAGGCGAATCAGATAACGCCAATCAACCTTAAGTTATCGTGGATTTGAAACGGTCAGATCTACTCACTGCATCCCCAAGAGAAAATATCAGACCCTAATACTCATCATCTGATATTTTCTCTTGGGGATGCAGTGAGTAGATCTGCCCGTTTCAAATACACGATAACTTAAGGTTGATTGGCGTTATCTGATTCGCCTTGCTATCAGACCCTAATACTCATCATCATCTTACGACAAATAGCCGAGAAACATTGGGAATATAAAAGAGATCTCCATAACATTTTTGTGGATTTTAAAAAGGCTTATGATAGTGTCCATAGGAATAGTCTATGGAATGCTATGCAGGAATTTGGAATACCAAGGAAGATAATCAACATGACCAGACTATGCATGGAATATACTTATAATATAGTAACATATAAAGGCAGGAAATCAGACCCCTTCCAAATAACATCTGGCTTGAAACAGGGTGATGCACTATCGCAGCTACTCTTCAATCTGTCTCTAGAGAAAGTTGTAAGGAAGGTAAAGGAGGAATGTGATATTGGAGGAACATCCAAGCTGCTTGGTTATGCAGATGATATAGATATTATAGGGCAAAGTGAACAAAAGACATTGGAAATATTGACTCACTTAAAGGAAAAAGCCCAACAGATGGGGCTGATTATCAACCAAGATAAGACAGAATATATGGTAATTTCAAGAGACGGAATGGCTAAAAACTCTGGCCACATACAAATAGATAATATGACCATTAAAAGAACGGAAACATACAAATACCTGGGTACAATCTTCAACTCCTCCAACATCATAAGGGAAGAAATACAAACTAGAATCAACTCTGGAAATAAGATATACTATGCACTACAACATCTACTAAAATCAAAGGCGCTATCTTGTAACACCAAAATCACAATATACAAAACACTGATCAGACCAGTTGTGCTGTATGGCTCTGAAACCTTGAGTACAACGAAAGGAGACGAAGCCTTGTTACAAACCTTTGAGAACAAAATTTTAAGACGCATCTTTGGACCCATTAGGGATACACAAAGTGGAGAGAGGAAAAGAAGAAGTAACAAAGACATTTATGATTTGTTTAAGTCCCCGCTAATCACTGGTATCATGAAGGCTAATAGACTACAATGGCTGGGGCATATAGAAAGAATGGAAGATAATAGGGAAACAAAACTCGCTTACACTCAGGAAATAAATGACCGTAGACCCCGAGGTAGACTAAGAAGGCGGTGGAGAGATAATACACGTACAGACCTACAAGCACTTGGAATCAACGACTGGCAAGAGAAAGTCCACCAGAGAGACGAATGGAGACAGATTGTATTTGCAGCAAAGAACCTCAATGGCTCGGAACGCTGAAGAAGAAGAAGAATACTCATCATCATCAGATAGCGCAACCTTTGCAAGAACGTCGCTCTCATCACGAGCTGCCGAGAAGGTTATCGATTCTGTACCAGTTCTCGTGCCTCGTGTATGTTCGTGCTCAAGGTTACTGCACTGACCTATGTCAATCGTTGTGCTGGTCGACCCATGACCACTCCAACAGAAACCATGGCCGCCATCACTGTTCTTTCCAAAACACTATGACCTCAATTTGACCAATGTGACTTCCGAAGCGAAGCAAGCCACTCTGCACGAAGCTTGCCTGTCCTCACCCTACTCAGCATACTTTCTGAGTCAGTTACAATCACGATGTGTGTGGTATCGTATTCTCCATCCAAAAAAAAATAAAAATGCACTGACCGAATCCACCTCCATTCTTAAGCTAGATGTTGTGGTATCATATGCCAGGCTCTCCTGCACCAAACGTCGACCATTAGCTTTTGCTAAGAACCCTCAGGCACTTCTCCTGCCTCTCAACACCGAACCATCTGTGTATATAATCACATCACCCGGGCGAGCAGTATCCTGAATTAATTGCTGGATTTCCACTTCCGTGGCCCCTGCTGGCCACTCCCTGCACTCCCGGCTGAATGTGATTATAACTCTGCACAAGTCTGACTGCTCCGTTGGCACTCTGACCCACTCCTCTCCTCGCCCAATGTTCTCCAAGATGCACACCTGCCTGATCGTACCCTCCGCCTGAGCCATCCATGATTTCCCTCTTATCAGTCGCTGACCCTTAACTGCGTCCAGCGCCTCATGCAGTGGGTGGTCAGTGTCTGCAGCTACTCTGAGGTATGCCTTCGCCTGCATCACCTTGAGCCTACCAGCAACTGTCGGCAAACCAAGGATGTAACGCATACGCACTACTGGGGTGTCTCTGGTGCATCCCAAAATGACCCGCATAGCGTCGTTCTGTATGCGCTCTAATTTCTCCAGCTGACTCTTTGAGACAGTGAGCAGTCCTAGTCCATAATCAATTACTGAGAGGATCAAGTATAATGTGAAAAGCATTCTCTGCTCTGTGTTAATTGCAGCCATAGTTTTAAGCGCCTTGAGTCCCTTTTGAGATCCTGTCACAACCGTCTCCACATGGTCCTTGAAGGACAGGCTCCTGTCAAATGTGATTCCCAGATACTTCAGTTTGTTCTCTCTGTTGACGCTTCTACCATCTATCGTGAGGCTTGGGACATCAGTTCTCACAATCCTGTTGTCCAGAGAGCACCACAAAACAGCTGCCTTTTCCGAGTGGATGACAGCACTCATTTCAGTGCACCAGTCAATCACTTTGTCTACTGTCGCCTGTAGCTCCTGGGCTGTTTGGTCCCTGTCTCTCCCCTGCCTATATGCAAGAGTATCATCTGCACATGTTAGTATTCTTCCAACCCTTGGTGCTTCTAGGTTTGCAATCTTTGCTCGTATACACGTTAAAGAACACCGGTGAGATTGCAGATCCCTGTGGCAGTCCCGGGGTTAAAATATGTGGCTCTGAGGTCCATGCGCCCAGACGGAGAGCAACCCGACGAGAATGCAGGACGGCTGCTATCCAGTTCACTAACCAGGGATTGACCCCCTTCTCCATCAGTGCGGTCATCAAAATATCACATCGAACTCTATTGTACGCATCCTCGAGATCAAGCGCTATCGCCATCGTTTCCTGTCTACTCTGGAACCCCCCATAAACGTCATAGGCAAAAGTGGCTGCATTTGACCAAGTATCTTTTCCTGGCCTGTAGCTCCTCAGGCCTCTTGGAAGAAGCTTCCCCCTTTCCAAAAACTCTTGCAGCTTGACAGCGACTATCTTCTCTAAAACCTTCCCAAATGTATTTTGAAGGTTGATGATCCTAAAGCCGCTAAGCTTTGAATGATCCTTGAATGGTGTTGGGAGAGGGTTGAGATAGCTTGTACCCCCCAGGATTGGGTACAATTACCCCACCGCAAAAACAAAAAACATACTTTTTCATTTCACAAATTTTTCTGGAAAATGATGCTTCTAAAACTGAAATTAATTTAAAAAAAAAAATAAAAAAAATTACCAATTGAATTTATATATCACTTATATTTATACAATGTGTGTGTGTGTGTATATATATATATATATATATATATATATATATATATATATATATATATATATATTTTTACAACACCGAGACTTTTACAACAATTTAACGGACGCTTACTTCAAATTAAAACCACCGGTGGATGTTGAGCGTTACTGTGAAATACTGCAGAAACTGAGATTGGCACTAGGCATTTCGCGCCCTTCAGAACAAATAGCGCAAAATGATCAGTGCCGGCCCAGTATAACCAGTAGTTCAACTCTAACGTCTAACAATGAAATCACGGCTACTAACATGGCGGACAGAAGTTACTTATACTGGACGTTTACCCAGCTTGGGTAGCGACTGAGAGTCAGTCGCCATACGGTTAACTCAAACTCTGGACGAGTCCATTTTCGAATTGCCCCCCTTAACACTCGAATTTCTCCCCTGTGGGGCGTGGGCCCCACGTTGGGAAACACTGGTCTAACTATTGGTTATATCTTCACTGATTAAGTGCCATGGGATGAGTCTTAGGCGACTTCTCGCATCTGCCGTGGGCTTATATACAGTTGTTTTCGTTACCACCCCCTTTATTTAGATATATAGCACAACATGTCTGCTACCATTTTAACACCTTTCAAGTCATAACAGTGACACTTTCTATTTTCCAACAATTCATGTTTTGTTTGGCAGTGAATCTGTTAATATTTTCCAAGTGTAGGCAATTTTTATAATGTTCAGTTACGTGGGGGAGTCGTTATATTAAGCAAGGGTGAGAGATTGTCAGGGAAGTAGGTTGCCCTGTCTAGCTGTTTATTCACATAAGTAAGTCTAGGTATCTAACATTCTCCTTCCCACACCTTGGGCATATACCAGGACCAGCTACTGTCCCACACCTTGGGCATATACCAGGACCAGCAACTGTCCCACACCTTGGGCATATACCAGGACCAGCTACTGTCCCACACCTTGGGCATATACCAGGACCAGCAACTGTCCCACACCTTGGGCATATACCAGGACCAGCAACTGTCCCACACCTTGGGCATATACCAGGACCAGCTACTGTCCCACACCTTGGGCATATACCAGGACCAGCTACTGTCCCATACCTTGGGCATATACCAGGACCAGCTACTGTCCCACACCTTGGGCATATACCAGGACCAGCTACTGTCCCACACCTTGGGCATATACCAGGACCAGCTACTGTCCCACACCTTGGGCATATACCAGGACCAGCTACTGTCCCACACCTTGGGCATATACCAGGACCAGCTACTGTCCCACACCTTGGGCATATACCAGGACCAGCAACTGTCCCACACCTTGGGCATATACCAGGACCAGCTACTGTCCCACACCTTGGGCATATACCAGGACCAGCAACTGTCCCACACCTTGGGCATATACCAGGACCAGCTACTGTCCCACACCTTGGGCATATACCAGGACCAGCTACTTCCCCCACCTTGGGCATATACCAGGACCAGCTACTTCCCCCACCTTGGGCATATACCAGGACCAGCTACTTCCCCCACCTTGGGCATATACCAGGACCAGCTACTTCCCCCACCTTGGGCATATACCAGGACCAGCTACTTCCCCCACCTTGGGCATATACCAGGACCAGATACTTCCCCCACCTTGGGCATATACCAGGACCAGCTACTGTCCCACACTTTGGGCATATACCAGGACCAGCTACTTCCCCCACCTTGGGCATATACCAGGACCAGCTACTTCCCCCACCTTGGGCATATACCAGGACCAGCTACTGTCCCACACTTTGGGCATATACCAGGACCAGCTACTTCCCCCACCTTGGGCATATACCAGGACCAGCTACTGTCCCACACCTTGGGCATATACCAGGACCAGCAACTGTCCCACACCTTGGGCATATACCAGAACCAGCTACTTCCCACACCTTGGGCATATACCAGGACCAGCTACTGTCCCACACCTTGGGCATATACCAGGACCAGCTACTTCCCCCACTTTGGGCATATACCAGGACCAGCTACTGTCCCACACCTTGGGCATATACCAGGACCAGCTACTGTCCCACACTTTGGGCATATACCAGGACCAGCTACTTCCCCCACCTTGGGCATATACCAGGACCAGCTACTGTCCCACACTTTGGGCATATACCAGGACCAGCTACTTCCCCCACCTGGGGCATATACCAGGACCAGCTACTTCCCCCACTTTGGGCATATACCAGGACCAGCTACTTCCCCCACTTTGGGCATATACCAGGACCAGCTACTTCCCCCACCTTGGGCATATACCAGGACCAGCTACTTCCCCCACTTTGGGCATATACCAGGACCAGCTACTTCCCCCACCTTGGGCATATACCAGGACCAGCTACTTCCCCCACTTTGGGCATATACCAGGACCAGCTACTTCCCTCACCTTGGGCATATACCAGGACCAGCTACTTCCCCCACCTTGGGCATATACCAGGACCAGCTACTGTCCCACACCTTGGGCATATACCAGGACCAGCTACTTCCCGCACTTTGGGCATATACCAGGACCAGCTACTGTCCCACACTTTGGGCATATACCAGGACCAGCTACTTCCCCCACCTTGGGCATATACCAGGACCAGCTACTGTCCCACACCTTGGGCATATACCAGGACCAGCTACTTCCCCCACCTTGGGCATATACCAGGACCAGCTACTGTCCCACACCTTGGGCATATACCAGGACCAGCTACTGTCCCACACTTTGGGCATATACCAGGACCAGCTACTTCTCCCACCTTGGGCATATACCAGGACCAGCTACTTCCCTCACCTTGGGCATATACCAGGACCAGCTACTTCCCCCACCTTGGGCATATACCAGGACCAGCTACTTCCCCCACTTTGGGCATATACTAGGACCAGCTACTCCCCCCACCTTGGGCATATACCAGGACCAGCTACTTCCCCCACCTTGGGCATATACCAGGACCAGCTACTGTCCCACACCTTGGGCATATACCAGGACCAGCTACTTCCCCCACCTTGGGCATATACCAGGACCAGCTACTATCCCCACCTTGGGCATATACCAGGACCAGCTACTGTCCCACACCTTGGGCATATACCAGGACCAGCTACTGTCCCACATCTTGGGCATATACCAGGACCAGCAACTGTCCCACACCTTGGGCATATACCAGGACCAGCTACTGTCCCACACCTTGCGCATATACCAGGACTAGCTACTGTCCCACACCTTGGGCATATACCAGGACCAGCTACTTCCCCCACCTTGGGCATATACCAGGACCAGCTACTGTCCCACACCTTGGGCATATACCACGACCAGCTACTGTCCCACACCTTGGGCATATACCAGGACCAGCAACTGTCCCACACCTTGGGCATATACCAGGACCAGCTACTTCCCCCACCTTGGGCATATACCAGGACCAGCAACTATCCCACACCTTGGGCATATACCAGGACCAGCTACTTCCCCCACCTTGGGCATATACCAGGACCAGCAACTGTCCCCCACCTTGGGCATATACCAGGACCAGCTACTTCCCCCACCTTGGGCATATACCAGGACCAGCAACTGTCCCACACATTGGGCATATACCAGGACCAGCTACTTCCCCCACCTTGGGCATATACCAGGACCAGCAACTGTCCCCCACCTTGGGCATATACCAGGACCAGCTACTTCCCCCACCTTGGGCATATACCAGGACCAGCAACTGTCCCACACCTTGGGCATATACAAGGACCAGATACTGTCCCACACCTTGGGCATATACCAGGACCAGCAACTGTCCCACACCTTGGGCATATACCAGGACCAGCTACTGTCCCACACCTTGGGCATATACCAGGACCAGCTACTGTCCCACACCTTGGGCATATACCAGGACCAGCTACTGTCCCACACCTTGGGCATATACCAGGACCAGCTACTGTCCCACACCTTGGGCATATACCAGGACCAGATACTGTCCCACACCTTGGGCATATACCAGGACCAGCTACTTCCCCCACCTTGGGCATATACCAGGACCAGCAACTGTCCCACACCTTGGGCATATACCAGGACCAGCTACTGTCCCACACCTTGGGCATATACCAGGACCAGCAACTGTCCCACACCTTGGGCATATACCAGGACCAGCTACTTCCCCCACTTTGGGCATATACCAGGACCAGCTACTGTCCCACACCTTGGGCATATACCAGGACCAGCAACTGTCCCACACCTTGGGCATATACCAGGATCAGCTACTTCCCCCACCTTGGGCATATACCAGGACCAGCAACTGTCCCACACCTTGGGCATATACCAGGACCAGCTACTTCCCACACCTTGGGCATATACCAGGACCAGCTACTGTCCCACACCTAGGGCATATACCAGGACCAGCAACTGTCCCACACCTTGGGCATATACCAGGACCAGCAACTGTCCCACACCTTGGGCATATACCAGGACCAGCTACTTCCCCCACCTTAGGCATATACCAGGACCAGCAACTGTCCCACACCTTGGGCATATACCAGGACCAGCTACTCCCCCCACCTTGGGCATATACCAGGACCAGCTACTGTCCCACACCTTGGGCATATACCAGGACCAGCAACTGTCCCTCACCTTGGGTATATACCAGGACCAGCTACTGTCCCACACCTTGGGCATATACCAGGACCAGCAACTGTTCCACACCTTGGGCATATACAAGAACCAGCTACTTCCCACACCTTGGGCATATACCAGGACCATCTACTGTCCCACACCTTGGGCATATACCAGGACGAGCAACTGTCCCACACCTTGGGCATATACCAGGACCAGCTATTTCCCACACCTTGGGCATATACCAGGACCAGCTACTTCCCCCACCTTGGGCATATACCAGGACCAGCAACTGTCCCACACCTTGGGCATATACCAGGACCAGCTACTTCCCCCACCTTGGGCATATACCAGGACCAGCTACTGTCCCACATCTTGGGCATATACCAGGGCCAGCTACTTCCCCCACCTTGGGCATATACCAGGACCAGCAACTGTCCCACACCTTGGGCATATACCAGGACCAGCTACTGTCCCACATCTTGGGCATATACCAGGACCAGCTACTTCCTCCACCTTGGGCATATACCAGGACCAGCTACTTCCCCCACCTTGGGCATATACCAGGACCAGCTACTGTCCCACACCTTGGGCATATACCAGGACCAGCAACTGTCCCACACCTTGGGCATATACCAGGACCAGCAACTTCCCCCACCTTGGGCATATATCAGGACCAGCTACTGTCCCACACCTAGGGCATATACCAGGACCAGCAACTGTCCCACACCTTGGGTATATACCAGGACCAGATACTTCCCCCACCTTGGGCATATACCAGGACCAGCTACTGTCCCACACCTTGGGCATATACCAGGACCAGCAACTGTCCCACACCTTGGGCATATACCAGGACCAGCAACTGTCCCTCACCTTGGGTATATACCAGGACCAGCTACTGTCCCACACCTTGGGCATATACCAGGACCAGCAACTGTCCCACACCTTGGGCATATACCAGAACCAGCTACTTCCCCCACCTTGGGCATATACCAGGACCAGCTACTGTCCCACACCTTGGGCATATACCAGGACCAGCAAATGTCCCACACCTTGGGCATATACCAGGACCAGCTACTTCCCCCACCTTGGGCATATACCAGGACCAGCTACTGTCCCACACCTTGGGCATATACCAGGACCAGCAACTGTCCCACACCTGGGGCATATACCAGGACCAGCTACTGTCCCACACCTTGGGCATATACCAGGACCAGCAACTGTCCCACACCTTGGGCATATACCAGGACCAGCAACTGTCCCACACCTTGGGCATATACCAGGACCAGCAACTGTCCCACACCTTGGGCATATACCAGGACCAGCAACTGTCCCACACCTTGGGCATATACCAGGACCAGCTACAGTCCCACACCTAGGGCATATATCAGGACCAGCTACTGTCCCACACCTTGGGCATATACCAGGACCAGCAACTGTCCCACACCTTGGGCATATACCAGGACCAGCTACTTCCCCCACCTTGGGCATATACCAGGACCAGCTACTGTCCCACACCTTGGGCATATACCAGGACCAGCAACTGCCCCACATCTTGGGCATATACCAGGACCAGCTACTGACCCACACCTTTGGCATATACCAGGACCAGCTACTTCCCCACACCTTGGGCATATACCAGGACCAGCAACTGTCCCACACCTTGGGCATATACCAGAACCAGCTACTGTCCCACACCTTGAGCATATACCAGGACCAGCAACTGTCCCACACCTTGGGCATATACCAGGACCAGTAACTGTCCCACACCTTGGGCATATACCAGGACCAGATACTGTCCCACACCTTAGGCATATACCAGGACCAGCTACTTCCCCCACCTTGGGCATATACCAGGACCAGCAACTGTCCCACACCTTGGGCATATACCAGAACCAGCTACTGTCCCACACCTTGGGCATATACCAGGACCAGCAACTGTCCCACACATTGGGCATATACCAGGACCAGCAACTGTCCCACACCTTGAGCATATACCAGGACCAGCTACTTCCCCCACCTTGGGCATATACCACGACCAGCAACTGTCCCACACCTTGGGCATATACCAGGACCAGATACTGTCCCACACCTTGGGCATATACCAGGACCAGCAACTGTCCCACACCTTGGGCATATACCAGGAGCAGCTACTGTCCCACACCTTGGGCATATACCAGGACCAGCTACTGTCCCACACCTTGGGCATATACCAGGACCAGCTACTGCCCCACACCTTGGGCATATGCCAGGACCAGCTACTGTCCCACACCTTGGGCATATACCAGGACCAGATACTGTCCCACACCTTGGGCATATACCAGGACCAGCTACTTCCCCCACCTTGGGCATATACCAGGACCAGCAACTGTCCCACACCTTGGGCATATACCAGGACCAGCTACTGTCCCACACCTTGGGCATATACCAGGACCAGCAACTGTCCCACACCTTGGGCATATACCAGGACCAGCTACTTCCCCCACCTTGGGCATATACCAGGACCAGCTACTTTCCCACACCTTGGGCATATACCAGGACCAGCAACTGTCCCACACATTGGGCATATACCAGGATCAGCTACTTCCCCCACCTTGGGCATATACCAGGACCAGCAACTGTCCCACACCTTGGGCATATACCAGGACCAGCAACTGTCCCACACCTTGGGCATATACCAGGACCAGCAACTGTCCCTCACCTTGGGTATATACCAGGACCAGCTACTGTCCCACACCTTGGGCATATACCAGGACCAGCAACTGTCCCACACCTTGGGCATATACCAGAACCAGCTACTTCCCCCACCTTGGGCATATACCAGGACCAGCTACTGTCCCACACCTTGGGCATATACCAGGACCAGCAACTGTCCCAACCTTGGGCATATACCAGGACCAGCTACTTCCCCCACCTTGGGCATATACCAGGACCAGCTACTGTCCCACACCTTGGGCATATACCAGGACCAGCAACTGTCCCACACCTGGGGCATATACCAGGACCAGCTACTGTCCCACACCTTGGGCATATACCAGGACCAGCAACTGTCCCACACCTTGGGCATATACCAGGACCAGCTACAGTCCCACACCTAGGGCATATATCAGGACCAGCTACTGTCCCACACCTTGGGCATATACCAGGACCAGCAACTGTCCCACACCTTGGGCATATACCAGGACCAGCTACAGTCCCACACCTAGGGCATATACCAGGACCAGTAACTGTCCCACACCTTGGGCATATACCAGGACCAGATACTGTCCCACACCTTAGGCATATACCAGGACCAGCTACTTCCCCCACCTTGGGCATATACCAGGACCAGCAACTGTCCCACACCTTGGGCATATACCAGAACCAGCTACTGTCCCACACCTTGAGCATATACCAGGACCAGCAACTGTCCCACACCTTGGGCATATACCAGGACCAGTAACTGTCCCACACATTGGGCATATACCAGGACCAGATACTGTCCCACACCTTAGGCATATACCAGGACCAGCTACTCCCCCCACCTTGGGCATATACCAGGACCAGCAACTGTCCCACATCTTGGGCATATACCAGAACCAGCTACTGTCCCACACCTTGGGCATATACCAGGACCAGCAACTGTCCCACACATTGGGCATATACCAGGACCAGCAACTGTCCCACACCTTGGGCATATACCAGGACCAGCTACTTCCCCCACCTTGGGCATATACCACGACCAGCAACTGTCCCACACCTTGGGCATATACCAGGACCAGATACTGTCCCACACCTTGGGCATATACCAGGACCAGCAACTGTCCCACACCTTGGGCATATACCAGGAGCAGCTACTGTCCCACACCTTGGGCATATACCAGGACCAGCTACTGTCCCACACCTTGGGCATATACCAGGACCAGCTACTGCCCCACACCTTGGGCATATGCCAGGACCAGCTACTGTCCCACACCTTGGGCATATACCAGGACCAGATACTGTCCCACACCTTGGGCATATACCAGGACCAGCTACTTCCCCCACCTTGGGCATATACCAGGACCAGCAACTGTCCCACACCTTGGGCATATACCAGGACAAGCTACTGTCCCACACCTTGGGCATATACCAGGACCAGCAACTGTCCCACACCTTGGGCATATACCAGGACCAGCTACTTCCCCCACCTTGGGCATATACCAGGACCAGCTACTTTCCCACACCTTGGGCATATACCAGGACCAGCTACTGCCGAACACCTTGGGCATATGCCAGGACCAGCTACTGTCCCACACCTTGGGCATATACCAGGACCAGATACTGTCCCACACCTTGGGCATATACCAGGACCAGCTACTTCCCCCACCTTGGGCATATACCAGGACCAGCAACTGTCCCACACCTTGGGCATATACCAGGACCAGCTACTGTCCCACACCTTGGGCATATACCAGGACCAGCAACTGTCCCACACCTTGGGCATATACCAGGACCAGCTACTTCCCCCACCTTGGGCATATACCAGGACCAGCTACTTTCCCACACCTTGGGCATATACCAGGACCAGCAACTGTCCCACACATTGGGCATATACCAGGATCAGCTACTTCCCCCACCTTGGGCATATACCAGGACCAGCAACTGTCCCACACCTTGGGCATATACCAGGACCAGCAACTGTCCCACACCTTGGGCATATACCAGGACCAGCAACTGTCCCTCACCTTGGGTATATACCAGGACCAGCTACTGTCCCACACCTTGGGCATATACCAGGACCAGCAACTGTCCAACAACTTGGGCATATACCAGAACCAGCTACTTCCCCCACCTTGGGCATATACCAGGACCAGCTACTGTCCCACACCTTGGGCATATACCAGGACCAGCAACTGTCCCACACCTTGGGCATATACCAGGACCAGCTACTTCCCCCACCTTGGGCATATACCAGGACCAGCTACTGTCCCACACCTTGGGCATATACCAGGACCAGCAACTGTCCCACACCTGGGGCATATACCAGGACCAGCTACTGTCCCACACCTTGGGCATATACCAGGACCAGCAACTGTCCCACACCTTGGGCATATACCAGGACCAGCAACTGTCCCACACCTTGGGCATATACCAGGACCAGCAACTGTCCCACACCTTGGGCATATACCAGGACCAGCAACTGTCCCACACCTTGGGCATATACCAGGACCAGCTACAGTCCCACACCTAGGGCATATATCAGGACCAGCTACTGTCCCACACCTTGGGCATATACCAGGACCAGCAACTGTCCCACACCTTGGGCATATACCAGGACCAGCTACTTCCCCCACCTTGGGCATATACCAGGACCAGCTACTGTCCCACACCTTGGGCATATACCAGGACCAGCAACTGCCCCACACCTTGGGCATATACCAGGACCAGCAACTGCCCCACACCTTGGGCATATACCAGGACCAGCTACTGACCCACACCTTTGGCATATACCAGGACCAGCTACTTCCCCACACCTTGGGCATATACCAGGACCAGCAACTGTCCCACACCTTGGGCATATACCAGAACCAGCTACTGTCCCACACCTTGAGCATATACCAGGACCAGCAACTGTCCCACACCTTGGGCATATACCAGGACCAGTAACTGTCCCACACCTTGGGCATATACCAGGACCAGATACTGTCCCACACCTTAGGCATATACCAGGACCAGCTACTTCCCCCACCTTGGGCATATACCAGGACCAGGAACTGTCCCACACCTTGGGCATATACCAGAACCAGCTACTGTCCCACACCTTGGGCATATACCAGGACCAGCAACTGTCCCACACATTGGGCATATACCAGGACCAGCAACTGTCCCACACCTTGGGCATATACCAGGACCAGCTACTTCCCCCACCTTGGGCATATACCACGACCAGCAACTGTCCCACACCTTGGGCATATACCAGGACCAGATACTGTCCCACATCTTGGGCATATACCAGGACCAGCAACTGTCCCACACCTTGGGCATATACCAGGAGCAGCTACTGTCCCACACCTTGGGCATATACCAGGACCAGCTACTGTCCCACACCTTGGGCATATACCAGGACCAGCTACTGCCCCACACCTTGGGCATATGCCAGGACCAGCTACTGTCCCACACCTTGGGCATATACCAGGACCAGATACTGTCCCACACCTTGGGCATATACCAGGACCAGCTACTTCCCCCACCTTGGGCATATACCAGGACCAGCAACTGTCCCACACCTTGGGCATATACCAGGACCAGCTACTGTCCCACACCTTGGGCATATACCAGGACCAGCAACTGTCCCACACCTTGGGCATATACCAGGACCAGCTACTTCCCCCACCTTGGGCATATACCAGGACCAGCTACTTTCCCACACCTTGGGCATATACCAGGACCAGCAACTGTCCCACACATTGGGCATATACCAGGATCAGCTACTTCCCCCACCTTGGGCATATACCAGGACCAGCAACTGTCCCACACCTTGGGCATATACCAGGACCAGCAACTGTCCCACACCTTGTGCATATACCAGGACCAGCAACTGTCCCTCACATTGGGTATATACCAGGACCAGCTACTGTCCCACACCTTGGGCATATACCAGGACCAGCAACTGTCCCACACCTTGGGCATATACCAGAACCAGCTACTTCCCCCACCTTGGGCATATACCAGGACCAGCTACTGTCCCACACCTTGGGCATATACCAGGACCAGCAACTGTCCCACACCTTGGGCATATACCAGGACCAGCTACTTCACCCACCTTGGGCATATACCAGGACCAGCAACTGCCCCACACCTTGGGCATATACCAGGACCAGCTACTGGCCCACACCTTTGGCATATACCAGGACCAGCTACTTCCCCACACCTTGGGCATATACCAGAACCAGCAACTGTCCCACACCTTGGGCATATACCAGAACCAGCTACTGTCCCACACCTTGAGCATATACCAGGACCAGCAACTGTCCCACACCTTGGGCATATACCAGGACCAGTAACTGTCCCACACCTTGGGCATATACCAGGACCAGATACTGTCCCACACCTTGGGCATATACCAGGACCAGCTACTTCCCCCACCTTGGGCATATACCAGGACCAGCAACTGTCCCACACCTTGGGCATATACCAGAACCAGCTACTGTCCCACACCTTGGGCATATACCAGGACCAGCTACTTCCCCCACACCTTGGGCATATACCAGGACCAGATACTGTCCCACACCTTGGGCATATACAAGGACCAGCAACTGTGCCACACCTTGGGCATATACCAGGATCAGCTACTTCCCTCACCTTGGGCATATACCAGGACCAGCAACTGTCCCAAACCTTGGGCATATACCAGGACCAGCTACTTCCCACACCTTGGGCATATACCAGGACCAGCTACTGTCCCACACCTTGGGCATATACCAGGACCAGCAACTGTCCCACACCTTGGGCATATACCAGGACCAGCAACTGTCCCACACCTTGGGCATATACCAGGACCAGCTACTTCCCCCACCTTGGGCATATACCAGGACCAGCAACTGTCCCACACCTTGGGCATATACCAGGACCAGCTACTCCCCCCACCTTGGGCATATACCAGGACCAGCTACTGTCCCACACCTTGGGCATATACCAGGACCAGCAACTGTCCCTCACCTTGGGTATATACCAGGACCAGCTACTGTCCCACACCTTGGGCATATACCAGGACCAGCAACTGTCCCACACCTTGGGCATATACCAGAACCAGCTACTGTCCCACACCTTATGCATATACCAGGACCAGCTACTTCCCCCACCTTGGGCATATACCAGGACCAGCAACTGTCCCACATCTTGGGCATATACCAGGACCAGCTACTTCCCACACCTTGGGCATATACCAGGACCAGCTACTGTCCCACACCTTGGGCATATACCAGGATCAGCAACTGTCCCACACCTTGGGCATATACCAGGACCAGCTACTGTCCCACACCTTGGGCATATACCAGGACCAGCTACTTCCCACACATTGGGCATATACCAGGACCAGCAACTGTCCCACACCTTGGGCATATATCAGGACCAGCAACTGTCCCACACCTTGGGCATATACCAGGACCAGCTACTTCCCACACCTTGGGCATATACCAGGACCAGCTACTTCCCCCACCTTGGGCATATACCAGGACCAGCAACTGTCCCACACCTTGGGCATATACCAGGACCAGCTACTTCCCCCACCTTGGGCATATACCAGGACCAGCTACTGTCCCACATCTTGGGCATATACCAGGGCCAGCTACTTCCCCCACCTTGGGCATATACCAGGACCAGCAACTGTCCCACACCTTGGGCATATACCAGGACCAGCTACTGTCCCACATCTTGGGCATATACCAGGGCCAGCTACTTCCCCCACCTTGGGCATATACCAGGACCAGCTACTTCCCCCACCTTGGGCATATACCAGGACCAGCTACTTTCCCCACCTTGGGCATATACCAGGACCAGCAACTGTCCCACACCTTGGGCATATACCAGGACCAGCAACTGTCCCACACCTTGGGCATATACCAGGACCAGCAACTTCTCCCCACCTTGGGCATATATCAGGACCAGCTACTGTCCCACACCTAGGGCATATACCAGGACCAGCAACTGTCCCACACCTTGGGTATATACCAGGACCAGCTACTTCCCCCACCTTGGGCATATATCAGGACCAGCTACTGTCCCACACCTTGGGCATATACCAGGACCAGCAACTGTCCCACACCTTGGGCATATACCAGGACCAGCAACTGTCCCTCACCTTGGGTATATACCAGGACCAGCTACTGTCCCACACCTTGGGCATATACCAGAACCAGCTACTGTCCCACACCTTGAGCATATACCAGGACCAGCAACTGTCCCACACCTTGGGCATATACCAGGACCAGTAACTGTCCCACACCTTGGGCATATACCAGGACCAGATACTGTCCCACACCTTGGGCATATACCAGGACCAGCTACTTCCCCCACCTTGGGCATATACCAGGACCAGCAACTGTCCCACACCTTGGGCATATACCAGAACCAGCTACTGTCCCACACCTTGGGCATATACCAGGACCAGCAACTGTCCCACACCTTGGGCATATACCAGGACCAGCAACTGCCCCCCACCTTGGGCATATACCAGGACCAGCTACTTCCCCCACCTTGGGCATATACCACGACCAGCAACTGTCCCACACCTTGGGCATATACCAGGACCAGATACTGTCCCACACCTTGGGCATATACCAGGACCAGCAACTGTCCCACACCTTGGGCATATACCAGGACCAGCTACTGTCCCACACCTTGGGCACATACCAGGACCAGCTACTGTCCCACACCTTGGGCATATACCAGGACCAGCTACTGTCCCACACCTTGGGCATATACCAGGACCAGCTACTGTCCCACACCTTGGGCATATACCAGGACCAGATACTGTCCAACACCTTGGGCATATACCAGGACCAGCTACTTCCCCCACCTTGGGCATATACCAGGACCAGCTACTGTCCCACACCTTGGGCATATACCAGGACCAGCAACTGTCCCACACCTTGGGCATATACCAGGACCAGCTACTTCCCCCACCTTGGGCATATACCAGGACCAGCTACTGTCCCACACCTTGGGCATATACCAGGACCAGCAACTGTGCCACACCTTGGGCATATACCAGGATCAGCTACTTCCCCCACTTTGGGCATATACCAGGACCAGCAACTGTCCCAAACCTTGGGCATATACCAGGACCAGCTACTTCCCACACCTTGGGCATATACCAGGACCAGCTACTGTCCCACACCTTGGGCATATACCAGGACCAGCAACTGTCCCACACCTTGGGCATATACCAGGACCAGCAACTGTCCCACACCTTGGGCATATACCAGGACCAGCTACTTCCCCCACCTTGGGCATATACCAGGACCAGCAACTGTCCCACACCTTGGGCATATACCAGGACCAGCTACTCCCCCCACCTTGGGCATATACCAGGACCAGCTACTGTCCCACACCTTGGGCATATACCAAGACCAGCAACTGTCCCACACCTTGGGCATATACCAGAACCAGCTACTGTCCCACACCTTATGCATATACCAGGACCAGCTACTTCCCCCACCTTGGGCATATACCAGGACCAGCAACTGTCCCACATCTTGGGCATATACCAGGACCAGCTACTTCCCACACCTTGGGCATATACCAGGACCAGCTACTGTCCCACACCTTGGGCATATACCAGGATCAGCAACTGTCCCACACCTTGGGCATATATCAGGACCAGCTACTGTCCCACACCTTGGGCATATACCAGGACCAGCTACTTCCCACACATTGGGCATATACCAGGACCAGCAACTGTCCCACACCTTGGGCATATATCAGGACCAGCAACTGTCCCACACCTTGGGCATATACCAGGACCAGCTACTTCCCACACCTTGGGCATATACCAGGACCAGCTACTTCCCCCACCTTGGGCATATACCAGGACCAGCTACTTCCCCCACCTTGGGCATATACCAGGACCAGCAACTGTCCCACACCTTGGGCATATACCAGGACCAGCTACTGTCCCACACCTTGGGCATATACCAGGACCAGCAACTGTCCCACACCTTGGGCATATACCAGGACCAGCTACTGTCCCACACCTTGGGCATATACCAGGACCAGCAACTGTCCCACACCTTGGGCATATACCAGGACCAGCTACTTCCCCCACCTTGGGCATATACCAGGACCAGCTACTTCCCCCACCTTGGGCATATACCAGGACCAGCTACTTCCCCCACCTTGGGCATATACCAGGACCAGCTACTTCCCCCACCTTGGGCATATACCAGGACCAGCTACATCCCCCACCTTGGGCATATACCAGGACCAGCAACTGTCCCACACCTTGGGCATATATCAGGACCAGCTACTGTCCCACACCTTGGGCATATACCAGGACCAGCTACTGTCCCACACCTTAGGCATATACCAGGACCAGCTACTTCCCCCACCTTGGGTATATACCAGGACCAGCTACTGTCCCACACCTTGGGCATATACCAGGACCAGCAACTGTCCCACACCTTGGGCATATACCAGAACCAGCTACTGTCCCACACCTTATGCATATACCAGGACCAGCTACTTCCCCCACCTTGGGCATATACCAGGACCAGCAACTGTCCCACATCTTGGGCATATACCAGGACCAGCTACTTCCCACACCTTGGGCATATACCAGGACCAGCTACTGTCCCACACCTTGGGCATATACCAGGATCAGCAACTGTCCCACACCTTGGGCATATACCAGGACCAGCTACTGTCCCACACCTTGGGCATATACCAGGACCAGCTACTTCCCACACATTGGGCATATACCAGGACCAGCAACTGTCCCACACCTTGGGCATATATCAGGACCAGCAACTGTCCCACACCTTGGGCATATACCAGGACCAGCTACTTCCCACACCTTGGGCATATACCAGGACCAGCTATTTCCCCCACCTTGGGCATATACCAGGACCAGCAACTGTCCCACACCTTGGGCATATACCAGGACCAGCTACTTCCCCCACCTTGGGCATATACCAGGACCAGCTACTGTCCCACATCTTGGGCAAATACCAGGGCCAGCTACTTCCCCCACCTTGGGCATATACCAGGACCAGCAACTGTCCCACACCTTGGGCATATACCAGGACCAGCTACTGTCCCACATCTTGGGCATATACCAGGGCCAGCTACTTCCCCCACCTTGGGCATATACCAGGACCAGCTACTTCCCCCACCTTGGGCATATACCAGGACCAGCTACTTTCCCCACCTTGGGCATATACCAGGACCAGCAACTGTCCCACACCTTGGGCATATACCAGGACCAGCAACTGTCCCACACCTTGGGCATATACCAGGACCAGCAACTTCCCCCACCTTGGGCATATATCAGGACCAGCTACTGTCCCACACCTAGGGCATATACCAGGACCAGCAACTGTCCCACACCTTGGGTATATACCAGGACCAGCTACTTCCCCCACCTTGGGCATATATCAGGACCAGCTACTGTCCCACACCTTGGGCATATACCAGGACCAGCAACTGTCCCACACCTTGGGCATATACCAGGACCAGCAACTGTCCCTCACCTTGGGTATATACCAGGACCAGCTACTGTCCCACACCTTGGGCATATACCAGAACCAGCTACTGTCCCACACCTTGAGCATATACCAGGACCAGCAACTGTCTCACACCTTGGGCATATACCAGGACCAGTAACTGTCCCACACCTTGGGCATATACCAGGACCAGATACTGTCCCACACCTTGGGCATATACCAGGACCAGCTACTTCCCCCACCTTGGGCATATACCAGGACCAGCAACTGTCCCACACCTTGGGCATATACCAGAACCAGCTACTGTCCCACACCTTGGGCATATACCAGGACCAGCAACTGTCCCACACCTTGGGCATATACCAGGACCAGCAACTGCCCCCCACCTTGGGCATATACCAGGACCAGCTACTTCCCCCACCTTGGGCATATACCACGACCAGCAACTGTCCCACACCTTGGGCATATACCAGGACCAGATACTGTCCCACACCTTGGGCATATACCAGGACCAGCAACTGTCCCACACCTTGGGCATATACCAGGACCAGCTACTGTCCCACACCTTGGGCACATACCAGGACCAGCTACTGTCCCACACCTTGGGCATATACCAGGACCAGCTACTGTCCCACACCTTGGGCATATACCAGGACCAGCTACTGTCCCACACCTTGGGCATATACCAGGACCAGATACTGTCCCACACCTTGGGCATATACCAGGACCAGCTACTTCCCCCACCTTGGGCATATACCAGGACCAGCAACTGTCCCACACCTTGGGCATATACCAGGACCAGCTACTGTCCCACACCTTGGGCATATACCAGGACCAGCAACTGTCCCACACCTTGGGCATATACCAGGACCAGCTACTTCCCCCACCTTGGGCATATACCAGGACCAGCTACTGTCCCACACCTTGGGCATATACCAGGACCAGCAACTGTGCCACACCTTGGGCATATACCAGGATCAGCTACTTCCCCCACCTTGGGCATATACCAGGACCAGCAACTGTCCCAAACCTTGGGCATATACCAGGACCAGCTACTTCCCACACCTTGGGCATATACCAGGACCAGCTACTGTCCCACACCTTGGGCATATACCAGGACCAGCAACTGTCCCACACCTTGGGCATATACCAGGACCAGCAACTGTCCCACACCTTGGGCATATACCAGGACCAGCTACTTCCCCCACCTTGGGCATATACCAGGACCAGCAACTGTCCCACACCTTGGGCATATACCAGGACCAGCTACTCCCCCCACCTTGGGCATATACCAGGACCAGCTACTGTCCCACACCTTGGGCATATACCAGGACCAGCAACTGTCCCACACCTTGGGCATATACCAGAACCAGCTACTGTCCCACACCTTATGCATATACCAGGACCAGCTACTTCCCCCACCTTGGGCATATACCAGGACCAGCAACTGTCCCACATCTTGGGCATATACCAGGACCAGCTACTTCCCACACCTTGGGCATATACCAGGACCAGCTACTGTCCCACACCTTGGGCATATACCAGGATCAGCAACTGTCCCACACCTTGGGCATATATCAGGACCAGCTACTGTCCCACACCTTGGGCATATACCAGGACCAGCTACTTCCCACACATTGGGCATATACCAGGACCAGCAACTGTCCCACACCTTGGGCATATATCAGGACCAGCAACTGTCCCACACCTTGGGCATATACCAGGACCAGCTACTTCCCACACCTTGGGCATATACCAGGACCAGCTACTTCCCCCACCTTGGGCATATACCAGGACCAGCTACTTCCCCCACCTTGGGCATATACCAGGACCAGCAACTGTCCCACACCTTGGGCATATACCAGGACCAGCTACTGTCCCACACCTTGGGCATATACCAGGACCAGCAACTGTCCCACACCTTGGGCATATACCAGGACCAGCTACTGTCCCACACCTTGGGCATATACCAGGACCAGCAACTGTCCCACACCTTGGGCATATACCAGGACCAGCTACTTCCCCCACCTTGGGCATATACCAGGACCAGCTACTTCCCCCACCTTGGGCATATACCAGGACCAGCTACTTCCCCCACCTTGGGCATATACCAGGACCAGCTACTTCCCCCACCTTGGGCATATACCAGGACCAGCTACATCCCCCACCTTGGGCATATACCAGGACCAGCAACTGTCCCACACCTTGGGCATATATCAGGACCAGCTACTGTCCCACACCTTGGGCATATACCAGGACCAGCTACTGTCCCACACCTTAGGCATATACCAGGACCAGCTACTTCCCCCACCTTGGGCATATACCAGGACCAGCTACTTCCCCCACCTTGGGCATATACCAGGAACAGCTACTTCCCCCACCTTGGGCATATACCAGGACCAGCTACTTCCCCCACCTTGGGCATATACCAGGACCAGCAACTGTCCCACACCTTGGGCATATACCAGGACCAGCTACTGTCCCACACCTTGGGCATATACCAGGACCAGCAACTGTCCCACACCTTAGGCATATACCAGGACCAGCAACTGTCCCACACCTTGGGCATATACCAGGACCAGCTACTGTCCCACACCTTGGGCATATACCAGGACCAGCAAATGTCCCTCACCTTGGGCATATACCAGGACCAGCTACTTCCCCCACCTTGGGCACATACCAGGACCAGCTACTTCCCCCACCTTGGGCATATACCAGGACCAGCTACTTCCCCCACCTTGGGCATATACCAGGACCAGCTACTTCCCCCACCTTGGGCATATACCAGGACCAGCTACTTCCCACACCTTGGGCATATACCAGGACCAGCTACTGTCCCACACCTTGGGCATATACCAGGACCAGCAACTGTCCCACACCTTGGGCATATACCAGGACCAGCTACTGTCCCACACCTTGGGCATATACCAGGACCAGCAACTGTCCCACACCTTGGGCATATACCAGGACCAGCTACTTCCCCCACCTTGGGCATATACCAGGACCAGCTACTTCCCCCACCTTGGGCATATACCAGGACCAGCAACTGTCCCACACCTTGGGCATATACCAGGACCAGCTACTGTCCCACACCTTGGGCATATACCAGGACCAGCAACTGTCCCACACCTTGGGCATATACCAGGACCAGCTACTGTCCCACACCTTGGGCATATACCAGGACCAGCAACTGTCCCACACCTTGGGCATATACCAGGACCAGCTACTTCCCCCACCTTGGGCATATACCAGGACCAGCTACTTCCCCCACCTTGGGCATATACCAGGACCAGCTACTTCCCCCACCTTGGGCATATACCAGGACCAGCTACTTCCCCCACCTTGGGCATATACCAGGACCAGCTACATCCCCCACCTTGGGCATATACCAGGACCAGCAACTGTCCCACACCTTGGGCATATATCAGGACCAGCTACTGTCCCACACCTTGGGCATATACCAGGACCAGCTACTGTCCCACACCTTAGGCATATACCAGGACCAGCTACTTCCCCCACCTTGGGCATATACCAGGACCAGCTACTTCCCCCACCTTGGGCATATACCAGGAACAGCTACTTCCCCCACCTTGGGCATATACCAGGACCAGCTACTTCCCCCACCTTGGGCATATACCAGGACCAGCAACTGTCCCACACCTTGGGCATATACCAGGACCAGCTACTGTCCCACACCTTGGGCATATACCAGGACCAGCAACTGTCCCACACCTTAGGCATATACCAGGACCAGCAACTGTCCCACACCTTGGGCATATACCAGGACCAGCTACTGTCCCACACCTTGGGCATATACCAGGACCAGCAACTGTCCCTCACCTTGGGCATATACCAGGACCAGCTACTTCCCCCACCTTGGGCACATACCAGGACCAGCTACTTCCCCCACCTTGGGCATATACCAGGACCAGCTACTTCCCCCACCTTGGGCATATACCAGGACCAGCTACTTCCCCCACCTTGGGCATATACCAGGACCAGCTACTTCCCACACCTTGGGCATATACCAGGACCAGCTACTGTCCCACACCTTGGGCATATACCAGGACCAGCAACTGTCCCACACCTTGGGCATATACCAGGACCAGCTACTGTCCCACACCTTGGGCATATACCAGGACCAGCAACTGTCCCACACCTTGGGCATATACCAGGACCAGCTACTTCCCACACCTTGGGCATATACCAGGACCAGCTACTGTCCCACACCTTGGGCATATACCAGGACCAGCTACTTCCCACACCTTGGGCATATACCAGGACCAGCAACTGTCCCACACCTTGGGCATATACCAGGACCAGCTACTTCCCCCACCTTGGGCATATACCAGGACCAGCTACTGTCCCACACCTTGGGCATATACCAGGACCAGCTACTTCCCCACCTTGGGCATATACCAGGACCAGCTACTGTCCCACACCTTGGGCATATACCAGGACCAGCTACTTCCCACACCTTGGGCATATACCAGGACCAGCTACTTCCCCACACCTTGGGCATATACCAGGACCAGCTACTTCCACACCTTGGGCATATACCAGGACCAGCTACTTCCCCACCTTGGGCATATACCAGGACCAGCTACTTTCCACACCTTGGGCATATACCAGGACCAGATACTTCCCCCACCTTGGGCATATACCAGGACCAGCAACTGTCCCACACCTTGGGCATATACCAGGACCAGCTACTTCCCACACCTTGGGCATATACCAGGACCAGCTACTGTCCCACACCTTGGGCATATACCAGGACCAGCTACTTCCCACACCTTGGGCATATACCAGGACCAGCTACTTCCCACACCTTGGGCATATACCAGGACCAGCAACTGTCCCACACCTTGGGCATATACCAGGACCAGTTACTGTCCCACACCTTGGGCATATACCAGGACCAGCTACTGTCCCACACCTTGGGCATATACCAGGACCAGCTACTGTCCCACACTTTGGGCATATACCAGGACCAGCTACTGTCCCACACCTTGGGCATATACCAGGACCAGCTACTTCCCCCACCTTGGGCATATACCAGGACCAGCTACTTCCCCCACCTTGGGCATATACCAGGACCAGCTACTTCCCACACCTTGGGCATATACCAGGACCAGCTACCGTCCCACACCTTGGGCATATACCAGGACCAGCTACTTCCCACACCTTGGGCATATACCAGGACCAGCTACTGTCCCACACCTTGGGCATATACCAGGACCAGCAACTGTCCCACACCTTGGGCATATACCAGGACCAGCTACTTCCCACACCTTGGGCATATACCAGGACCAGCTACTTCCCACACCTTGGGCATATACCAGGACCAGCTACTGTCCCACACCTTGGGCATATACCAGGACCAGCAACTGTCCCACACCTTGGGCATATACCAGGACCAGCAACTGTCCCACACCTTGGGCATATACCAGGACCAGCAACTGTCCCACACCTTGGGCATATACCAGGACTAGCAACTGTCCCACACCTTGGGCATATACCAGGACCAGCTACTGTCCCACACCTTGGGCATATACCAGGACCAGCTACTGTCCCACACCTTGGGCATATACCAGGACCAGCTACTGTCCCACACCTTGGGCATAAACCAGGACCAGCTACTGTCCCACACCTTGGGCATATACCAGGACCAGCTACTTCCCCACACCTTGGGCATATACCAGGACCAGCTACTGTCCCACACCTTGGGCATATACCAGGACCAGCTACTGTCCCACACCTTGGGCATATACCAGGACCAGCTACTTCCCCCACCTTGGGCATATACCAGGACCAGCTACTTTACTTTTCTACGAATCATTTCCAGCTGTGCACTCGTTCATCCGGTGACGTTGTCTTTAATCAGTCTAAAAGATACATTTGTCCCAAGTTTTCTCACATTGATGGGAAGCGCCTGGGATTTGAACTCGCGCCCACTACAACGCCACTGTAAGCACTAACTCAATTTATGACAGTCAACACACTGTTAGTGGTAAAGATATTAATAGGGAATACTTTCTATGGGAAAACCTGAAAGGCATACATCATAACTATATTCATATATATATATATATATATATATATATTTAGCGTTCTCCCATAGTCCTCATAAAGTGTCCGGTCACAGCGATGATAAACAAAAATCGGCATTCTTATAAATATGTATTTGTATTTTTCTGTTGCTTTCTGTCTTCGTGAAGTAAGCCCACTCTTTTTACCATTCCAGTGTTTGCACATTCACATATTTACTAGCAAATGTCTCCTCATGGGTACCAGCCTATTCGCCAGGAAAAAATCGTAGTCTTACGAGCATTGCATGAATGTTCGTATTGAACTAGAGACAGACTGCTATTGACTCAGCTAATCATTTATGCTAACAATCAATACTTTATGATAGAAACGGTGCTCCAGGGAACGACTTTTTGTTCAGAGTTGCAACACTAGCCCAGATATTGCCTATGTAACGCGTCTTGCTGCGGTAGATAGCAAATGATCAATTTTTACCGTGTCTGTTGACAAGAGAGCATATGATACAGTAGTGAGTCTTGATGAGATCGTGTCTATTGTTTTCTGTCGTATTATTTTATATCACATGTGTATGTAATATTTATCTTGTTGTTTGTAGTCGTGGTTGTTTAATAGTTAATACGCTTGCTTACCAATACAGGGTTTAATTTCCAGCAGTGGCAGGATCAATTTCTTCAACCACTACGACTGGGGGATCGATCCAGCTCCCCAAAATGGCATCTCCGAATCTTCAAGATATCGTTTGGGAAGGGAACTGACCATCCGCTTCATAATTCCTTGATCTACTATATACGAAAGACTATCTGTTTATTACGGCTGTTCTTTTATTTGCATACTTTCAATAAGGAAACCTCAGTTCAATAACTCCCACCGTTGGTTATTAGCCAGGAAGACAGGCCTTCGCGAACGTGGATACAACCAGAGAAGTCCTGTATGTACGCTGTGTATTTCAATGATGGTGCATGGAAGTCTTCACGGATACGCCATACTTGCTCATCCTGTGGCAAACATGCAATCACTGACTACATGTATGAACAGCCAACAATGAGAAAATGATTGCAGCGTGAATAACCAACAATGAGAGAATGATTATAGTATGAATAGCCAGCAGTGAGAGAATGATAACAGTATGAACAGCCAACAATGAGAGAATGACTGCAGTATGAATAGCCATCGATGAGAGAATGATTATAGTATGAATAACCAACAATGAGAGAATGATTGCAGCATGAATAGTCACCAATGAGAGAATGATTGCGGTATGAATAGCCAACAATGAGAGAATGATTGCAGCATGAATAGTCACCAATGAGAGAATGATTATAGTATGAATAACCATCAATGAGAGAATGATTATAGTATGAATAGACAACAATCAGAGACGGTCTGCAACATGAATAGCCAGTAATGAGATAATGTTTGCAGATATCACTTGATATATAACCACACACGACGTGTTACCGCTATTCTCAACTAACTCCACTTATTGCTATTCCGAAAACCCTCTCCGTCGCTGCCAAAATAGGCATGATACAACAGAGGATGATATCTCGGGGAAGACAAGCATAGCAGTGCCAACACATTCATGCCGCTGCCATAGTTATCCTGAGAAGGGGTCAAAAGGAGGGTGAACATAACATTATTTCACGATGTCTACATGTATTGTGTGAGAAAAATACACACGCGCAAATTCCTATATTATGTAGTGAAAGAATGCCACAGAAAAAGTGTATTCAGTGTGTATAGTTTTCACGAGTTAACGAAGGTGAACGGATGAATAATGTTCTTGCATTTACCACGTCGGAAAATAGCTTGTGAAGAATGTTGCTCAAACAGTCGCTAAATTGGAGGGTTATGTCTCAACACTTAGTGAATATTCATGAGAATTCAAATACAGATAGCCAGTATACTGCCGTGTCAGTCCATTATCATCTAGATGACTCAATGCAAAAGTAGAACCAGTGAAAAAATATAACCTTGCAAACATCTATTAGCTCCGGATATAATGATTAAAGGAGATTGTGTTTGTTTACAACTGCTCAGCGCTGAACGTTATAGTGGAGACAAAGAATGAACTATAATTCACGCTCACAGATGACGAATTTAGTAGCACAGTTTATCCATTGTTTAATAACAGTATATACTCTGGGCTGTTGTTTGTCGAGACTCCTGTCTTTTCCACTTTTCACATTGGGCAGTGGGGAGCGTTTTGTATGATATTCACTGGCACAGGAACGGAGCATAATGGGGACGACCCGTTGCTGTGAAGTTGGAACTGCGACTAACTAACTAACTAATATATTATAAGTGCAGAAATTAATATATCTAGGCACATAGATAACATCAGATGGAAGATGCATCACAGAAATAAAGAACATAATCCATCCATCATGTGCCTTGCCGATAAGCGTGGGCGGTCATGTTTTACCATCTCACTCGATAACCAGAATCGTGGTTCAGCTCCGTGTTTCTGTCTCGACCATGCCACATGGCAAAGCCATCCAGGTATTTACTTCTCGGTCTTCCCCTTGGTCTCTTCTCTTCGATCTTGCCAGCCGTCACCAAGTTCTCCAATTCGCTTCCTTCGCAAACGCAATTCTTGTTCTAATTTCTTCAAGGCATCTCCCATCAGATGTTATGACTGTTCCGTGATAACTGTACCGATTCACTTGTTTAAGAATATCCCCATTTATTTGTATATTAAATTATGGTATTTCCTTCCTCCCAGTGACCACCATAATCTGTGTCTTTTTACAATTAAATTCTAACCCTAGTTGTTCACTTTATGCAACAACTGCATCTACTAAATGGTGCAGGTCCTGTTCATTGTCTGCAATCAATACTGTATCATCTGCATATCTAATGTTATTGATGCATCGTCCCCCAATGTTGATTCCTTCCATATCTTCAATATTTCTGAAAATATTTTCACTGTACAGGGAAAAAGATCTGGAGACATTACACATCCATGTCGTACACCTCTCCTAATAGGCTGATATTGACCTACTTCGTTATCAATTCTTACGGCAGCTTGTTGTTTCCAATATATGTATTTTACAAGTCTAAGGTCTTTTCCATGAATCTGTAGATCCTCAAGCACCCTTATCATGTTGACATGTCTCACTTTATCGAAAGCCTTTGTGCAGTCAATAAAGGAGAGGTGTAGATCTTTGTTTACTTCTATAGAACGTTAAATTACTGTTCTCAGTATATACACATCATTTACTGTACCCTTGTCTTCTACAAACCCACATTGTTCTTCTCCTATTTCAGGTTGTATTTTCTTCCTAACTCATTGCATGATAATTCTTAGCAAAATCTTTGTGATGTGGCTCATTACACTAATTGTTCGACGTTGATCACATTCCAAGGCTCCTGATATCTTTGGAATACAGAATTACATAATTCATGAGGTATATTTCCAGTATCATATATTGTATTCAGCAGTCTGGTAACTTTATCTATTCCAAATTCTCCTGAAGCATTAGTCATTTCTGTTGTGATGCTGTTTAAACCGGGTGTCTTGCCAGATGTCATATGGTTAAGAGCATTCTGAACCTCCATCTTCAAAATTGATGTCCCTCATTATTATTTTGAATATTATACTGTTCTTCTCTGTTATCATCATAACGGTTTTTCACATAATCTGACCATGCATGTATAAAACTGATCTTTTTCTATTATGATTTTTCCATCTTTATTCTTTAGGCGGCCTGCTGATGTATCTGTTCTTTAATTAGTAAGTTCCTGAATTCTTTTGTGCATTAGTTTGGTATTTTTACTGTTGTGTTGTTTTTCAATTTCTATGCAGTTTTTCTCGAGCCATGGTTCTTTTGCCTCCTTACATAATATTCTGACTTTTCTGTGAATTTCTTCATATTTGGCAGGATTATTTTTGTTTTGTCTTCTTGTTTCCGTTAGTAGTAAAATTTCTTCAGTCACCCAACTTTCTTTAATTTTGGAATAGTTTTTTTTTTCTGCAGCACAACTGATTGAATTCTTCAACATTTCCCATTGATCGTCCACAACTTGAATTAGGATCTCTAGATCAGAAAATATATCAAATTTGTTCTTTACTTCTATGTTAAAATTATCTTGTATTGTTTTGTCAGTTTTCAATTTGCACAAATCGTATTTAGGATTTCCTGTTGTATACTTGACTTTCTTTAACTTTACCCTCAGTGTGCCTGTAATTAATCTGTGATCACTGTAACAATCTGCATTTGGGAATGTTTTTACGATTGTTAACGCATTTCGAAATCTTATGCTAATCAGGATGTAATCTATCTGGTTTTTAATCCTGCTGTCTGGACTCTTCCGTGTCCATAATCTTCTAGGATGTTGTTTAAACCAGGTGTTTCCTACAACCATTTCTTGTTCTTTTGCCCATTCTACAAGTCTGTATCCTATTTCGTTTCACTCTTCCAAACCATGGTTGCTACACTGCATCCATAGCCTTGATGTCCTACTTTTGCGTTGAAATCACCCATTATAATATTTATTTCTTATTTTATTTACAGTTCTTCAAAGAACAGAATAGGACAAGCAAAAACTGCATTCTATAAAGTGGAGAATATTTTGTGCCACAACGTTAGAAAAAGAGTTCTTGCATCTTACATAGAACAAATTTTAACACATATCTGAACAGTTAGTAATCAGGCTACAAAATCATTGGAACCTTTCGATATTTGGTATTATAGAAGAATGCTGACAATTTATTGGATAGCCAAAATAAGCAATATGGACATTTTGAGGGAAGCTAAGTAGCAAGGAATACTTTTCACTAACAGTCATCATTATTTGGCCGTATTATGAGAAGACAAAAACTGGAACATAGTGTGACAACCGGACAGATTTGCGGAAAGAGAGATAGAGGAAGACAGCGTGAGAAAATTCTTGACAGTCGTGTGTCATGGCACGGAAGGGAGTCAACCTACGAAGTGATCCATGCCGTTGGATATCACAATTTGAGGAGAGGCATGATCGCCCACTCCAGCCGACAAGACACTGGGTGATGATGATATTTCCTATATGTGGCACTTTAGCAGCGAGTTCTGTTATTATGTTGTATCCTCGATGTGTTGATTACGTAAACTGCAAATTGTTATAAGGCAGGGAGAATTGATCGCTGAGCAGACCTCTTACAAAGGATCCACACATGACCTCTAGCTTCAGCTATCAGCGGAATTAGGCGATGTGGGTCTGCAAATATTTACCCTGGGGTGAAACGCTTGTAAATTGACTCGCAAACAGAGAATGTATTATTTATAATAAAGTATTTTAACCTATCATAAGGCGGGAATAATGACATCCCCTCCGCCTCTCTACATTAAGTATAAATCTAGAAATGACAGTCTTGACAAATGAGTTTTCTGGAATAAGGATGCCGATTAAACTCAACCTAGGATAGGTGGCTTTGATGCCAGTTTAGCTGTTTACAATTTATACAGTAACATAGTTAATGATGCCGAATAAACTCAACCTAGGATAGCTGGCTTTGGTGCCAGTTCAATTGTTCATAATTTATACAGTAACATAGTTAACGATGCAGATTAAACGCAATCTAGAATAGCTGGCTTTGATGCCAGTTTAGCTGTTTACAATTTATACAGTAACATAGTTAATGATGCCGAATAAACTCACCCTAGGATAGCTGGCTTTGGTGCCAGTTCAATTGTTCATAATTTATACATTACCATAGTTAACGATGCAGATTACACCCAATCTAGAATAGCTGGCTTTGATGCCAGTTTAGCTGTTCATAATTTATACAGTAACATAGTTAACGATGTAGAATAAACCCAACCTAGGGTAGCTGGTTTTGATTCCAGTTTAAGTATTCATAATTAATATAGTAACATAGTTAACGAGTTAAGTAACCAGACTACTGAACACATTATATGATACTGGAGATATACCTTCTAAAATATGTACCTCTGTATTTATTGCAACCCCAAAGAAATCAGAAGCCTTGGAACATAGAACAATTAGTAAAATGAGAGAACAATTAGTAAAATGAGTCACATCACAAAGATTTTGCTACGAATTATCATGCAAAGAGAGGAAAAAAATACAACATGAAATAGGGGAAGAACAATGTGGGTTTGTAGAAGGAAAGGGTACAGTAAATGCTGTGTATATGCTGCGAACAGTTATTGAACGTGCTATAGAAGTAAACAAGGATATACATCTTTGCTTTATTGACTACACAAAGGCTTTTGATAGAGTTAGACATGTCAACATGGTAGATATGCTTGCAGATCTACAAATTGATGGGAAAGATATTAGACTTATAAAATACATATATTGGAAACAACAAGCTGCCATAAGGATTGATAATGAAGTGGGACAGTATCAGCCAATTAAGAGAGGTGTTAAGCAGGGATGTGTAATGTCTCCAGATCTTTTTTCCCTATACTGTGAAAATATTTTCAGAAATGTAGAAGATATAAATGGAATCAGCATTGGAGGACGAAACATCAATAACATTAGATATGCAGATGATACAGTATTGATTGCAGACAATGCACAAGATCTACAACAATTAGTAGACGCGGTTTTTGTACACAGTGAGCAGCTGGGGTTGGAATTAAATTGTAAGAAGACACAGGTTATGGTCGTCACTAGGAAGAACGAAGCACCACAATGTAATATACAAGTAAATGGGAATATTCTTCAACAAGTGAATCGGTACAACTATCTCGGAACAGTCATAACGTCTGATGGGAGATGTCTTGAAGAGATTAGAACAAGAATCGCCATGGCGAAAGTAGCCTTTAGCAAGATGAAAAACATTCTGACCAATAAAAAGAACAACCACATAATCAATAAAAAGATGTCAATTGAAACGAGAAAAAGAGAGTTGAGGGGATACATAGAGCCTGTTCTTTTGTATGGATGTGAAACTTGGACAATGTGCAGTCAAGCTGAAAAACATCTGATGGCTGCAGAAATGTGGTTTCTGAGGAAAATGCAAAGAATACCATGGACAGACAGAAAGCCAATGACCAAGTACTACAGGAGACAAATGAACATCGTAAATTGATTAGAGAAATTAGACGTAGGCAGTCACAATTTTTTGGACATGTTATGAGAAGAAATGGATTGGAGAACTTAGTGACAACGGGCAAGATAGAAGGGAACAGACCAAGAGGAAAACCGAGAGGAAAATACCTGGATGGTTTGGCCACATGGCATGGACGAGACAGGAACACTGAGCTGATCCACGACGCTGGTGATCGAGTGAAATGGCGAGTCATGACCGCCCACGCTTTCCGGCATGTCACATGATTGATTGATTGATAGTTAACGATGCAGAAAGATCAATAGGCCAAAGTTAATAGTTTAAAAGACACCGAACGGGCTTCTAGAAAAGTTATGTAATCCACGCCGAGCGAACTATTGCATAGCTTCTTCAAAAAGGCTTAAGCTATACACGAACGTGGAAAAAATCCTGGCTCTATACACGTGTAACGGTTGCCGGTTAGAGAAATGTGATCAATTAGGAACTTGTCAGAGCTAGTTTTGGAAATCACTCAAATTGTGAAAACTGATAAACGATTCAGGCAATATCAAGTAGTATGGCTGGCAGGCACGGAGATATCTAGTTGAACCCCAATCTAAAGGCATTCTGCGTGGTAACTTAATAGTTATTTACAAAATATATAACTGTTTTGCATATTAAAGTGCACAAATAGCCTTGCGTATATATCACCAGAAAGGCGAAAAAAGCCCTCCCATTTTTGCATTGTTCCCGTAGTGTCTGTGTGCATTTAGTACATCATAATTCTTGACTCATATATATATATATATATATATATATATATATATATATATATATATATATATATATATATATATATATATATATATAACTGCATCCTTGTTCACGACTACTGAGAGTTACTCATGCTAACAGCTCGAAGACGCGAGGAGTCTGATGGGGTGCCACCCAGCTGCGCTGTCGCTGCTATTGTACCTAAACATATTCTACTATTTAAAGTCTTGTCCAGGGAAACAACTTTATACTGCGTGTACAGATGACTGGACAGTACGGTCAGGTCAATAGCATTGAAACCGATCAAGTTACTTTAGTAGGAATAAAGATAAATCTAACAATAAAAGTGTAACCTGTCCACCATACTTAGAGACAAGCCTTCAATAACGTCTGGCAATTAGAGATTGCATACTGCCTACATTCCACAAGCTACGGCACAGATATCTTCAAGCAGGTTTACTGATCAGAAAAAGAGACTACCATATGTATTAGGGCGTTACTATATAAGTCTTGACCACTGCAGACAGACAGAGTTTGTAAGCATACTTCCTAATATATAAATAAATAAATAAATAAATAAATAAATAAATAAATTACTAGGGTAAGTCAATAAGTAAGTCACAAATGGCTGCAGAAAAATAACTAACTATGATAACAACTTGAAACCAGTTTATTTTTACACGTACATTGTCCCATTATTTCTCAACATAATTTTCACCAACATTGATGGATTTATCCGATCGTTTTATTAGTCCTCCCAAACCGGCTGCATAGAACTGCGTGCTTTGTTTTCATTTACCTGCCATCCCACAGAACTGTGTGACTTATTTATTGACTCGCCCTCGTAACTTTTTCTAACCAGCTATGCACAGCTTTACGGGAAATCGCTAGAAGCTAAGTCCACTGAAAACCCACCTTGGCAGAAGACATTTCGCGAGTGACGCCGAAGTTGAATGTGAAGTGAAAACGTGGTTTAGAAAACAGAGCAAGCAGTTCTATGCAGCCGGTTTGGGAGGACTGATATAACGATGGGATAAGTGCATCAATGTTGGTGGAAATTATGTTGAGAAATAAAGAGATAATGTATGTATAAACATAAACTGGTTTCAAATTGTTATCATATTTAGCTATTTTTCTACAGCCATGTGTGACTTACTTATTAACTTACCCTCGTACCAATTCAAGCACAAAGGGAGGAACACATAATGTAACTTCGTGTATTAGCATTTAAGCCATTTGGAGACATGGTTGAAGCCTATATGTCAAATGTGTGGCCACTGAACGGCACTCGAGAGCTTATATAGTAACTAACAAAACTAACCAGTCACTTTTAGTTTTCTAGACCTCTGGTACTCACTAAATGATGCTGGGTCTACGACAGAGCCAGGCTGGGTCTAAAATAGAGTCAGGCTGGTTCTACGATAGAGCTTGGTTGTGTCTAAGATAAAGCTTGGTTGGGTCCAAGATAGAGCCTGGTTGGGTCTAAGATAGAGCCTGGTTGGGTCTATGATAGAGCTTGGCTGGGTCTATGAAAGAGCCTGGTTGGGTCTAAGATAGAGCCTGGTTGGGTCTAAGCCAGAGCCTGGCTGGGTCTAAGCCAGAGCCTGGCTGGGTCTATGATAGAGCCTGGTTGGGTCTAAGATAGAGCCTGATTGGGTCTATGATAGAGCCTGGTTGGGTCTAAGATAGAGCCTGGTTGGGTCTATGATAGAGCCTGGTTGGGTCTATGATAGAGCCTGGTTGGGTCTAAGATAGAGCCTGATTGGGTCTATGATAGAGCCTGGTTGGGTCTAAGATAGAGCCTGGTTGGGTCTATGATAGAGCTTGGCTGGGTCTATGAAAGAGCCTGGTTGGGTCTAAGATAGAGCCTGGTTGGGTCTAAGCCAGAGCCTGGCTGGGTCTAAGCCAGAGCCTGGCTGGGTCTAAGATAGAGCTTGGTTGGGTCTAAGATAGAGCCTGGCTGGGTCTACGATAGAGCCTGGCTGGAAGAGAAGTTCCAACTGGCCACCGCTGAAACTAAATAAACTGTACATAAACGACCGAGACTTTCTATCTGCACATTTCCAGTTCTAGAAGCCTATACGCTTTTAGTTTGCTTGTATAAGTATATTGATACATCATGTTCTCTTACACACCTTTTCCCTTTTCCTTACTGAAGAAACATCACCTGGGACATTGATTCTCCTCACATTTACTGCCTTCAGACATTACAATAGAGAGACTGTTTAATAAATCTAACAGCATTGTTTTGTCATTGGAAATCTGAGATTACTCTATACATTTCCTCAAGTTGGCCTCCATACTCCGTCATGTGGGGTTTAAATATATCACATGCTAAATACTATAAGTTTCGTAAGCTATTGGATAGTTTACAAAGACTATGGTAGGGAGCGTTATAAAGAAAAGGTAAGAAACAATGGACATAGTCAGACCAAGGCCAGAAACTGGTAACCTACCAAGATCATCTTGCGTGAAAACAATGCATCGCTAACATTTATAGAACGTGTATTACAGACATTTTCATTCATTGTTTTTGAGCTTTCCGGCGCAAGATCTGAACAAATCCCATACAATGGACTCAATACATAAAACATAACATGTCGTGCTAATGTGAAATTTTTATATTAGGATAATCAAGTGCACAATAATAAATAATGTTATCATCGTTGTAGTGACATTCGAAGTAAGAGAATTATAGAAAACACAACATATAGCTTTATACATTCATGCATATTACAGAAACTATGTTAAAATGTATTTAACAAATCTATGCTAAATCTTAGTGAAATAATCAAAGTTAAGGTAATAAAGTGTCAGTGATAAAAAGGCTGCAGACACTGTGCTAATTAGCTAAAATATTACATAACATGGCTATGGTGGAGATAAAAAAACACCAACTTGGATTACATAAGTGTGCGTAATATTATGTTGGTAGCTTATTTTGTAGGTACCATGTTTTAGGAGATACGCCCAGAAATAATGTCTTTGGAAAGTTAACATATCTGACGTAAAATTCGCTAGATAATTCTAGAAATACGCCAGGACATGCAATCTTTTTTAACATTAGCGCCTAGACATCACATGGTCTCACTGCCAACATACAGATGTCAAGTAAAATCCCATCACTGACAACATACAGATGTCAAGTAACTGACAATTGACATCATGACATGCATTCTTCGTAACATTAGCACCTGGGTATCAAATCATCTCACGGCCAACACACAGCTATCAAGTAACAGAAAACTCACAGCAGGATATCAGTTCTTCCAAAAACTAACACACAGATATACACTCTTGTGAAACTAACACTTGAATGTACAATTGTATAAGCACCTGGTCATAGACTTTGTCTTGACGTCAACCCTAGGAATCACATCACATGACAAGTAACATGCAGCTGTGACACCGACTGACAACTGACACAAGGACAACGGGTCTTCTAGAAACTAACACCAGGACAAGGGGTCTTCTAGAAACTAACACCAGGACAAGGGGTCTTCTAGAAACTAACACCAGGACATATCATCTCCTGAACACTAACACTAGGACACATCATCTGCTGAACACTAACACCAGGACATATCATCTCATGAACACTAACACTAGGACACATCATCTGCTGAACACTAACACTAGGACACATCATCTGCTGAACATTAACACCAGGACATATCATCTGCTGAACATTAACACCAGGACACATCATCTGCTGAACACTAACACTAGGACACATCATCTGCTGAACATTAACACCAGGACACATCATCTGCTGAACATTAACACCAGGACATATCATCTCATGAACACTAACACCAGGACATATCATCTGCTGAACACTAACACTAGGACATATCATCTCATGAACACTAACACTAGGACATATCATCTCATGAACACTAACACTAGGACACATCATCTGCTGAACACTAACACCAGGACATGAAATCTCCTGAACACTAACACCAGGACATATCATCTCATGAACACTAACACTAGGACACATCATCTGCTGAACATTAACACCAGGACACATCATCTGCTGAACATTAACACCAGGACATATCATCTCATGAACACTAACACCAGGACATATCATCTGCTGAACACTAACACTAGGACATATCATCTCATGAACACTAACACCAGGACATATCATCTCATGAACACTAACACCAGGACATATCATCTGCTGAACACTAACACTAGGACATATCATCTCATGAACACTAACACCAGGACATATCATCTCATGAACACTAACACCAGGACATATCATCTCATGAACACTAACACCAGGACATATCATCTGCTGAACACTAACACTAGGACATATCATCTCATGAACACTAACACCAGGATATAGAAACTCCTAACACTAACACCAGGGCATGAAATCTCCTAAACACTTACACATGGCATGAACTGTTCTCAGACTAACGCCCACACATAACATCTGATTAAATGACATCACAACACATAGAGTTAGTACATTACACCTGTCCGTACAGATTCCTGAAACATTCATATGGATATTCAATCATGTGAAAACTGACACAATAAAGCTGACACACTTAGAGAAAGTCTTCTTTAGCTGACACATTAACGGTGATACACTAAAGCTGACACACTAAAGCTGACACACTAAAGCTGACACACTAAAGCTGACACACTAACATAAAGTTGTCTTAAGCTGACAACATCATAGAGTCTTCTTAAGGTAACACACTAAAGTTGACACTCTAAAGCTGACACACTAAAGTTGACACTCTAAAGTTGACACACTACAGCTGACACATTGAAGCTGATACACTAAAGCAGACACATTAAAGCTGACACACTAAAGCTGACACATTAAAGCTGACACACCAAAGCTGACACACTAAAGTTGACACATTAGAGCTGATACACTAAAGCTGACACATTAGAGCTGATACACTAAAGCTGACACACTAAAGCTGACACATTAGAGCTGATACACTAAAGCTGACACACTAAAGTTGACACATTAGAGCTGATACACTAAAGCTGACACACTAAAGTTGACACATTAGAGCTGATACACTAAAGCTGACACATTAAAGTTGACACATTAGAGCTGATACACTAAAACTGACACATTAAAGTTGACACCCTAAAGTTGACACATTAAACCTGACACACAAATGTTGACACATTAAAATTGACACACTAAAGTTGACACACTAAAGCTGATACACTAAAGCTGACACACTAAAGATGACTCATTAAAGCTAACACACTAAAGCTGACACATTAAAGTTGACACATTAAAGCTGATACACTAAAGCTGACACATTAAAGCTGACACACTAAAGTTGACACTCTAAAGCTGACAAACTAAAGCTGACACACTAAAGTTGACACATTAAAGATGTCACACTAAAGTTGTCACATTAAAGCTGACACACTAAAGCTGACACATTAAAGCTGACACACTAAAGCTGACATACTAAAACTGACACACTAAAGTTGACACATTAAAGCTGAGACACTAAAGTTGACACACTAAAGTTGACACTCTAAAGCTGACAAACTATAGCTGACACACTAAAGTTGACACATTAAAGCTGTCACACCAAAGTTGACACATTAAAGCTGACACACTAAAGATGACATATTAACGCTGACACATTAAAGTTGACACATTAAAGCTGATACACTAAAGTTGACACAGTAAAGCTGACACATTGAAGTTGACACATTAAAGATGTCACACTAAAGCTGACACACTAATGTTGACACATTAAAGCTGACACACTAAAGTTGACACACTAAAGTTTACACATTAAAGCTGACACTTTACAGCTGACACACTCAAGTTGACACATTAAAGTTGACACACTACAGCTGACACACTAAAGCTAACATACTAATGTTGACACATTAAGTTGACACACTAAAGTTGAAACACTAAAGTTGACACATTAAAGTTGACACACAAATGTTGACACATTAAAATTGACACACTAAATCTAACACACTAAAGTTGACACATTAAATCTGACACACTAAAGCTGACACATTAACGTTGACACACTAAAGATGACACACTAAATCTGGCACACTAAAGTTGGCACATTAAAGCTGCCACACTAAAGCTAACACATTAAAGCTGAGACACTAAAACGGACACACTAAAGTTGACACATTAAAGCTGACACACTAAAACGGACACACTAAAGTTGACACATTAAAGCTGTCACACTAAAGTTGTCGCATTAAAGCTGACACACTAAAGCTGATACACTAAAGTTGACACATTAAAGCTGACACACTAAAGCTGACACTCTAAAGTTGACACATTAAATCTAACACACTTAAGGTGACACATTAAAGCTGACACACTAAAGCTGACACATTAAAGTTGACAATTAAAGCTGACACATTAAAGCTAACACACTAAAGCTGACACACTAAAGTTGACAATTAAAGCTGACACATTAAAGTTGACAATTAAAGCTAACACACTAAAGCTAACACACTAAAGCTGACACATTAAAGTTCACAATTAAAGTTGACACATTAAAGCTGACACACTAAAGTTGACAATTAAAGCTGACACATTAAAGTTGACACACTAAAGTTGACAAATAAAGCTGACACATTAAAGTTGACACACTAAAGCTAACACACTAAAGTTGACAAATTAAATCTGACACACAGCTGACACACTGAAGCTGACACACTAAAGTTGACAATTAAAGCTGACACATTAAAGCTGACACACTAAAGATGACATATTAACGCTGACACATTAAAGCTGACACATTAAAGTTGACACATTAAAGCTGATACACTAAAGTTGACACAGTAAAGCTGACACATTGAAGTTGACATATTAAAGATGTCACACTAAAGCTGACACACTAATGTTGACACATTAAAGCTTACACACTAAAGTTGACACTCTAAAGCTGACAAACTAAAGCTGACACACTAAAGTTGACACATTAAAGCTGTCACACCAAAGTTGACACATTAAAGCTGACACACTAAAGATGACATATTAACGCTGACACATTAAAGCTGACACATTAAAGTTGACACATTAAAGCTGACACACTAAAGTTGACACACTCAAGTTGACACATTAAAGCTGACACACTCAAGTTGACACATTAAAGTTGACACACTACAGCTGACACACTAAAGCTAACATACTAATGTTGACACATTAAAGTTGACACACTAAAGTTGAAACACTAAAGTTGACACATTAAAGTTGACACACAAATGTTGACACATTAAAATTGACACACTAAATCTAACACACTAAAGTTGACACATTAAATCTGACACACTAAAGCTGACACATTAACGTTGACACACTAAAGATGACACACTAATGTTGACACATTAAAGCTGACACACTAATGTTGACACATTAAAGCTGACACATTAAAGCTGACACACTAAAGCTGACACATTAACGTTGACACACTAAAGATGACACACTAAATCTGGCACACTAAAGTTGGCACATTAAAGCTGCCACACTAAAGCTAACACATTAAAGCTGAGACACTAAAACGGACACACTAAAGTTGACACATTAAAGCTGACACACTAAAACGGACACACTAAAGTTGACACATTAAAGCTGTCACACTAAAGTTGTCGCATTAAAGCTGACACACTAAAGCTGATACACTAAAGTTGACACATTAAAGCTAACACTAAAGCTGACACTCTAAAGTTGACACATTAAATCTAACACACTTAAGGTGACACATTAAAGCTGACACACTAAAGCTGACACATTAAAGTTGACAATTAAAGCTGACACATTAAAGCTAACACACTAAAGCTGACACACTAAAGTTGACAATTAAAGCTGACACATTAAAGTTGACAATTAAAGCTAACACACTAAAGCTAACACACTAAAGCTGACACATTAAAGTTCACAATTAAAGTTGACACATTAAAGCTGACACACTAAAGCTGACACACTAAAGTTGACAATTAAAGCTGACACATTAAAGTTGACACACTAAAGTTGACAAATAAAGCTGACACATTAAAGTTGACACACTAAAGCTAACACACTAAAGTTGACACATTAAATCTGACACACTAAAGCTGACACACTGAAGCTGATACACTAAAGTTGACAATTAAAGCTGACACATTAAAGCTGACACACTAAAGATGACATATTAACGCTGACACATTAAAGCTGACACATTAAAGTTGACACATTAAAGATGTCACACTAAAGCTGACACACTAATGTTGACACATTAAAGCTGACACATTACAGCTGACACACTCAAGTTGACACATTAAAGTTGACACACTAAAGCTGACACACTAAAGCTAACATACTAATGTTGACACATAAAAGTTGACACACTAAAGTTGAAACACTAAAGTTGACACATTAAAGTTGACACACAAATGTTAACACATTAAAATTGACACACTAAATCTAACACACTAAAGTTGACACATTAAATCTGACACACTAAAGCTGACACATTAACGTTGACACACTAAAGATGACACACTAATGTTGACACATTAAAGCTGACACACTAATGCTGACACATTAAAGCTGACACACTAAAGATGACACACTAAATCTGGCACACTAAAGTTGGCACATTAAAGCTGCCACACTAAAGCTAACACATTAAAGCTGAGACACTAAAACGGACACACTAAAGTTGACACATTAAAGCTGACACACTAAAACGGACACACTAAAGTTGACACATTAAAGCTGTCACACTAAAGTTGTCGCATTAAAGCTGACACACTAAAGCTGACACACTAAAGCTGATACACTAAAGTTGACACATTAAAGCTGACACACTAAAGCTGACACTCTAAAGTTGACACATTAAATCTAACACACTTAAGGTGACACATTAAAGCTGACACACTAAAGCTGACACATTAAAGTTCACAATTAAAGTTGACACATTAAAGATGACACACTAAAGCTGACACACTAAAGTTGACAATTAAAGCTGACACATTAAAGTTGACACACTAAAGTTGACAAATAAAGCTGACACATTAAAGTTGACACACTAAAGCTAACACACTAAAGTTGACACATTAAATCTGACACACTAAAGCTGACACACTGAAGCTGACACACTAAAGTTGACAATTAAAGCTGACACATTAAAGCTGACACACTAAAGCTGACACATTAAAGCTGACACACTAAAGCTGACACATTTAAAGCTGACACATTTAAAGCTGACACACTAAAGCTGACACATTAAAGCTGACACACTAAAGCTGACACATTAAAGCTGACACACTAAAGCTGACACACTAAAGTTGACACATTAAAGCTGACACACTAAAGCTGACACGCTAAAGTTGACACATTAAAGCTGACACACTAAAGTTGACAATTAAAGCTGACACATTAAAGTTGACACACTAAAGTTGACAATTAAAGCTGACACATTAAAGTTGACACACTAAAGCTGACACATTAAAGCTAACACACTAAAGTTGACAATTAAAGCTGACACACTAAAGCTGACACATTAAAGTTGACAATTAAAGCTGACACATTAAAGCTAACACACTAAAGTTGACACATTAAAGCTGACACACTAAAGCTGAAACACTAAAGTTGACAATTAAAGCTGACACATTAAAGTTGACACACTAAAGTTGACAATTAAAGATGACACATTAATGCTGACACACTAAAGATGACATATTAACGCAGACACACTACAGCTGACACATTAAAGTTGACACAATAAAGCTGATACACTAAAGTTGACACATTAAAGCTGACACGCTAAAGTTGACACATTAAAGCTGACACACGAAAGCTAACACACTAAAGCTGACACACTAAAGCTGACACAATAAAGCTGACACACTAAACCGAACACACTAAAGCTAACACACTAACATAACGTCTTATTAAGATGACAGACTAACATAAAGTATTCTTAAACTGACAAACTAACATAAAGTCGTCTTAAGCTGACACACTTATATAAAGTCTTCTTAAGCTGACACACTAAAATTAAAATACTAACATAAAGTCTTATTAAGCAGACACACTAACGCTGACACACTAAAGCTGACACACTAAAACTGACGCACTAAAGCTAACACACTAATATAACGTCTTATTAAAATGACAGACTAACATAAAGTATTCTTAAACTGACATAAAGTCTTCTTAAGCTGACACACTAAAATTAAAATACTAACATAAAGTCTTATTAAGCAGACACACTAACGCTGACACACTAAAGCTGACACACTAAAACTGACACACTAAAGCTAACCGTCTTATTAAGATGACAGACTAACATAAAGTATTCTTAAACTGACATAAAGTCTTCTTAAGCTGACACACTAAAATTAAAATACTAACATAAAGTCTTATTAAGCTGACACACTAACACTGACACACTAACATAAAGTCTTATTAAGCTGACATCCGTACATCAAATTTGCCTAAGCTGACACACATAAAGTATTGATAAGCAAATACCCTAAACTGAGGGTCAGCTCCTAAACTGAGGGTCAGCTGAATCTAACACCCAAAATATAAAACCATCTGAAAACCCGCCAGAGGAAATAGTCATAGGAAAACTAAACTCTAGCAATGAAGAGGTTTGAAAACGAACACTAAGGCATACAAGTCATGTAAAAACAAACTGTTACCTGGATACACAGGTCTTTTGAAAACTAATTCATGAAAATACAGATCTTTTAAAAGCTTATATCTGAACATACAGATTATTATCATAAAACACTATCTGAACATACAGATTATTATCATAAAACACTGTCTAAACATGCATATCTAGTGTCAGAGAAAAGTATCATCAGTATACATAGCTCTTGTCGCAGGGCATATGGTCTTCTAAAAACTGACATCTGGTCATCAAATCATCTGATATATATTTTTTTAAAACCCACTCGGACATACAGTCTTCTGAAAATTCATCATCATCATCATCTAGTGCCTTGCCGACTGGCGCGGGAGATCGTGCCTCACCATATCCAACGGCATGAATCAATTCGTGTCTTGACTCCCTTCCGTGCCATGACACAAGTCTGTCAAGAATCTTCTCACACTGTCTTCATTTGTCTCTCTTTCCGCAAATATTTCCGGTTGTCACATGTTTCAGTTCTTGTCTTCTCGTAACGTGGCCAAAAAACAACGACTGCCGCTTACTGATGTTTGTGATAAGTTGTCTTAGTGACATAGCTTCTCTCAAAATGTCCTGATTGCTCATTCTGGTCGTCCAATTAATTTTCAGCATTCTTCTATTAAACCACATCTCCAAGGCTTCCTGGAATTTGTTCGCCTGTTTACTAATTGTCCAGGATTCGCAGCCGTATGTTAAAAATGGTTCTATGTAACATACGAGAACTCTCTTTCTAATTTCAAGAACAATGACTTATTGCACAAAACGTTCCTCGCTTGATACAATGAAGTGTTTACTTGTCCTATTCTGTTCTTTATCTCAGCGATGCATCTTCCATCTGATGTTATCCATGTACCTAGATATCTGAATTTCTGAACTTGCCCCAAAATAACGTCATTTACTTTAACTGCACATTTAGTCACAATATGTTTCTTTGTTATCACCGTGACTTCTGTCTTTCTCTTATTCAAGCTAAGGCCCATTTCTTCACTTTCTACAACCACTTTATCTACCATTTCCTGTAGTTCCTTCTGACTTGCTGCTATCAGGACGGTGTTCTGAAAACTAACGTAGGGAAATAATTTTCTGAAAAGAAACACTGAAAGCAAACGTAGAAAACTAACACCCAGACATACCATTTTCTGAAAACTAACAACAGGACAAACATTTTTTTTCTGAGAAGCAATGTCAGAACACACAATCTTCTAACATATTACCAAAATAGCAAGTATTCGAAGAAATGAATACCGTGACGAAACGTCGTCTGAAATCTTTCATACGAACATCAGGTCTTCTAAACAGTGTATCGACAGCTACATGAAACTAAATCCCAGTGCCGGGAGAGACATCTGCACAAACTAGATCCCTGTGCCGATAGAGACATCTGCAAAAACTAGATCCTTGTGCCTACAGAGATATCTGCACAAACTAGATCCCTGTGCCGACAGAGATATCTGCACAAACTAGATCCCTGTGCCGACAGAGATATCTGCACAAACTAGATCCCTGTGCCGACAGAGATATCTGCACAAACTAGATCCCTGTGCCGACAGAGATATCTGCACAAACTAGATCCCTGTGCCGACAGAGATATCTGCACAAACTAGATCCCTGTGCCGACAGAGATATCTGCACAAACTAGATCCCTGTGCCGACAGAGATATCTGCACAAACTAGATCCCTGTGCCGACAGAGACATATGTACAAACTAGATCCCTGTGCCGACAGAGACATATGTACAAACTAGATCCCTGTGCCGACAGAGACATATGTACAAACTAGATCCCAGTTCCGACAGAGACACCTGTATAAACTTCACTAAAGCCAACCACCCTGGTAATACTGCGCCAATAACACAACATATGAGTATACAGGGTGTCAATGTTAACATTAACCCACAGCGGGTCACCATACCCAGATAAAGCACGTGCATATATGATCCAATTGTGAAGTTAACAACAAAAACAAAACAGGCGTTGTCATTGCATAACAGAATTATGAAAGGCTTCAGTAAAAGTGAAAACATCCTAAACTCCACAGCAGTTGGTCCAAGTCCTATAGACAGATGGATATGTTGTTTGTACATTCTGTACAACTGATAGTTATTTTAGTCATATCCTGTATTATGTTCAGACACAAAAAATGTAAACGTACTGAACATGTCACATAGTGCAACAACTTTACTATATATATATATATATATATATATATATATATATATATATATATATATATATATGTGTGTGTGTGTGTGTGTGTGTGTGTGTATAGTCTGTCTGTGTCTGTGCGTGTGCGTGCGTGCGTGCGTGTGTGTCTCTGTGTGTGCGTGTGCATGCGCGTGCGTGCGTGCGCGCGTGTGTGTGTGTGGTGCAAGCCCCACATTCGTAAAGACCAATCTTCAATCCGTGAGTGATGTGTTCAATAACGCACCGATCGTGTTTACTTCCCAGAACATGTTCAGGTAGACTCGTTCGACTTGTGATCCAAGGTCAATGAACACACAGAAAACAAATCCCCATCCGGAGGGTGATTCGAAACCATGACCATCGGTGCGTTAGGCAAGTTTGTTCAGGCTTGAAAGAACACCGCCTTTTGCTACTGCGCTACCCTGAGTATGAATGTAGCTGTATATATATTTATTATTATGTCTACTGATCTTTTCCTCGTGCAGTTCATTTCCCACTGCCATTAATAATTAGGTACCATACATGCATATGATCATTTTATTCAGTGTAATATCTAATACATGCCTACATTGACATTTAACTCAGTGTTTTATAAACATATTCGTGCATGGGTGTATGTGAGCATCTACAGTTTAATTTAACAAACCCACATCAACAATAGATAAGAACTTATCCTCAAGATTCAACGGAAACATAGAATACAGGACAGTTCTGACCGGTTTCTCGGCTACATGTCTCCGCCTGGCACTCATCATATACGTCCTCGGCCAGTTTTGTGTGAGTAAAACTTGTTGAAATTCTCTGTGATGATAGGCACGGGGATAGCAAGCGTCAGCACGCCAGTCAATGTGCACATCATTCCGATCAACTTTCCCAGAGGCCCAACGGGCACTAGATCGCCGTAACCAACCGTTGTCATTGTAATAATGGCCCACCAAAAGCCGTCTGGAATACTATGGATCTTAGAACCCTCTATACCTATCTCGGCGAAGTACACAGCACTAGAAAACACGAGTATACAAACAGTAATGGCCACCAGAAACAAACACAGGCCCTCAATGCTAGCTTTGAACGTGAGTATCAACACCTGCAGGCCAGCCGAGTGTTTGGTTAGTTTGAATATCCGTACTAGCCGAAACACGCGCAGAAAAGCTAGCGAAGCTGATGATTTCATACTTTCACACGTCATCTTAGAGATAATGTTAAATAACGCCACATAATACGGAAGCACAGCCGTCAAATCCACCAAATTTTTGAAGTCTTTGAAGAAAGTGATCTTGCTGGGACATGAGATGAGCCTGGCCGCAAACTCCACCGTGAACCAGACTGAGCACATTGTTTCCACCAGGAAAAACGGGTCTGCCCAATTGGGATGATCTCCATGGATGCACTGCTGATTGTTCCACCCCGGCAACGTCTCCACGCACAGAAGAGCGATGGCGGTTACTGTAACTACAACAGAGACTACCGCTACAATGTAGGCGTACAATGATGTCTGGGGGTACTCCATTAACATCCATATTTTTCTCTTCAAGCCTCGCTCTGGGAGAACGATGTTTTCCGTGACGTAACCCTCTCCGCGTCTATAGTCCTCCACAACATGTCTTTCAATCTGAAAGAAGTCTAACTCCGATAGGAAAATGTCGTCTGGCACCGGCGGTGGTCGTTTTAAACGACCGCCATACAAATAATAGTGGAAGATGGCGTCGAATGTGGGTCGGTGTCTGTCGAAGAAGTACTCATTTCTGCTGTTGTCAAAGAACTTGCATCTTCTGTCAGGATTTCCCAACAATGTGTCTGGGTGATCCTCCAGGGTTTTCCTCCAGGTTTCGAAGTATTTACCACTGACGTTGATAGTGATTCTTTCACACGTGCTCAGCTGGCAGGCATGCTGCATTGGAAGTAGCTCTCCGTTCTCGTTGACACATCGTCTCCGCGGGGCAGAAGGTTTCAAGATACGGCTAGTGCCAGCGCCGTGGCCACTGTATTCCCCAGAGTGTAACCAAAGGTCAGTGGCATCCGTTGCGTCCACATTCAGACGCTCACGACTACTGTATGTCCGTTTGTATGGCGCCTGGTTGAGCAGAGAAACCACCGCCATTGCTATTTAGTACAGTGTCCCTAAATCTTCAGTGTTCAACATTGGCATCATGGCTTGGCGGTGTGCACTTACGTCAGAAATATGGAATTTGTCAGCAGATACAACAAAATGCAATCATTCTGCATACCACGACATGAAATGTGACATCACAAAGGATCATCTTCTGTTATAGGCTGCATCTTCCCCAACAGGACAAATCACAAAATTTGATATTAATTTCAAACGCGTTTTCTTGTTTCTAGAGAATATCTTCATTAGTTATTGATGCTGTTCCCGAATACAGTAACTGAAAACGAAGTGAACAAACATCAACTGTTAGCCTCAGCTGATGTTCTCTTTCAGTACATGAGTGTAGTAGCAGAGCTCTATTGCATGCTCATCCAACAGCTCAGTACACCACCACAGACAGCATCCAAACAAAGATGCTACGTCTTATTCCCTTATATTGCGAAGTATCGAGTCACTGTTTTGTTTCAATGAGAAGCAAATGCCACTTACATAATTGCAACGATTGTCCACTTTCAAGCCTGTTGATAGCTGCACTGATCAAACAAATTAATAGAGGTAAATTATATTTCACGAATACATTTCTCTCAGCGATTTATTTCGTTTCTGAACCATTCATTCTTTCCTGTAGGGATACATTTCCCATAACGAGATACAAAAGTGGATCTTACTATCTGGGGTAGGGTTGAAAGGACAGACTGAATGAGTGAGGAAACGGAAGCCATGTATAAACACGAAGCAACATATTTACGAAGGAGCGTGGTCATCTCTTTCATCACCAACCTTTTCGTCCTCCAATTAACATGGTTGGGGTGCTCGAATCCCTAGCTCTTCTTCTTCGTCCCTGTGTTGAGGGGAAAGCGCAACACAGAGTTATGTACCTCACAGGTCAGCGGATCCAGCTTCGGCATGCATTTGTGCAGGGTTAGCTTCCTCTCCACAGATTACATCCAAGGTAACCAGCCTTTTCTAGCCGTGGATAAGGTTTGTTTACCAACAATATTCCCAGGTAACTGGCCTTACGCTCTACTCTTCGCGATAGCTAGCTGCCGTGGAATATTTAACAAGCACAACATGAAGGCCTGAACGCCTGGCTTCTCATGCACAACTTAAAGGCCTGGCCGCCTGGCTTCATATGTAAAACATGAAGGACCTACCGCCTGGTTTCCCACCTGATCCGAAAAGGCTAGATACCCGATCTCAAAATTCAAGGTATCAGGTCAAAGTGTGAACTAGATATGAGTAGCTCTTGGGCACATGTTCTTCTGAGCTAGCGGTGGACATTGTCATCCCTCAGCCACGACTCCCCCAAATCACTATTTCACACCAACTACACAGAGCGCCTGACATCACACTCACCACACAGAGCGCCTGACCATCACACCTAGTACCTGACCTCACTAGTTCCTGACCTCACACCTACTACCTGACCGCACACCTAGTACCTTAACTCACACCTAGTACCTGACCTCACACCTAGTATATGACCTCACACCTAGTACATAACCTCACACCTAATATCTGACCTCATACCTAGTACCTGACCTCACAACTAGAACCTAACCTCACGATTATTACCTGACCTCACACCTAGTACATGACCTCACAATTAGTACATGAATTCACGCCTAATTCCTGACCTCACACCTAGTTCCTGACCTCACACCTAGTACATGACCTCACACCTAGTACATGACCTCACACCCAGTACATGAACTCATACCTAATACCTGACCTAACAGGACGTCACGAAGTATCATTATTCACATGAGAGAACATAGCACTATCGTATGTGTTAATGACTGAGAGAACATAGCACTACCGTATGTGTTCATGACTGAGAGAACATGGCACTGTTGGATGTGTTCATGACTGAGAGAACATGGCACTGCTGGACGTGTTCAAGAATGAGAGAACATGGCAGTGCTACACATGTTCATGACTGAGAGAACATGGCAGTGCTACACATGTTCATGACTGAGAAAACATGGCAGTGCTACATATGTTCATGACTGAGAGAACATGGCACTGCTGGATGTGTTCATCGAGAGAACATGACACAGCTAGATGTATTCTAGATTGAGAGAACTTTGTACGGTTGGATGTGTTCAAGATTGAGTGGACATGGTAATGTTTTATGTGGTCATGAATGAGAGAACATGGCAGTGCTGGATGTGTTCAGGATTGAGAAAACAGGGCATTCATGACTGAGAGAACATGGCATTGTTGGATGTGTTCATGACTGAGAGAAGATGGCACGGCTATATGTGTTTACGAATGATAGTCATGGCACTGCAGCATGTCTTCTTGACAGAGCGAACATGGCACAGCTGGATGTTTTCAGGTTTGAGAGAACATGGCACTGCTGCATGTTTTCATTACTGAGAGAACATGGCACTGACATATGTGTTCAGGATTGAGAGAACATGTCATTGCTGGATGTGTTGCTGACTCAGAGAACATGGCACTGCTGTATGTATTCAGGATTGAGATAACATGGCACTGACATATGTGTTCAGGATTGAGAGAACATGTCACTGCGGGATGTGTTGCTGACTCAGAGAACATGGCACTGCTGTATGTATTCAGGATTGAGATAACATGGCACTGACATATGTGTTCAGGATTGAGAGAACATGTCACTGCGGGATGTGTTCAGGATTGAGAGAACATGGCAGTGCTGAATGTGTTCAAAAATGAGAGAACATGGCACTTCTGGCTGTGTTCACTGAGAGAACATGGCACAGCTAGATGTATTCAGGATTGAGAGAACATTGCACAGTTGGATGTGTTCAAGATTGAGTGGACATGGTAATGTTGTATGTGTTCATGAATGAGAGAACATGGCAGTGCTTGATGTGTTCAGGATTGAGAGAACATGGCATTGTTAGATGCGTTCATGACTGAGAGAACATGGCATTGTTGGATGTGTTCATGACTGAGAGAACATGGAACTTCTGGATGTGTTCAGGATTGAGAGAACATGGTACTGCTGTATAACTTCGTGAATGAGAGAACATGGCACTGCTGGATGTGTTCATCGAGAGAACATGGCACAGCTAGATGTATTCTAGATTGAGAGAACTTTGTATGGTTGGATGTGTTCAAGATTGAGTGGACATGGTAATGTTGTATGTGGTCATGAATGAGAGAACATGGCAGTGCTGGATGTGTTCAGGATTGAGAGAACATGGCACGGCTATATGTGTTTACAAATGATAGTCATGGCATTGCAGCATGTCTTCTTGACAGAGCGAACATGGCACAGCTGGATGTTTTCAGGTTTGAGAGAACATGGCACTGCTGCATGAGTTCGTGATTGAGAGAACATGCAACTGCTGGATGTGCTCAATGAGAGAACATGATACTGCTACATGCGTTTATGACTGAGAGAAAATAGCACTGCTACATGTGTTCATGACTGAGAGAACACGTCGCTGATGAATGTGTTCAGGATTAGAGAACATGGAACTGCTGGATGTGTTGAGGATTGAGAGAATATGCCACTGCTGGATGTGTTCATGACTGAGAAAACATGGCACTGCTGAATGTGTTCAAATATGAGAGAACATGCCACTGCTGGATGTGTTCACTGAGAGAACATGGCACAGCTAGATGTAGTCAGGATTGAGAGAACATTGCACGGTTAGATTGTTAAAGATTTAGTGAACATGGTAATGTTGTATGTGGTCATGAATGAGAAAACATGGCAGTGCTGGATATGTTCAGGATTGAGAAAACATGGCATTGTTGGATGTGTTCATGACTGAGAGAACATGGAACTGCTGGACGTGTTCATGACTGAGAGAACTTGGTACTGGTGTATAACTTCGTGAATGAGAGAACATGGCACAGCTGGATGTGTTCACTGAGAGAACATGGCACAGCTAGATGTTTTCAGGATTGAGAGAACATTGCACTCTTGGATGTGTTCGAGATTGAGTAGTGATAGTAATGTTGTATGTGTTCATGAATGAGAGAACAATGGCACTGTTGTATGTGTTCATGAATGAGAGAACAATGGCACTGTTGTATATGTTCGTGAATAAGAGAACATGTCACTGCTGGATGTGTTACTGTCTCAGAGAACATGGCACTAACATATGTATTCAGGATTGAGAGAACATGTTACTGCTTGATGTGTTTAGGATATAGAGAACATGGCACTGCCGGATATGTTCATGGTTGAGAGAACATGGCACTGCATGTTGTGTTCAGGACTGAGAGAAGATGGCACTGCTGGATGTGTTCATGGTTGAGAGAACGTGCAAGTGTTGTATGTGTTAAGGATTGCGAGAACATGGTACTGTTGTATATGTTAATGAATGCGAGAACATGACACTGCTGGATGTGTTCAGGATTGAGAGAACATGACACTACGTAGGTGTTCAGGATTGAGATAACATGGCGCGGCTGTATATGTTCATGACTGAGATAACATGGCACTCCTGGATGTGTTCAATATTGAAAGAACATGGCACTGCTGGATGTGTTCATGGCTGAGAGAACATGGCATTGCTGTATGTGATCATGACTGAGAGAACATGGCATTGCTGTATGTGATCATGAATGAGAGAACATGGCATTGCTGTATGTATTCATGGCTGAAAGAACATGGCACTGCTGGATGTGTTCATGACTGAGAGAACATGGCACTCCTGGATGTGTTCAATATTGAAAGAACATGGCACTGCTGGATGTGTTCAGGATTGAGAGAAGGCTGTTGCATTCACCAATTTTCAGTTTTGTTTTCTTTCTTGCTCTTCTCTTTATAATTCCGAGTAGAAATTTAGTGAAATTTTGTTATGAGGTTTATAATAAGAAAAGGCAAACCTGTCACCTTTTAGATATGACCGAGCTACCTTATAATTGTAGACTGGACTACCTTCTTTCTGTTAGCGCCGAAACTTATGCGGCACTCACCAAATCAAAGACCCACATTGCGCCAACGGCATCGGACCGAGGAGCGCAATTGGATGGATACTAGCCTTACCCCAGTGCGAGAAATGCAACCTAAACTCTAAATGTTAAGACAGGGCAGACCAGGCCCTAAACCTTGGTCGGCAAATGGTCTAGAATCGAAGCTTCTGCAGCTTGTCTTGTTCTAGATGTATTGATGTTACCTTTCCTCTAGTGTAAACTAGGCAGGCCGAGAGGGATTAGCTCCAAGGGCACACTACAATTCAGCCCAGGCTTTAGCTACGCTATGGGTTGTAGTTTTATACCTATCTTTGAAGCACCATGTAATAAACTGTCTGTCAGGACGCAAGGTACCAATAGTAAGAAATTCTTCGCACTTTCTTGCTCCTGGTTATTTAGGTAGAGCTATAAATATAGATTTCAGCATATAGCTAGGCATATATCCACTGTTGTAAAAATCAACACTTTCGGACGAAACATCGATAATATAAGATATAAGGTGGCACAGTATTGACTGAAGTCAATGAACTGGATCTGCAACACGGTGAACAACTAGGGTTAGAATCAAATTGTAAGAAGACAGAGATTATGATCGTCTTTTAGAAGAAAGAAATACCGCAATGTAATATGCGGGGAAATGAGAATATTATTAAACAAGTGAATCGGTACAATTGTCTCGTAACAGACATTGCAACTGATGGTTGGTGCCTTGAAGATATTAGAACAAGAATCGCTAAGACAAAGGTAACCTTTTACAAGATGGAAAACATAGTGACACATAAACAGCTGTCAATTGCAATGAGACAAAGAATGTTGCGTGCTAAGTAGAACATATACTATTATATGCATGTGAATCATGGACAATAAGCAGCCAAGCTCGAAAACAACTTGTGGAGGGGGAAATGTGGTTTCTGAGGAAATACAAGGACTGCCATAGACGGGCAGACAAGCTCAGAGGCTATCCTTCAGGACACAGATGACAAGCGTGGATTGATTCGAGATATGTTGCGTAGACAGATAAGGTTTGTATGTGCACGTTATGAGGAGACATTATTTGTATGTATGCATTTCCGTACGTAGTCACGTACCGCCTGCGCACATACAAATATACAGACACAGACTCACGCACGAACGCACAGACAGACAGATATACGTTGTTATGTAAAGACTAACACCTGCATTGAAAATTAACAAATATTCTTTAGCCAAGGACTGGCTGTTTGCTGGCCACCTGTGTCTCCGTGTACACAGGCCTACAGAATGTAAGGCCAACAAGGCGACTGGCGGGATGTCACGGGCCCTACAGAATAAACATGTGTCAATGGGATACAGTGCATTGTTGGTCACAATCTTAGTACCCATATACTACTATCAGTGTCAGAACTGAACCAGGACTGGAAGAGGTGCAGAAACAACTGAACAGCACACATGAACTGTCTGCGGAAATACTTCACGGACAAAGGCAATCAGACATCAAGCAATTCCACCTCAGGCCATAAGGGACATATGTGTTTCTAGCCAAACATGTTGGGTGATTGAGTCATGTTTCTAGCCAAACATGTTGGGTGGTTCAGTCATGTTTCTAGCCAAACATTTTGGGTGGTTCAGTCATGTTTCTAGCCAAACATGTTGGGTGGTTCAGTTATGTTTCTAGCCAAACATTTTGGGTGGTTCAGTCATGTTTCTAGCCAAACATTTTGGGTGGTTCAGTCATGTTTCTAGCCAAACATTTTGGGTGGTTCAGTCATGTTTCTAGCCAAACATGTCGGATGGTTCGGTCATGTAACTAGACCAGTCTGATATAGAATCTTCGAGTTTCAACTATGATGAAAAAGAGCGGGGAGAGGTGTGGAGGGTAGAGATGGTTAACGATGAATTAGCAGGATAGCGGAATATAGAACACACTGCACAGCAGCCGGCACAGAGACTGTCTGAACAGCTTTGCCAACACCGAAAGTCATAGTAATGGGATTAGAGCTGGCGCGCGCGCACACACACATACACACAGAAGCACGCGTGCGCACGTACACACGCACGAGATCACACACAATATATATATATATATATATATGTTACAGCTAAGAGATGCGTTAATTTCCAGGCAGAGCGAGCAGGCTGGAATCAATACATTACGAAATGGACAATAGATTATTTACATAAACCTCATGAATCGGTTAATAGCCATAAACGACAGTGCAACTCAATACTAACACCGCCACAGCACATCATTAACACATCTGTTACCACATTAACGATCCAGGCGAAAGATTACGGAACACAAAACTATCACAGTTTATAGCTTCCTGTCACTGGCTAGAGTCGATTCCCGGCTCTGGTGATAAACACACATTTGCTCACTACATTAAACACAAGTGTGGGTACGGCTTGCACAGTTCGCCTTTTCTTGGTCTGCAATCCCAGAGAGAGCGAACATAATGTTGGATGTTGGAGAGGAACACTGCACGGACACTGACCTCGCTCGCCGCGCACTCACACGACTAGGATGGACAGGTTTTGGTCGCGGGTGTTTGCTTCCACTAACAGTGTACCCGGCTTTGCCATGAGGCTAGAATCCCGTAGTTAATGTTGCTTGGCAGTAATTACCATTCACTACATGACAGTGTTTCATACTGTATGTTCATTTATAATCAGCCTATGACGCAGTCGTTTGTTCTCTGACTAGATGTTTGGGTACGTTATTTCTAGTCTAGTACGATTTGCCAGATAGTCTCGTTATCCGTGTGTTTACAAAAAGGCACACAATCTAATTTGCCTTGAAACACAGTTGTATCCCCTGTGTTTGATGATTGTTTCTACTGATATATGTGTGCGTGTACACGCTTATATCAGCTCCATGTCCGACATGAGATCTGCGGTTGTTTCAACCTTGAACACAGCCATTTTAACAGACATCAGCAAGGGCATCAACAAACAATCATGCACAGTCACCAGCAAAAGGTGGGGGGGGGGGGGGGCTGAAAAAAAGGGGGGGGGGATACAGTCTGTTATACAGGCACCACCAAGGTGACAAAACACTCATTACAATAAATGGATTATTTTATGTGCGTGCGTGCGTGCGTGTGTGCGTATATATGTATGTATGTATGTATGTATGTATGTATGTATGCATGTATGTATGTATGTATGTAGGTAGGTAGGTAGGTAGGAACGTATGTATGTATGTATATACGAGGGGAAGTCAATAAATAAGTCACAAATGGTTGTAGAAAAATAATTAACTATGATAACAACTTGAAACCAGTTTATTTTTGTACATACATTGTCCCTTTATTTCTCAACATAATTTCCACCAACATTGATGCACTTATCCCATCGTTTTATCAGTCCTCCCAAACCAGGCTGCATAGAACTGCCTGCTCCGTTTTCTAAACCACGGTTTCACTTCACATTCAACTTTGGCGTCATTCGCGAAATGTCTCACGCCAAGGTGGGTTTTCAGTGGACCAAAAAGGTGGAAATCGCTGGGGGTTAAGTCGGTGGTGCAAGGAGGGTATTCCAGAACTTCCCAACTTAGTTCGTTAATTTTCTCCTGAGTTAATCGAGCCACATGTGGTCTGGTATTATCACGAAGAAGCAGTCCTGGACGTTTTCTTCGAATTGCATCATGAAGCATCGAAAGACATTCACAGTACGATTCAGAATTCACATTGTCACCGTTCATCTTGAAATTGGTTAAAAGCACTCATTGACAATCCAAGAACACTGTCAACATAACCTTCCCTGCTGATGGCGTAACCTTGAATTTTTGGACACAAGGCGAAGAAGGGTGTTTCCATTGCATTGAAGCACGCTTTGATTCGGGGCTACAGAGTCTATCATTACTCGCCTGTCACCTCTAATCATCTCCTCCACCTGCTGCATGGATGCTTCTGTTGCAATCTCAACAGGACAACCAGATCGGATTTCATCAACAATTTTAGAGCGTCCTTGAGAAATGTTTTCTACCCAGCTATGCACTGCTTTACGGGACAAACATTTGTCAGCATAAACAGGAAGCAATTCTTTATGAATGACCTTTGCAGGCAGTCCTTTTTGCCAAATCAGTCTTGCATTCAAGTTCTTTGAAGCTACTAGGAACATTAATGGTTGATGATGGCATGGTACAGTAAAATTATTTCAATACAAATAAGCTTGAAATTTCTCCACAGCCAATAATAATACTAGACATTTTCTTTCTATTGTAGAATAATTTCTCTCCGAAGAGTTCAATTTCCTACTAGCATATGCAACAGGAAATAGCACTGAGTGCTCATCTTCTTTTCTCTGAAGTAGTGTAGCACAATTCCAGTGTTGCTTGCATCTGTAAGAAGAATGAATGGACGTTTGGGATCTGGAAGATGAAGTACTGGATTTGCAGTTAATGCTGAATAAGCATTCTCACATTCAGCCGACCATATGACGTTCTCTGCTTTCCAATTCCTTGTAAGGTTAGTTAAAGGAGCTGTGAGGGAATTGCAGTCCTTGGTGTACTTCTGATATAATCCACATACTGAAACAAAAGATCTGTCATCTTTTTCTCGTTTTTTTGGACAAGGTGCTAGTTGAAGCTTCTTAATGTTTCACTCCCACACACACATCCCCGACGATCTCCCAACCTACACACACTCACCCACCCATACAACATCTACCCACACACACACCTCCCCAATCACCCATCCTCCAACCACACATCCCTCAACCACACATCCCCCACACACCAACACACACATCCTGCACCTACTCACACATCCCCCATCAATACACACATCTCCCAACCCACATCTCCCCGCCCACACACACACATCCCCAACACACATATTCCCCCACCCACACATCACCACCAATACAATCTCCCACTATCACAAAACATAATTGCACATTAGGATGGAACAACCGAATCCCTACTCTGCTTTACCCCATTTTCATGGGTGAACGGTTTTGTAGTGAGTGTGTGGGTGTATTTCTTGGTGTCCAGGACAAGCTTCGACCATCTTTGGGTTCACGAGAAGCTTGTAGGGAAACTTAAGTGAACTTCACTGTCCTGAGAAATATCACGCTATAGTCTTATTCTGCGTGGAAAAGCTTCGAGTCTGTTCGGAAGGTCACGTGATTCTGTTTGACTGTCGCGGAAATTCTTGGAGTTGTCGATCGTGAAAGACTGTCGCGCCATTCGTTTACAGGCGGCCGCCATCCTTTGATGTTGGAGACAGACTGTTCTGATGAAAGTCGGCAAGATCTTTTGTTGTGGGGAAAATATTCTCCAGATTACAGACCGGCAAGACTTTTTGAAGTACCGGAAACAATTCCCCAGATGAAAGCGGGACAAAAAGCGGGTTGTTTACATCGAGTCGGAAAAGGAGATTAAAAAATAGCTTCTCAACGCCTAGTGTCTAGTCAGATTTGTGACGTCATTCAGACACAGTATTAAAACAGTCTGGACAAACAACTTTGGCGGGAGTCGACCATATGTTATGAGACAACAAGGACGTGTGTGATGTTCCTGGTTTGATTATGGAGAGAGACTACAGTGTCCTATGTTGATTTACATCGGCGGACATTTATCCATTGTGTGATTTAGTAGTCTCGATTTCAAACAGGAATAAATATATGGTATTTAATTAAATAGACCCAAATTAGATGATTCTTAGGAATCGAGTGTAGTAATGTGCGTTGTGAGAACTATCTTAGGAGCGTCGGCAACAGTAGGCTATCGCGGTGCTTAAACTAGCTAGTGTGAGATATCAATTAATTCAGTGAGTTTAGAACAATGTAATGGGATGATATTTAGGGAGATTGAAAATGGTTGGGGTGATAAAGGAAATGTAAAATGGTAGGATCTTGCAGTAGGGTATCTACTGGGTTTCTGCACTTTTCCTTTAGTCTTTCCTTGTCTTACCATGAATCAGACCGATGTGATGAGCTCCTCTGCCTTATGACAGAGTTTATTTATCTGTTATATATCTGAGTGCGGCCGTCGGCCTACACTCACCTAATAAAGGTCGGATCGGGTTGCTCTCACCAGGTGTGTTCTCTCTTCAACAGGTTCCACTATGTTTTCCAAAAAGCTAGCAGAAAAGTCATAGAAGAAAATTATGGCTCGATCATTGCAGGAAGTTTTTACTCAGCGGCTTTTGCACTGGGCCTATAACCCAGAGGGTCTGCAAGAACCTGACCTCTGCTGAGCATGAACCGATGATCATCTAAGAGTGATTCCTCAGTGGTAGTTCTCATCATAGTAGAGTAAAAATACTTACAATACCACCAGTAACAGGAACAATAGTAGTTATATAGAGAAATTGAAAATTAACATTTGCGTTTTTCCAAATGGTGAATTCCTGTGAGACATTATCAATTAACATTGCGTTTTGCCAAGTGGTGAATTCCTGTGAGAAATTAACTACTAACATTTAGTTTCAAAGTGACAGTAAACATTTATTTTACTGTACAAGGGTTATCAGATCACAGAACTTTTAGTGACATGTTAGTTACACGGTGTGCGTCAGATTCATGGTCAGTATTGGACTATATCCACTATTGATGACCAGGCATCCGGACTATCCAAGAGCCATTGGAGGGAGTCGACACCTGGCCGGAGAGACGCATCATTCGGTGAGGTCCTTCTGTACTTGATCTATGGTGCTGTTGTGTGGCCGGTACTGTGAGGAAAGCAGACTTTGCTCCTGAGCTGTTCGGTCTGATTCTGCAGACACACTAGCTAGATTATACGACAGGCATTCTACACATACACTTTGCACATACCTGACACTTTTCTTTAATAAATTAATTTGTCATTTTTATAGAAGCTAGAGTTGTGTAGTATGTTTTGGAAAAGAATGAGGGGAGGGGGCATGGTCCAGTGGTAAGAGAGAAAGAGAGAGAGAGAGAGAGAGAGAGAGAGAGAGAGAGAGAGAGAGAGAGAGAGAGAGAGAGAGAGTGATCCAAGGACTGATGGGGTTTTGTGGATATAGATCCAAGAGAACCTCAAGATAATGATATGGAGTTAAAAGAATGTGGGTGTTGATTCCCCTCACCCCAGGGACGACACTTATTACGACATTGACCACAACTCCGGAGAAGGCTAGTAACGCCATTCACGGTGATCTTGGAAGACGGAAAGGTCGTCACTTAAGTTGGTGTATTTTTGTCATCGTCTATGAGGTTATATAATGATCTACACTTAAGATCCAGTTGGATCGAGTGATACCTTGAAGGCAGAGAGGTCCTACTGCTGATAGGTAGTGAGCAACCCTGAAGATCCTGTTGAATCGTAGGATACCTTCAAGATTGAGAAGTCCCATCCCATCTACTGTCAGTTGCCTCAAATTCTGGGGATCCAGATGAAGATGGACATTGGTGACTCTCTGGATGCTAGTGTATCACATTCTGTGGCTGATTCGTTCCGAAGTGAAAGGTAAATTCTAGTTCATTTGTATCGATCGATTGAGTGTCTTGCGATATAGATCAACTAGCGGCCAGGTCAATTAGTCATACGCCTGTGTGTTGTGACCCAGATAAGCGGTGGCCTGAGTCCAGCCAAAAAGGGAATTAAGTGCTATTATGAGCATGTTGTGGTCGGTCTGGGGAAAAGCAAGTTGACAAAAGACTTTGACACCGGATTCCATGAAGGAATGTTTTCCCGAAAGTATTATTGGTAAATAGGTGTTCCGTTTGCATAGAGCTATAATTTGACTACCCTCAAGGATTGCGGGTATTGGATTGCAATAGCCACACGAATTATTATCATCATCAGGTGGCTCGCCAGAGCCATGACGGGTATTTCACAGCTGAGGGAGATAGAGGGACTGAAAGCTATGAAGGGATACCTTGGTCGAGTGGTATCTGACGTAGGTTGTAGAAGTGCGATCACAAATATCTTTATACCTATTAGGGTTACCTAACCTTGAAGTATGTATAGACATGACACACGCACACGAACTGTTTGCTTTCTAAATTCTGTATTGTTTAATAGATTACCTGTTTTGTTCAGAGATGAATAATATTATCAGGCGTGTCTAGTGGATACACTACCTGTAGTATAAAAGGAACAGGATGTTCCGAACGTTAACTCTACACTTGTATGGGCTGCCAAGAGAAGCCAAACCTGTGGGGTTCATTGCATATAGAGAAGGAGAAAAGAGACAGATCAAACTCTTCTTTGTTTGTTTGTCTTTATTTCGTATTTGAGGAAAGGTTTACCAGCGCTGCTGGAACAACGACAAACACCCCTGGCCAGTATGGGGGAATGCTTAGACCCGAGGTCCTGAGACCAGCGCTGCTGGAACAACGACAAACACCCCTGGCCAGTATGGCTGAATGCTTAGACCCGAGGTCCTGAGACCAGCGCTGCTGGAACAACGACAAACACCCCTGGCCAGTATGGCTGAATGCTTAGACCCGAGGTCCTGAGACCAGCGCTGCTGGAACAACGACAAACACCCCTGGCCAGTATGGGGGAATGCTTAGACCCCAGGTCCTGAGACCAGCGCTGCTGGAACAACGACAAACACCCCTGGCCAGTATGGGGGAATGCTTAGACCCCAGGTCCTGAGACCAGCGCTGCTGGAACAACGACAAACACCCCTGGCCAGTATGGCTGAATGCTTAGACCCGAGGTCCTGAGACCAGCGCTGCTGGAACAACGACAAACACCCCTGGCCAGTATGGGGGAATGCTTAGACCCGAGGTCCTGAGACCAGCGCTGCTGGAACAACGACAAACACCCCTGGCCAGTATGGGGGAATGCTTAGATCCGAGGTCCTGAGACCAGCGCTGCTGGAACAACGACAAACACCCCTGGCCAGTATGGGGGAATGCTTAGACCCGAGGTCCTGAGACCAGCGCTGCTGGAACAACGACAAACACCCCTGGCCAGTATGGGGGAATGCTTAGACCCGAGGTCCTGAGACCAGCGCTGCTGGAACAACGACAAACACCCCTGGCCAGTATGGGGGAATGCTTAGACCCGAGGTCCTGAGACCAGCGCTGCTGGAACAACGACAAACACCCCTGGCCAGTATGGGGGAATGCTTAGACCCGAGGTCCTGAGACCAGCGCTGCTGGAACAACGACAAACACCCCTGGCCAGTATGGGGGAATGCTTAGACCCGAGGTCCTGAGACCAGCGCTGCTGGAACAACGACAAACACCCCTGGCCAGTATGGGGGAATGCTTAGACCCGAGGTCCTGAGACCAGCGCTGCTGGAACAACGACAAACACCCCTGGCCAGTATGGGGGAATGCTTAGACCCGAGGTCCTGAGACCAGCGCTGCTGGAACAACGACAAACACCCCTGGCCAGTATGGGGGAATGCTTAGACCCGAGGTCCTGAGACCAGCGCTGCTGGAACAACGACAAACACCCCTGGCCAGTATGGGGGAATGCTTAGACCCGAGGTCCTGAGACCAGCGCTGCTGGAACAACGACAAACACCCCTGGCCAGTATGGGGGAATGCTTAGACCCGAGGTCCTGAGACCAGCGCTGCTGGAACAACGACAAACACCCCTGGCCAGTATAGGGGGAATGCTTAGACCCGAGGTCCTGAGACCAGCGCTGCTGGAACAACGACAAACACCCCTGGCCAGTATGGGGGAATGCTTAGACCCGAGGTCCTGAGACCAGCGCTGCTGGAACAACGACAAACACCCCTGGCCAGTATGGGGGAATGCTTAGACCCGAGGTCCTGAGACCAGCGCTGCTGGAACAACGACAAACACCCCTGGCCAGTATGGGGGAATGCTTAGACCCGAGGTCCTGAGACCAGCGCTGCTGGAACAACGACAAACACCCCTGGCCAGTATGGCTGAATGCTTAGACCCGAGGTCCTGAGACCAGCGCTGCTGGAACAACGACAAACACCCCTGGCCAGTATGGGGGAATGCTTAGACCCGAGGTCCTGAGACCAGCGCTGCTGGAACAACGACAAACACCCCTGGCCAGTATGGGGGAATGCTTAGACGCGAGGTCCTGAGACCAGCGCTGCTGGAACAACGACAAACACCCCTGGCCAGTATGGGGGAATGCTTAGACCCGAGGTCCTGAGACCAGCGCTGCTGGAACAACGACAAACACCCCTGGCCAGTATGGGGGAATGCTTAGACCCGAGGTCCTGAGACCAGCGCTGCTGGAACAACGACAAACACCCCTGGCCAGTATGGGGGAATGCTTAGACCCGAGGTCCTGAGACCAGCGCTGCTGGAACAACGACAAACACCCCTGGCCAGTATGGGGGAATGCTTAGACCCGAGGTCCTGAGACCAGCGCTGCTGGAACAACGACAAACACCCCTGGCCAGTATGGGGGAATGCTTAGACCCGAGGTCCTGAGACCAGCGCTGCTGGAACAACGACAAACACCCCTGGCCAGTATGGGGAATGCTTAGACCCGAGGTCCTGAGACCAGCGCTGCTGGAACAACGACAAACACCCCTGGCCAGTATGGGGGAATGCTTAGACCCGAGGTCCTGAGACCAGCGCTGCTGGAACAACGACAAACACCCCTGGCCAGTATGGGGGAATGCTTAGACCCGAGGTCCTGAGACCAGCGCTGCTGGAACAACGACAAACACCCCTGGCCAGAATGGGGGAATGCTTAGACCCGAGGTCCTGAGACCAGCGCTGCTGGAACAACGACAAACACCCCTGGCCAGTATGGGGGAATGCTTAGACCCGAGGTCCTGAGACCAGCGCTGCTGGAACAACGACAAACACCCCTGGCCAGTATGGGGGAATGCTTAGACCCGAGGTCCTGAGACCAGCGCTGCTGGAACAACGACAAACACCCCTGGCCAGTATGGGGGAATGCTTAGACCCGAGGTCCTGAGACCAGCGCTGCTGGAACAACGACAAACACCCCTGGCCAGTATGGGGGAATGCTTAGACCCGAGGTCCTGAGACCAGCGCTGCTGGAACAACGACAAACACCCCTGGCCAGTATGGGGGAATGCTTAGACCCGAGGTCCTGAGACCAGCGCTGCTGGAACAACGACAAACACCCCTGGCCAGTATGGGGGAATGCTTAGACCCGAGGTCCTGAGACCAGCGCTGCTGGAACAACGACAAACACCCCTGGCCAGTATGGGGGAATGCTTAGACCCGAGGTCCTGAGACCAGCGCTGCTGGAACAACGACAAACACCCCTGGCCAGTATGGGGGAATGCTTAGACCCGAGGTCCTGAGACCAGCGCTGCTGGAACAACGACAAACACCCCTGGCCAGTATGGGGGAATGCTTAGACCCGAGGTCCTGAGACCAGCGCTGCTGGAACAACGACAAACACCCCCTGGCCAGTATGGGGGAATGCTTAGACCCGAGGTCCTGAGACCAGCGCTGCTGGAACAACGACAAACACCCCTGGCCAGTATGGGGGAATGCTTAGACCCGAGGTCCTGAGACCAGCGCTGCTGGAACAACGACAAACACCCCTGGCCAGTATGGCTGAATGCTTAGACCCGAGGTCCTGAGACCAGCGCTGCTGGAACAACGACAAACACCCCCTGGCCAGTATGGGGGAATGCTTAGACCCGAGGTCCTGAGACCAGCGCTGCTGGAACAACGACAAACACCCCTGGCCAGTATGGGGGAATGCTTAGACCCGAGGTCCTGAGACCAGCGCTGCTGGAACAACGACAAACACCCCTGGCCAGTATGGGGGAATGCTTAGACCCGAGGTCCTGAGACCAGCGCTGCTGGAACAACGACAAACACCCCCTGGCCAGTATGGGGGAATGCTTAGACCCGAGGTCCTGAGACCAGCGCTGCTGGAACAACGACAAACACCCCTGGCCAGTATGGGGGAATGCTTAGACCCGAGGTCCTGAGACCAGCGCTGCTGGAACAACGACAAACACCCCTGGCCAGTATGGGGGAATGCTTAGACCCGAGGTCCTGAGACCAGCGCTGCTGGAACAACGACAAACACCCCTGGCCAGTATGGGGGAATGCTTAGACCCGAGGTCCTGAGACCAGCGCTGCTGGAACAACGACAAACACCCCTGGCCAGTATGGGGGAATGCTTAGACCCGAGGTCCTGAGACCAGCGCTGCTGGAACAACGACAAACACCCCTGGCCAGTATGGGGGAATGCTTAGACCCGAGGTCCTGAGACCAGCGCTGCTGGAACAACGACAAACACCCCTGGCCAGTATGGGGGAATGCTTAGACCCGAGGTCCTGAGACCAGCGCTGCTGGAACAACGACAAACACCCCTGGCCAGTATGGGGGAATGCTTAGACCCGAGGTCCTGAGACCAGCGCTGCTGGAACAACGACAAACACCCCTGGCCAGTATGGGGGAATGCTTAGACCCGAGGTCCTGAGACCAGCGCTGCTGGAACAACGACAAACACCCCTGGCCAGTATGGGGGGGGGGAATGCTTAGACCCGAGGTCCTGAGACCAGCGCTGCTGGAACAACGACAAACACCCCTGGCCAGTATGGGGGAATGCTTAGACCCGAGGTCCTGAGACCAGCGCTGCTGGAACAACGACAAACACCCCTGGCCAGTATGGGGGAATGCTTAGACCCCAGGTCCTGAGACCAGCGCTGCTGGAACAACGACAAACACCCCTGGCCAGTATGGGGGAATGCTTAGAGCCGAGGTCCTGAGACCAGCGCTGCTGGAACAACGACAAACACCCCTGGCCAGTATGGGGGAATGCTTAGACCCAAGGTCCTGAGACCAGCGCTGCTGGAACAACGACAAACACCCCTGGCCAGTATGGGGGGAATGCTTAGACCCGAGGTCCTGAGACCAGCGCTGCTGGAACAACGACAAACACCCCTGGCCAGTATGGGGGAATGCTTAGACCCGAGGTCCTGAGACCAGCGCTGCTGGAACAACGACAAACACCCCTGGCCAGTATGGGGGAATGCTTAGACCCGAGGTCCTGAGACCAGCGCTGCTGGAACAACGACAAACACCCCTGGCCAGTATGGGGGAATGCTTAGACCCGAGGTCCTGAGACCAGCGCTGCTGGAACAACGACAAACACCCCTGGCCAGTATGGGGGAATGCTTAGACCCGAGGTCCTGAGACCAGCGCTGCTGGAACAACGACAAACACCCCTGGCCAGTATGGGGGAATGCTTAGACCCGAGGTCCTGAGACCAGCGCTGCTGGAACAACGACAAACACCCCTGGCCAGTATGGGGGAATGCTTAGACCCGAGGTCCTGAGACCAGCGCTGCTGAACAACGACAAACACCCCTGGCCAGTATGGGGAATGCTTAGACCCGAGGTCCTGAGACCAGCGCTGCTGGAACAACGACAAACACCCCTGGCCAGTATGGGGGAATGCTTAGACCCGAGGTCCTGAGACCAGCGCTGCTGGAACAACGACAAACACCCCTGGCCAGTATGGGGGGGGGGGAATGCTTAGAACCCGAGGTCCTGAGACCAGCGCTGCTGGAACAACGACAAACACCCCTGGCCAGTATGGGGGAATGCTTAGACCCGAGGTCCTGAGACCAGCGCTGCTGGAACAACGACAAACACCCCTGGCCAGTATGGGGGAATGCTTAGACCCGAGGTCCTGAGACCAGCGCTGCTGGAACAACGACAAACACCCCTGGCCAGTATGGGGGAATGCTTAGACCCGAGGTCCTGAGACCAGCGCTGCTGGAACAACGACAAACACCCCTGGCCAGTATGGGGGAATGCTTAGACCCGAGGTCCTGAGACCAGCGCTGCTGGAACAACGACAAACACCCCTGGCCAGTATGGGGGGGGGGAATGCTTAGACCCGAGGTCCTGAGACCAGCGCTGCTGGAACAACGACAAACACCCTGGCCAGTATGGGTGAATGCTTAGACCCGAGGTCCTGAGACCAGCGCTGCTGGAACAACGACAAACACCCCTGGCCAGTATGGGGGAATGCTTAGACCCGAGGTCCTGAGACCAGCGCTGCTGGAACAACGACAAACACCCCTGGCCAGTATGGGGGAATGCTTAGACCCGAGGTCCTGAGACCAGCGCTGCTGGAACAACGACAACACCCCTGGCCAGTATGGGGGAATGCTTAGACCCGAGGTCCTGAGACCAGCGCTGCTGGAACAACGACAAACACCCCTGGCCAGTATGGGGGAATGCTTAGACCCGAGGTCCTGAGACCAGCGCTGCTGGAACAACGACAAACACCCCTGGCCAGTATGGGGGAATGCTTAGACCCGAGGTCCTGAGACCAGCGCTGCTGGAACAACGACAAACACCCCTGGCCAGTATGGGGGAATGCTTAGACCCGAGGTCCTGAGACCAGCGCTGCTGGAACAACGACAAACACCCCTGGCCAGTATGGGGGAATGCTTAGACCCGAGGTCCTGAGACCAGCGCTGCTGGAACAACGACAAACACCCCTGGCCAGTATGGGGGAATGCTTAGACCCGAGGTCCTGAGACCAGCGCTGCTGGAACAACGACAAACACCCCTGGCCAGTATGGGGGAATGCTTAGACCCGAGGTCCTGAGACCAGCGCTGCTGGAACAACGACAAACACCCCTGGCCAGTATGGGGGAATGCTTAGACCCGAGGTCCTGAGACCAGCGCTGCTGGAACAACGACAAACACCCCTGGCCAGTATGGGGGAATGCTTAGACCCGAGGTCCTGAGACCAGCGCTGCTGGAACAACGACAAACACCCCTGGCCAGTATGGGGGAATGCTTAGACCCGAGGTCCTGAGACCAGCGCTGCTGGAACAACGACAAACACCCCTGGCCAGTATGGGGAATGCTTAGACCCGAGGTCCTGAGACCAGCGCTGCTGGAACAACGACAAACACCCCTGGCCAGTATGGGGGAATGCTTAGACCCGAGGTCCTGAGACCAGCGCTGCTGGAACAACGACAAACACCCCTGGCCAGTATGGGGGAATGCTTAGACCCGAGGTCCTGAGACCAGCGCTGCTGGAACAACGACAAACACCCCTGGCCAGTATGGGGGAATGCTTAGACCCGAGGTCCTGAGACCAGCGCTGCTGGAACAACGACAAACACCCCTGGCCAGTATGGGGGAATGCTTAGACCCGAGGTCCTGAGACCAGCGCTGCTGGAACAACGACAAACACCCCTGGCCAGTATGGGGGAATGCTTAGACCCGAGGTCCTAAGACCAGCGCTGCTGGAACAACGACAAACACCCCTGGCCAGTATGGGGGAATGCTTAGACCCGAGGTCCTGAGACCAGCGCTGCTGGAACAACGACAAACACCCCTGGCCAGTATGGGGGAATGCTTAGACCCGAGGTCCTGAGACCAGCGCTGCTGGAACAACGACAAACACCCCTGGCCAGTATGGGGGAATGCTTAGACCCGAGGTCCTGAGACCAGCGCTGCTGGAACAACGACAAACACCCCTGGCCAGTATGGGGGAATGCTTAGACCCGAGGTCCTGAGACCAGCGCTGCTGGAACAACGACAAACACCCCTGGCCAGTATGGGAGATGCTTAGACCCGAGGTCCTGAGACCAGCGCTGCTGGAACAACGACAAACACCCCTGGCCAGTATGGGGGAATGCTTAGACCCGAGGTCCTGAGACCAGCGCTGCTGGAACAACGACAAACACCCCTGGCCAGTATGGGGGAATGCTTAGACCCGAGGTCCTGAGACCAGCGCTGCCTGGAACAACGACAAACACCCCTGGCCCGTATGGGGGAATGCTTAGACCCGAGGTCCTGAGACCAGCGCTGCTGGAACAACGACAAACACCCCTGGCCAGTATGGGGGAATGCTTAGACCCGAGGTCCTGAGACCAGCGCTGCTGGAACAACGACAAACACCCTTGGCCAGTATGGGGGAATGCTTAGACCCGAGGTCCTGAGACCAGCGCTGCTGGAACAACGACAAACACCCCTGGCCAGTATGGGGGGGGGGGAATGCTTAGACCCGAGGTCCTGAGACCAGCGCTGCTGGAACAACGACAAACACCCCTGGCCAGTATGGGGGAATGCTTAGACCCGAGGTCCTGAGACCAGCGCTGCTGGAACAACGACAAACACCCCTGGCCAGTATGGGGGAATGCTTAGACCCCAGGTCCTGAGACCAGCGCTGCTGGAACAACGACAAACACCCCTGGCCAGTATGGGGGAATGCTTAGACCCGAGGTCCTGAGACCAGCGCTGCTGGAACAACGACAAACACCCCTGGCCAGTATGGGGGAATGCTTAGACCCGAGGTCCTGAGACCAGCGCTGCTGGAACAACGACAAACACCCCTGGCCAGTATGGGGGGGGGGGATGCTTAGACCCGAGGTCCTGAGACCAGCGCTGCTGGAACAACGACAAACACCCCTGGCCAGTATGGGGGAATGCTTAGACCCGAGGTCCTGAGACCAGCGCTGCTGGAACAACGACAAACACCCCTGGCCAGTATGGGGGAATGCTTAGACCCGAGGTCCTGAGACCAGCGCTGCTGGAACAACGACAAACACCCCTGGCCAGTATGGGGGAATGCTTAGACCCGAGGTCCTGAGACCAGCGCTGCTGGAACAACGACAAACACCCCTGGCCAGTATGGGGGGGGGGGGGGGAATGCTTAGACCCGAGGTCCTGAGACCAGCGCTGCTGGAACAACGACAAACACCCCTGGCCAGTATGGGGGAATGCTTAGACCCGAGGTCCTGAGACCAGCGCTGCTGGAACAACGACAAACACCCCTGGCCAGTATGGGGGAATGCTTAGACCCGAGGTCCTGAGACCAGCGCTGCTGGAACAACGACAAACACCCCTGGCCAGTATGGGGGAATGCTTAGACCCGAGGTCCTGAGACCAGCGCTGCTGGAACAACGACAAACACCCCTGGCCAGTATGGGGGAATGCTTAGACCCGAGGTCCTGAGACCAGCGCTGCTGGAACAACGACAAACACCCCTGGCCAGTATGGGGGAATGCTTAGACCCGAGGTCCTGAGACCAGCGCTGCTGGAACAACGACAAACACCCCTGGCCAGTATGGGGGAATGCTTAGACCCGAGGTCCTGAGACCAGCGCTGCTGGAACAACGACAAACACCCCTGGCCAGTATGGGGGAATGCTTAGACCCGAGGTCCTGAGACCAGCGCTGCTGGAACAACGACAAACACCCCTGGCCAGTATGGGGGAATGCTTAGACCCGAGGTCCTGAGACCAGCGCTGCTGGAACAACGACAAACACCCCTGGCCAGTATGGGGGAATGCTTAGACCCGAGGTTCTGAGACCAGCGCTGCTGGAACAACGACAAACACCCCTGGCCAGTATGGGGGAATGCTTAGACCCGAGGTCCTGAGACCAGCGCTGCTGGAACAACGACAAACACCCCTGGCCAGTATGGGGGAATGCTTAGACCCGAGGTCCTGAGACCAGCGCTGCTGGAACAACGACAAACACCCCTGGCCAGTATGGGGGAATGCTTAGACCCGAGGTCCTGAGAGCAGCGCTGCTGGAACAACGACAAACACCCCTGGCCAGTATGGGGGAATGCTTAGACCCGAGGTCCTGAGACCAGCGCTGCTGGAACAACGACAAACACCCCTGGCCAGTATGGGGGAATGCTTAGACCCGAGGTCCTGAGACCAGCGCTGCTGGAACAACGACAAACACCCCTGGCCAGTATGGGGGAATGCTTAGACCCGAGGTCCTGAGACCAGCGCTGCTGGAACAACGACAAACACCCCTGGCCAGTATGGGGGAATGCTTAGACCCGAGGTCCTGAGACCAGCGCTGCTGGAACAACGACAAACACCCCTGGCCAGTATGGGGGAATGCTTAGACCCGAGGTCCTGAGACCAGCGCTGCTGGAACAACGACAAACACCCCTGGCCAGTATGGGGGAATGCTTAGACCCGAGGTCCTGAGACCAGCGCTGCTGGAACAACGACAAACACCCCTGGCCAGTATGGGTGAATGCTTAGACCCGAGGTCCTGAGACCAGCGCTGCTGGAACAACGACAAACACCCCTGGCCAGTATGGGGGAATGCTTAGACCCGAGGTCCTGAGACCAGCGCTGCTGGAACAACGACAAACACCCCTGGCCAGTATGGGGGAATGCTTAGACCCGAGGTCCTGAGACCAGCGCTGCTGGAACAACGACAAACACCCCTGGCCAGTATGGGGGAATGCTTAGACCCGAGGTCCTGAGACCAGCGCTGCTGGAACAACGACAAACACCCCTGGCCAGTATGGGGGAATGCTTAGACCCGAGGTCCTGAGACCAGCGCTGCTGGAACAACGACAAACACCCCTGGCCAGTATGGGGGAATGCTTAGACCCGAGGTCCTGAGACCAGCGCTGCTGGAACAACGACAAACACCCCTGGCCAGTATGGGGGAATGCTTAGACCCGAGGTCCTGAGACCAGCGCTGCTGGAACAACGACAAACACCCCTGGCCAGTATGGGGGAATGCTTAGACCCGAGGTCCTGAGACCAGCGCTGCTGGAACAACGACAAACACCCCTGGCCAGTGTGGGGGAATGCTTAGACCCGAGGTCCTGAGACCAGCGCTGCTGGAACAACGACAAACACCCCTGGCCAGTATGGGGGAATGCTTAGACTCGAGGTCCTGAGACCAGCGCTGCTGGAACAACGACAAACACCCCTGGCCAGTATGGGGGAATGCTTAGACCCGAGGTCCTGAGACCAGCGCTGCTGGAACAACGACAAACACCCCTGGCCAGTATGGGGGAATGCTTAGACCCGAGGTCCTGAGACCAGCGCTGCTGGAACAACGACAAACACCCCTGGCCAGTATGGGGGAATGCTTAGACCCGAGGTCCTGAGACCAGCGCTGCTGGAACAACGACAAACACCCCTGGCCAGTATGGGGGAATGCTTAGACCCGAGGTCCTGAGACCAGCGCTGCTGGAACAACGACAAACACCCCTGGCCAGTATGGGGGAATGCTTAGACCCGAGGTCCTGAGACCAGCGCTGCTGGAACAACGACAAACACCCCTGGCCAGTATGGGGGAATGCTTAGACCCGAGGTCCTGAGACCAGCGCTGCTGGAACAACGACAAACACCCCTGGCCAGTATGGGGGAATGCTTAGACCCGAGGTCCTGAGACCAGCGCTGCTGGAACAACGACAAACACCCCTGGCCAGTATGGGGGAATGCTTAGACCCGAGGTCATGAGACCAGCGCTGCTGGAACAACGACAAACATCCCTGGCCAGTATGGGGGGGGGGGGGGAATGCTTAGACCCGAGGTCCTGAGACCAGCGCTGCTGGAACAATGACAAACACCCCTGGCCAGTATGGGGGAATGCTTAGACCCGAGGTCATGAGACCAGCGCTGCTGGAACAACGACAAACACCCCTGGCCAGTATGGGGGAATGCTTAGACCCGAGGTCCTGAGACCAGCGCTGCTGGAACCACGACAAACACCCCTGGCCAGTATGGGGGAATGCTTAGACCCGAGGTCCTGAGACCAGCGCTGCTGGAACAACGACAAACACCCCTGGCCAGTATGGGGGAGGGGGGGGAATGCTTAGACCCGAGGTCCTGAGATGTATACCCTCTTTCTGAAGGTAATTGACTGTGTTTTCCAGAGAGGCTATCCTGGCCATGATTGAGGTTAACACGGGACATGGCAGTCTAGTATCCTTGCCATGATTGAGGTTAACACGGGACATGGCAGTCTAGTATCCTGGCCATGATTGAGGTTAACACGGGACATTGCAGTCTAGTATCCTGGCCATGATTGAGGTTAACACGGGACATGGCAGTCTAGTATCTGCTTGCTATACACAAGTCTATTAGAGATATGTCTGAAGTCAGACCCATGGACGTAGCCTGAGGGTGGAAAAGCTGACCACTCGTGCGGGGATCTATTAATATCAGGTGAGATGGATTGGTACACCGGGTCTCTTATTACATGCAGGAAGTCTTTTTTTTTCCCGGTGTCCTGTCTTGCTTGATGTGCCGTTAAGGAGAATGGTCCCCTCCAGTCAACTGATCGAAGTAGACTGGGCCATCGATTCAAGTCTGGTAGAAGAAGCGGCCGTGTGGCCGAAAGAACTTGATTTTCCTAGGCTCAAGTCAAAAGAAGTTCCTAGAGTCCCAGGAGGATCAGGTGAACGATATTCTACCATGTGTGTCTACATCACACCATAAGACTGAAAAGAGGCTGGTGGGATGAAGAAACTGTCCTCCAGACGCCTCTCGCCATACTCAATGTTCTATCTGGTTGTTTAGTACGTGACTGTCTGTCTTGAGTCTGAATCGTGATTAAAGGCTCTAAAGTTAACTGTCTTAAGAGTGTTATCTTATAGTCAGGTAGCGATCGGTTTGTCTGTAGTAATCTGATAGGAGGTCCGGGCGGTGGCAATTAAGTAATAGAAGACAGAAGAAATAACCCAAATTAACAAAGGTCTTGACAACCACTCAGATCCTGGCCAGTATTGTTACACCCACCCACACACATCCTACCACCCACACATTATGTCCCCACACAGATTTCCCAAACACACACATCCCCCACACCACCCACACACACCCACAAACACACCCAAACATCTCTATCAACCCAAACCCACACATCTTACTACCACAACACCCGCACACCCCACCCATCCAAACACCTCCACCCACACATCCCCACGCACATACACACCCCCCACCCACACGTCCCTCATCTACACACATTTACCCACCCAGCCGTTCATTTCCCTACCCACAATCACATCCCACCAAACACACATCCCTCACCCACATATCTACCCGCCACCCACACACCCCTCATTCACCCACACAACTCCCACCGACACACGCATCCCCACACACACACATCCCACAACCACAGACGTTTCCCTACCCAGACACACACACACACACACATCCCCCACCGAAACACACATCCCCCACACAAACACATATCTCTACACAATCCCCCACCCACACACCCATCCCCAACCCATACACACCCCACACACCCCCACCACACACATACTCCACCCACCACCAAGTACACTCCCCACACACCCTTCCCCTACCCACACACGCATCCTCCACCCACACAACCATCCCCAATCACACACATCTCCCCATCCAAACACACATCCCCACCCCCATACACACATCCCCCACCCAGACACCCATCCCCAACCCATATACACACATACCCCACTCCTACACCACTTACCCCCACCACACACACATACTCCAACCCTCTCCCTACACACACCGCCACAAACATCTTCCACACACACTTCCCCCACACACGCCCACACCCCACCCACACACCCATCCCCAACCCATACATACACCCCCACGCCACCACACACACCCCACCACACACATACTCCACTCACCCCCAAGTACACTCCCCACACACCCATCCCCTACCGACACACGCATCCTCTACCCACACAACCATCCCCAACCACACACATCTCCCCATCCAAACACACATCCCCACCCCCATACACACATACCCCACCCAGACACCCATCCCCAACCCATATACACACATACCCCACTCCTACACCACTTACCCCCACCACACACACATACTCCAACCCTCTCCCTACACACACCCCCACAAACATCTTCCACACACACACTTCCCCCACACACGCCCACACACACATCCTCACATCTAGACACATACATGATGCCTCACATAATCATTCATTCATTCAGTAGTGTCACAATCTCTTTTGCAACAGAATGAGATTGGTGGTTGTCTAGATCCTAATGCTCCTTCTGTATCACTGCAGTGTGTAAGCTAGATTAGCCCCATGTCCCACAACACAAGTCATTACTGTAGTACAGATCTATTAGTCAATGAACAAGATTGCGTTTGCGCACAGAATATCCCTTTAATGATGAATGAACACGGAAACAGGCAACATATATAAATCCATTAACGGTAATTCCAGAATATATCCTCATCACAAACTAACACTCAAATAACACTGCCTTCTCCAGGCCTTCTTAATCTAATCCACCACAACAGTTAACCAGCCACTCTCCCCGGCCCGAACTCACTCGATCCAACCCACTCTGGGTCTAGGCCTCAACTAACTATCCGACCCTCTCTGGGTCTACGCTTCAACTAACTCTCCAGTCCCCTGACTCCATACAACACTACTCGCCAGCCTAAGCTGTCTCTTTCACAACCACACTAGCGGGCTGAAACCTCCTCCACACCCCCCTAACTCACTGTCTCCAACCTTCCTCGCCTGCCCTCTTATTTTCCCTTTCCGGGGACCTACCACCCAGATTTATTTCTCAGGCCCGGTCACTTGTTTATGCACTTTCGCTCCGGGCAGTCATCCCAATGTTTATGAACCCAGGCATGTTACAAGTAGCTTGTCCTTTGCAGAACCTCGCTGCCATAATAATCTTCCGGAACACCTCTCTGTCATAAGCAAGATGTTCCGCGTCTGAAACACCCATATGGAGATCATCCGCCACATCCTGCACCAATATTCTCTTTGGCCTTCCTCTTCCTCTCTTCTCAGGCATATACCCCTCCATTATTGTTCTCTCCAAACTTTCGTGACATTTCAAGTGACCAAAATATTTCAATTTTCGTTGTTTTATCGTCTTTAATAGTCAACCTATTCAGTATCCAGCTCTTGAAGTATGGATGCATTTGTCCTTTTCTTTACCCATGAAATTCTTAGAACTCGTCTATAACATTTATATTCAAAGGCATTTATGCGCTGTTCAGCTTGTTTAGTAAGTGTCCGGGTCTCACAGGCGTATGTTGCAATGGGAAAGATGCATGCTCTTAAAATCTGCAATTAGGATATCATCCATGAAATTGCTTGTAGCAGGATGTTGAAGTGGGTCGAGTAATTTTCTCATCATGCGTCTAAAGACACCAGGAGCATTACTCAATCCAAAAGGAAGAACGTTGAACACATAGTGACCACCAGGGGTGCTGAAGGCCAGCCATGGTAGAATCTCTGATTTCACCTGAATCTGATAATATCCCTTGCTGAGGGCAATCCTTCAAAAGTACCTGGCTCTGTTGAGACTGATGAAGAGCTGATTTTAGTCAGGCAAAGGTTCGACCTGAAATTACGTTACAGATTTGAGCTCTCTGTAATCGATACACAATCTATGCTCTCCACTGGGTTTTTTCCAGTAAAACCACACTTGCACTGTAAAGTGACTCAGATAAAGATATGATCCCAGTTGAAAGAATTTGCTGGATCTCTTCTCTTCAAGTGTTCACTTTCGCATACGTAACTGGGTATGTGACTCTCGCAGGTGTAGCGTCCATCAGTTTAATGTCAAACTCCACTAAATCTGTGAGTCCTGGCTTGTCAGTAATGTCGTAGTAATCCTTTATTACTTTAATGTCGTCCCTGGAGTGAGGGGAATCAACACCCACATTTTTTATTAATCCAATACTATTGTCCTAGAGAAACCACCAGAATCCGTCCACAAAACTCCTTCAGTCTGTAGACACCTCTTTCTTACTCTCACTCACCCCTGGATCATGCCCCCCTCTCATTCTTCCCCAACACAACATACTCAACAACTCTAGCTTTAACAAATAAATACAACAAATAATGTATTAAAACAAAGAGTATTTATGTGAGATGTGTGTGTGTGTAATGTGTAGAATGGGTGTCGAATATGCTAATGTGTATGTAGAATCAGACCAGTGAATCAGGAGCAAAGACTGTTACATCACTGTGCTGAGCACACAACAGCACCATGTATTCTGGACATAAAACCTCACCAAGAAGATGTTTCTCCGGCCACGTGACGACTTTCTCCGATAACTCTCGAACAATCAGGATGCTGGTCATCAATGATAGACACTGTTCGATATTGGTCTTCACTCTAGCAAACACTGTGAATTTACTCTGTTCAATAATGTTTGTTGATCACAGAATCTTCCAAATAACTTAAATGTCACTTGGGAAAATCTAACTGTTCATAAGTCACTGGTTATGCGATTTTCCCCATCTTAAAAAAAAAACAACCTATTAATGTTCTAGGTATATGTGTATATATATATATATATATATATATATATATATATATATATATATATATATATATATATATATATATATATATATATATATATATATATATATATATATATATATATATATTGGTGTTCTTGGTAAATGAGTTATGAATCTTCGGTGATGTAGCTTATCACTCAAGAAAAACCAACACTTGTATTCATCAAATCCGGCTCAGCAGAAGCCAGGTTTCTGCAGACCAACTAGATTATGAGCCCCGTGTACAAGCCTCTCAGTAACCTCTGTCTTCAATCCGTGAGCCATCATTTTATATAACTTTGATACTGCTTCTTGGTAATATATCGTCGCACACTCAAGTGGAACCTTATGAATAGAGAACACCATGGTGAGAGCAACTCAATCCTGACCATAATTAGGTGAGTGTAGGCGATAGCAGCACTCAGAACTATAACAGAGATCCGATCTCTGTCATACGGCCAAATAGCTCATCACATTGGTCTGTCTGAGACATGGGAACACAAGGATAGATTAAAGGAAATGGGTAGAAACCAAGCAGATGCCCTACTGGAAGATCCTACCATTTCTCATTCCCTTCATCCCTCCCAACCATCCTCAATCTCTCTAATTACTATCCCACTACATTGTCCTTAACTCCCTGAGTTAAATGATATATCACACAAGCTAGTTAAAGCCACAAAATAGGCTACTAGTGCCGACGCTCCTATAATACTTTCTATCACCGCACTTATAGAACAGTCTATCACCGCACCTATACTACATTATATCACTGCACAGTACTGTACTCTATTCCTAATCATACTCTAAGTTAGATATGATTAATAGAATACCGTATGCCTATTCCGGTTGCAGATTGAGACTATAAAATCACAGACTGGATCTATGTCCGCCGATAAATATCAACACTTTGACACTATAGTCTCTTTCTATGACACAACTCGGAATACTGCGCCGATCCTTAGCACTTCAGAAATTTTGGTCAACTAACTCAACTTGTTTACCTCAACTGGTTTTAATTCGGGGCTTGAGTGACGTCACCAAAAAGTCTAGACGCTAATCAGTCCAGAGTCTGGCTTTCTCTCCCTGATTTAGACTGACTGGAATCAATCCGCCGTCTAGTTTGCTTTCATCTGGGACTTGTCCCGGCACTTCCGAGAGTCCCGCTAGTCTGGGATCTGGGGAATCATGTCCCTTACATCACAAGACCTCTCCGACGTCTGTCCAGACATTCCGTCCACAACATCAAAGGCCGACTACCGTCTTGCAGACGGATGGCGCTTTTGTCCCGTCTCGAGCAACAACTTGTTAACAAAATGCCGACCGGGTGTAGACATTTGACGCGACTTATTTTGTTCCTCAGTCCCCTGCTCATCAAAGGGTTGCCGGTGTTTGTGTAGACGAATGTCTCTTTCTGTCATCGATCGAATCTATCAAATTTTTCGTGACAAGTTAGTACTTTTGCATATGCACCTAAGAGGTCTTGAATCTGATATTGTCGATCTTTGGTTAATGTAGAACTGATACCCACATCACAATATGTTTATTTTGCCTGCAGAGTGTAATCTATTACTTATGAAGCAACTGAAAAAAGCCATCAAATGAGCTGTCTTGGTGGGCGGCTTTTCATTGTATTTCCTCAAGAGGTTTATGTGAAAAATCTTCTGTTTGCCTCTAATGGAAATTTTGTAATTAGTTCGAGAGATTTTCTCGATCACTGCATATGGTCCTTTCCAACCTATCAGCTGTTTATTTTGACTTGTTGGGAGAAGTCACAGCACTATCTCTCCCACTTCTAACCATCTGTCATTAACTCTCTTCTTGTAATATCGAGCAATTCTACGTCGAGTTTGACGCAGTTGTCTGACGCTAATTTTCAAGCATGTTCTAAACGCTGTTTTAACTCAGCCACATAGGTGGCGCAGTTAAAACTTTCTCATCTACTTGATCGTCAATCCAAGTGCGAAGTAAAGCCCCAAATGGTCCCTTGATCGGTCGATCAAACAACAGAGTTGCTGGTGCAATTCCAGTTGAGTGATGTGGTATCTCCCTGTAAGTGAATAGTGCTGCTGGTACATAAGTATCCCATGTCTCCAGTTTTTCATGAGCCAGTTTTCTCAAGATAGTGATAACGGTACAGTTAAATCGTTCCGCTGTCATATTTGAAGCCGGGTGATATGGTGAAGTGTGAATCTGTCGAGAATGGAAAAGTCTAAAAACTTCCTCCATTATCTTCTCTCTGAACTGTGATCCATTGCCATTTAGAATTCTGAGCCGAAATCCTAACCTTGTATATATGCCAATTAGAGGTTTAGCAACATGTTTTGAATCGCTAGCTAGCATAGGCACTGCTTCGGCCCACATCTTGAAAGTGTTTACGAGTGCAAATATTTAGCAGTTTCTTCTTTTAGTTCTGTTAAAAGGTCCTACTATAACCACATCTACTTTTCAAATTGTGTGCCAGTAGTGGGCATTTCCCCTAAGGTTGTTGGTACTGTCCAGTGCTTTGTGGCTAATTTATAACACCGGGGGCATGATTTGACATATCGAACTGTGTCAGCATTCTTTCCAGGCCATTAGAAGTGTAGAAATGCTTTGCATGGTAGCATTAATTCCCATCTGTCCCCTGAATGGCAGACTATGGCTCTTGAATTTGAGCTTTGTAAGATAAAGGAAAAACGATTTGCGCATACTCATGTCCTTCTTTCCCTGCCCGGCTACGAAGAAGTCAATTAATCATATAAGTTCACCTTTATGAGGACGTGAATGTGCTTTTAGGCAGTTTATTAAAACATGCCAAAAAAGTGCTGTATACTGCCAGGGCTTGTTTTAATTCCTCTGATTGAGAATTTGTTGAAGTTGTCGACGCATGAGCTTCCCTAGCTAGTTGTCCGGTTGTTATGACTGTGAATGTCACAGACTGTACCGGATCTCTTAGTAATACGTAAAAACATCCCAACATCAAAGGGTACATGAGGCCATCTAAGATTGCTGCTCTTTTTTGCCAGTCACATAACGTGAAATTATGTTCACTTTAACCTCCGGTAATGACATAGGTACTGTGCTGTTTAAAGGCCCCTGAATTTCAATTGTTTCCTCTGTGGCTTGATTAGGATTCACCAATGATGTTTCATCAATTGCATCCAGTCGTAAAGCAGTGTCATATAGACACGTTATCGAGAATCCGTTAAGTGTAACTGATTCTACTACAGGAAGACTGGTAATGATTTCTTTATACTCACGCTTATATCAATGCACACCTTCTTTGCTTTCTGTTTTGCCATTCACGCAGCAGTATGAGGAGGGGATTTACGCTGGCAATTATTGAGATGGAGTCCAGTAATCTTGCACTTAAGACAGTACAGCTTCTATTTTCTTAATACATACTGGTTTCTGTTTTGGGTGGTAATTTTTGCTTTATCATTGGGCTTACTGTAACTGTTGCTATTCTTTTTCTTTGGCTTGTGAGAATTGTCAAATGAGGGAGTAATTGTCATCCGACGATTACATTCTTATTTCTTCTGTGACTTTTCCATATGTCTCGGCCATAGTGATAATAGCTTCTAGTTTTTCAGCTTCCTGTTGAATATGGAATGCTTTCATGTTAGCTACATTTCATCTTTCAGCTGATCTATGATGATCATTTCCTGCTAACCTTCAAATGTTTCCTAAAATTTGCCTAATGTGCTCCATTTGTGTAAATATGTTTTGAATCTGTCTATAAATTGTTTTCTCTGCCTTCTTTCAAACAGTTCTGAACTTCTTTTAACAGCTTTCAGAATCAACTTTAATATTTGCGTGTAGTGCCTGTTTGAGTACTTCATAATTGGCATGCTCTTCCGCATGCAGTCTTAAGAACACATCATGAGCAATTCCTCGCAACCCTTGAGATAATTTTACTCCATTTTCTCTCTTTCAATAAACGTATTGAACACATCGTCTCGAAACCCTGTTGATACGCTTTCAGAGCATCATAATGTTCAGAAAATTGTTATAGTGGAAAAGCCATTCCACATGTTTGAAGAGAAGATGCTTCTGTACTTGTTTACGCTGTCGGGTTGGAATTGTAGGTTGAAGCGTTTGGGCTGTTTCCTGATTTTATTCTTTTAAGTTCGAGCTCATTTTATAACTTCTTCAGTTGAATAGCATGCTAGTGATCTTTCACTTTGTTATCCATGTCAGCCTGCAGCTTTTTCTCTGATATATCTTTGTCTATTTTCAACTTTCCATGTCTTTCAAATTCATCTGACACCATCCATTCATCATGTGCCATACCAATAAGCGTGGGCGGTCATGTTCTGCCATCCCACTCGATCACTGGTGTCGTGGTTCAGCTCTGTGTTCCTGTCTCGACCATGCCACGTGGCCAAGCCATCCATGTATTTACTTCTTGGTCTTCCCCTTGGTCTCTTCTCTTCAATCTTGCCAGTCATCACCAAGTTCTCCAATGCATACTTCGTTAATTCTGTGTTAGTGAGACAACGCTGTTTACTTGTATCTAAGAACTGGGCGCGAAGTTATCAAACGTCTGGCTATTGGGCTATCACACATCTTACTGTAGCTGGGCTGAAAAATGGAGGTATAGTATGCGTCTGCATAGTGGCTTCGTTTAATATAATGTTTGACTTGAGCACTGACTTGAGTGTTTTTGTTACTGACTTGATTGCTTCGGTTAATGCCTTGTTTGACTTGTTTACTGACTTGATTGGGCTGTTTGGCTTGGTTGAGTCGATAAAAGTCAGTTATGATCTCGCACTGCACATCATCCGTTAATATTCTTGATGAGTAAGTGTTATTCCCATCTTCGTAGGAAACTTCTTGATATTTATAAATTTAGGTGAAATATTTCTTTACCTGTCCAATATTGGCTAAGAAATTTTCCTACTTAAAAAAAAAATTGGATGATATATTTCTTTAAATGACCACTATATTTACCCTTGGCCTAGCACTTTTTCTTACTTTTAATAAATTTGGATGAAATATTTCTTTACTTGACCATTAATTTTCCCCTATGTCTAGCACATTTTCCTACTTTTTATAAGTTTGTCTGACCTATTTATAAGGTTAGTTGAAATATTTCCGTACTTGACCAGTAATTTGTGTCATTTTGGTTAACAAATTCTCATACTTTTCATAAGTGTTTAGGAGACGTTTCTTTAATTATTTAACAAATATTCCTATCTTTTAGAAGTTTGGATGAGATATTTCTTTACTTGACCAATTTTTTTCCCATTTGGTTTGCAATTTTTCCTACTCTTCATAAGTATGGACGAGATGTTTCTTTACTTGGCTAATATTTTTCCAATTCGGCTAACAAATTTTCCTACTTTTTATAAGTCCGACTGGCCTATTTTTAAGTTTAGTTGAAATATTTCTCTTTTTGACCTCTATTTTTTCACATTTGGTTAACAAAGTTTCCTACTTTTCATAGTTTGGTGACAAAAGTGATAAGTTCGGTCGACGTATTTCTGTATTTCGCCAACATTTTAAATAATGTTTCTAACATGATTTCTTATTTGAATGTTGGAGTGATACATATAATCTGTACTTTTGTCTGGCTGTGAAACGTAGAACAATGAGCAGACAAGTTTTAAAACATATATTGGGATTTGAAATGGGTTTCATGGGAAAGTTTTAAATTCCCGTAAAGACACACCGAAAAGAAATGAACGTGTAAAATGCTTGCTGTGAGCCGTGCTAATATCACTGGTCAGGTCAGCGGGCACGTGACATAGCATTTTACATGAGACGCCTAAGGTTGAGTCGGGACAGTTGGGTTCATGTGTAATATTATACACCCGACAACATGCGCTATACACTCGTCATTGTATGACCCGCTAGCTGTAACATACAGACATGCCTTCCCTGACTGGCATTTGTGATCAAATCTCTAATTTATGTCTACGGGAACAATTTAGTCGGACACTGTGATGGATTCTTTACACTCGCGTATACTACAGTTGAAATTACCTTATGTTGTATTGATGCCAGGATATCCTTTGGTGTTACTTGGTGACTCTAGGCCGACACGGCCATACAAAAAAGAGAGAAGGGAGCCCATTTTAGACTTCTGATGATCCTTTTATGAGGTTGTGTAATCACTCGCATACATGGTAATCATCGTGAGTTAGGTCTCCTGCTTTGACTATTGACAGAACACCTTTTTTGTAGTACCCCTCTTAACCACGTGTTACGGATGTACCATTACACATGTGACCGGATGAGACACCATCTTTGACCGGATGTAACCATTACCCACGTTTCCCGTTCGTATCCTTATGCATGTGACTGGGAGCAAGTCCCCCACATGGTCGTGTCTTAGATATTACCCTCGTGTCTCTAATGTACCCTTACACATAAGACCAGATGTAGAGCCATCTTTGACCTGATGTACTCATTACCCACGTGTCACGAATGTAACGTTTTACATGTGACCGGATGCACCGCCATTTTTAATTGCCTTTAGCCAATGAGCAAGTGTACTGGATGTATCCTGATGCATGTGACAGGAAGCATCGCCATTTTTGACCGGATTTAACCATTATCCGTGTGTTCCGGGTGTATCCTTAAGCATGTGACCGGAAGCAGCGCCCCACGTCGTCCGGTTTTAGCCATTAATCACTTGTTCAGGGTGTACCCCTTAAACATGTGATCATGCGACCGTTTGTACACCATCACACAACCCGAGGACGAATCTTGTGTCTCTAACACACCACCATTAGCAAGATGATAGTGTTTAAGTTCCATCCACTACCGCCATTAATAGCCGCCATTATAATACACAGTTGACCACTTTTCATTACATATATATAGGAAAAACAAGGATCATCTGACGTTCGGATCCGTAAATATGCGTCAAAATTGTTGATGGTAGACCACCTATCCTCAAAACAATACCGTTTGACTAGCTGTTCATGTCACACATTCGGTCGCGGTGACCACTTGGTCACTTAAACACTCAGTCATAACGACCACTTGGTCATACATTCAGGCACAGATCGCCTCGCTAGTTACTTTTCACCTCGTATCCACCCGTAAGCCACGGCGCCCTCCTCGATTGCCACTTTCTCATCTCGGCTCCACCTACACCCAAGACGACATCGCTAGCCACTATGCGTCCAGTTATCAACACAGCCACAGCGACCATACACACATCAGCAAACAAATTCGACCACTGTGTCATACATTCAGCCATGGTAAACACTTGGTTGCACATTCGGCAATGGCGACCACTTGGTCATACATTCAGCCAAGCCGACCACTTGGTCATACATTCGGCCACGACGACCAAATGATCATACAGTCTACCACGGCAACCACTTGATCATACATTCTGCCTCGGCGACCACCTGGTGATACATTCAGCCGCGCCGATCACTTGGTCATACATTCGGCTACAGCGACAATTTGGTTGTATATTCGGCTACGGCGATCACTTGGTCATACATTTAGCCTCAGCGACAACTTGGTCGTACATTCGGCCACGGTGACTACTTGGTCATACATTCGGCCATGTCAACCACTTGGTCGTACATACGGCCACGGCGACCACATGCTCATATACTCATCAACGCCGGCATCCTTTGGGATGAGGGGGATGTGTGTGGGTGGTCGATATGCGTGTGGGGGTGTGTAGGGTGTGGGGGTGTGTATTTGGGTTGGGGGATGGTGTGTATATGGGTTGGTGTGTGTGTGTGTGAGTGAGGGATGGGTGGGTGGGGTGTATGTGTGGGATATGTGTGGGTTGTCAGGGAGTATGTGGGTTTGAGATATTCAAGCGTGGAATGGGGATATGTGGGTGGGTGGCGAGATGTGTTTGTGGGAGGTCGTGGGTGAGTGGTAATCTGTGTGCGTGTGGGGATGTTTGTATAGATGGGGAGATGTATGTGTGGGAGGGGAGATGTGTGTGTTTGGGTGGATGTGTGTGTGTAAGGGGATGTGTTTGGGTGAGTGATGTGTGTGTGTGTGTGGGTGGGTGGGGGAGGTGTAGGTGGAGGATGTGTGGGTGAGTGTGTCTGTTGGTTAGGGGATGTGTGTGTGGTTAGGGGAATGTGTATGTTGGGATGGGTGGGTGGGTGGAGTAATTATGTGCGCCAGGGGGTTGGATGTGTAGGTGGGTGGGGTGGGGAATGTGTCTCATAACATTGTCATTTGTATTGTTTATGTATACATTATTCATCTAACAATGTTTTTTCCTATGTATCATGCACTACTGATGAATGAAAGATGAGTGATTGGAATTGCCGAATGTAAGACAGGCCTGCGTGCCCAATTTGTTACAATTTTAAAATAAAGTTAAATCAAATCAATCCTTTTGCAAACATTACGTGTCTACCATTCTGCCACGGTGTAGCGAAACGCCAGTGGCCCATGTCATCATGCCTTCTTTGATTTTGGGTAAACAGTGGGAAACAGCTTTTGGGAACCTCAGTTCTCTTATTCGCTCAATCACCATGGAAAATAGTTCTCTGGGATACTTTAACAACACGATCTTTTTAATAGAACAATTAGATATATGTCTTGTCTTGGGGAAAAACCCGATAGGGCACCTTGCACCAAATACGCACTGGTTCAACTTTTTGGGCAATTCATGTCCGTTCCAACACTTACCGTTTGGTATTTGCAGCATGTCAAATTAATTCAAAGATTAGGACAACACTGCAGCATACTACTGGGGAATTGAAAGGTAATAATTGGGTTTTATTTAATACTGCTGGACCTTGGTCTATAAAGCTAACTGGTTGTCTCGACTAGTGAGACGAATTGGCGAAACGGCAGTCTTGCCATATTGGGAGTGGGTTGACCGTTGGCCAATCTAGCTAAGCGTCTTGTTCTTGGCATTGCCTGGGAACGAATCTGAGCAATATAGCTTCCCAGGTGATTTCACTTGTTCTTGGCAGCAGATGGACGGGGGCTATCTTTCCTCCTACGGCCTGAACTCTGCATACTGTCTTCTTTCATTGGAGGATAATCAGTATATAGCTACGGTATGCCGGAAGGAGGGAAGGGCTCCGTGGGGATGGGTTCCACCCATCTATGATCTATCTTCTTGAGCCGGAAGAGGGTATCCACTGGGCTATCTCTTTCATCTTTTAGTGGATAGGGTGGCCGGGTGACCTGAATAGTTACTGGTCGATAAGATCATCTAGTTCTACATGTAAGGTGAGGCACTGCCGGTACATTGCGGCGACAGCTCAGACAAGAGCAGCAGCCGGAAGGAGTAGTATCTTCTTTCCTATTCTTGCTAGGGATGGGGAACTACACTGCGTGCCATACAACCCCACTACTATAATATTAGTTAAGGGGGAGAAACACATATCACTAAGCACACCACACCACAAGAGCTTTGTCGTGAGAAAGGCATGGTTTGCAAGTGAGAGAGAAGCCGGGAAACGAATGTGCCCAATAATAATAAAGGCAGGGTATGAGTGTGGAGAGTGAGTCTTATATGCAAAAAGTTCCTAGGGTCAAACGACGGGACTTCGTCAGGCTGAAGGCCTAGTCTAGGAAAGACGCCATCAATCCAGGACCTCTTGTCAGGTCAGGCCAATTCAATCAAGTCTCTTGATTAGTCCTATTATGTAGATATTTTATTTTAACAACTGATATGCTGAGACCAGTAGGAGTCTCCATGTCGGCTGTACCTGAAGTTTACGCTGGAGGCTTTCACTATTGTTTGTCATCTCCAGGGTCCTCTTCTTTTGGACGTGATTAAATCGGACAGTATCAACAGGGCTTCTATGCTAAAGCTATATACTCCTGATGAAGCCAGGTCAAGGTATTGGCCATACCACACATGGTGCTACTAACTCTGAGAGAGAGGCAAGGTTGGTCTTGGACAAATGACAATTTGCGGTGATGGCGCATCTCAAGTCCTTTCAGCGACATAGGCTCGAGAGCAGTTAGTTTCTTGGCTGGGCCTACGCATGATTATCCTGCATACCCATTTTGTACAGGACAGTGAAAGGCACCTATCCATTACACCTTCATGAACAATTCCCATTATTTGAAATCATACCCAACCTTGTGCCAAATGAACTTAATTGACTATGAATAGAAGTCCTCACAAACCAGTGGCTTTGGTTCTACAGCGGCCTGTTGTTTCTACGAGGAAAGGAAAGAACTGAAGAATGATGAGGTGAGCTGTATGTGGACTGACCGGACAGTGTATTAAGCTCGGTCTGTGAAGAAAAGCTACCTGAGGCTCTGTGCCTGAACTTTATCCTTATTGTGTCTGTTTAGAACTATCTGTTTTAACTGCCTTGGTGTTTTCCTGTGCTGTTCTTTATTAATTTAATAAATCACGTTTTAGTTTACTCCAACGATCACCGTGTTATCTATGGATCAGCCAGAAAGACACGCCAGGGAATAGATCCCGAGGTCGAAAGAGAGAGTGACAGTGAGTCCAGGGAACGGAGAAGGGTTGCAAGCAAAGACCTATCCCAGCCAGGGCGAAAGAATAATTTTGAAACATTGTGACATAGTTATTTGGGACCCTCCACGTAGCTTGGTACACACGGTGACATCCTCGTTAGCCATTCCCAAATTCGTAGGAACAGTGTCGTATCCCGACCACACCCGCTTACGCGTACACACACACACACACACACACACACACACACACACACACACACACACACACACACACACACACATCCCGACCACTACACCCACTACTAGCCACCATCTTTACATTTTAAGGTTTTCATTTTAAGAGCTGTATGATAATAGTGTATAAGCCACTACGACCATCTATAGATCACTAATAACCGCTCTTTTATTTTCAATTGAAAAATATAAAGATACATAAAAATTAAACAATTCTCTTTAACAAAAAGGAATGAAATGTCAATAAACCACTCGATTTGTTATTCATGAGTTAACCCCTTAATGGCGTATATGACTGTATCATACAATATCAAGGGAAACTATTTATCCTGGTCTGGACAAGGGAAATAATTTGCATTACTATTATTCTCTTATAATTTAAAGATTATTTACAAAATTCACTAAGAATGCTAATGCAAATGAACATTTGTTTAAATTAGATTAATAATTCAAGTTAGAATATGTAGGAATAAGAAAATTTTCTATGTTAATTAACTTATTTCTTAATGATATTCTAGATCCTCGATACTATTTTAAACTATGATGGGATCTCGGTTTATTTCATGAGGTTGAACCAATTATGTCCGATGTGCTCAAACTGTATCAGCCTTTTGGCTAAGATCAACGTGTTGTATTTCCCTCACACTGCCATTGTAATGCAGTTGGTCTGGTCAGGGACCGAGATGATCATCAAACTTCACACCTCCTCTTAGCTGCTCTGGGACTGGTGGACCACTGTGAGCAAATGTTCATAGTCGAAATAAAGACCTCCCCCGATGTCTCCACCTTGCCGCGGTGGGGGAGCTTGAGTGTCCCGTTGACCCCAAGCACTGTGCTACTGGATATAAACTACATATTGGACAGCTCTTAGGATAGGTACCAGACTAAGAGAGACACAACCTGCTGCTCTGCAGGTAGACTGAGGATAGCAATCAACATTTAAACTCAGGCGCACGAAGCCATACACTTGGTCCAGACACTTACACAAAGGCCTCCACCTGAGAGATGTAGCTGAACGCCTCTAAGCTACTACCCTTGGACGAGAGAGCCCGGCCGATACTCGCCTACCGAAAAATGGAGGTGAGATAATGAGCACGCTACATGCCCAGTTCAGATACCTGTCCGAGGGCTCCAAGCTGGGGGATATGAGGGATCCCCGAATAAGAAGACCTTGCCGTTTGTCGCTCTCTGCTGTACGGAGGTAAGGTGTTGAGCCGGCAGCACATGTAGCCTACCCCGAGAGCGAGTACAAAAAGGTTGATGAAATGCCCCAGTCGAAAGAAATGGTTACGAAAACAGTCTGTTTCTTCTTCTTCTTCTTTCGTTCGCTTGAAATATGTCTATAACTGCAATGCTGTCTCTTGTATGAATTGAACTGTCTTTTTCAGTTCACACAGCGGTCCATAGAGTTTATCTTCCACTGTCGTCGCTCTAGGCCAGAAGGTTTGCCTAGATATGTTATATTTTGGGCAGTCTTGGAGTATGTGCTCTGCTGTCTGCAACGCCAATCCACATGTGCACATGGCTGCTTCACCAATCTTGAAATTTGTATACATGTGGTTGCGTAATCTATTGTGTCCTGTTCTGAGGCGCAGAATAATGACTTGTTCTGGTCTATCCATAACGTGGTAGTCATCTTGAGCAGGTTTTGGTGGCTTCCTGACTGATTTGATCATTCTTTTCTTTTGGTGGTATGTAACGGGCACATCAGGCTGTTCTTCTTTGGCTCCTTCCTTAGCCAATTGATCAGCTTTGTCGTTTCCGGGTACTCCACAGTAGGATGGTATCCACTGTATGGTGACCTTATGCTGACTGCTAAGTTCAGAAAGCAGTGTCCTTAGTACTGGCAATTTCCCAGACAGGAACGCCTCGAGTACTGATTTTGCATCTGTCAATAGCACCACAGGTTGTGTACCATTGCTGGTATTTAGTAATTTCTCTGTTGCTATCTTGATTGCCTCAATTTCAGCATCGTAGTTATGGCAGTACTTTCCTGTCGGTACTCTAGCTGTGTCCCTAGTACTATTTGGGTATTCTATGTACACACCCGCTCCTCCATTTCGAACAGCATTTTGTGCTGACCCATCTGTGTAGACTCGGATCCAGAGGTCCTGTGGGTATTCTTCATCAAGGAAGCTGAGAGTGGCTGTTCTGCGCTGCACACTATTCTGTTCTTCCTTGTCAAATATTCCTCTCACTTTTGTCTGGATTTGTAATGATAGTCTATGCTCATCTTTCCATGGAGTTCGCTCTGGAATAGTTGTTAGGGGGATACCAACTGTGGGCAGATCGGTGGTTTCTCTGCAGAGTCGTTTGGCCTGGTGGATAAAACTACTTCTTTTCAACCGCCCCATAGCTAGGTTTTCAAATCTGTTCTTCATAGGTGGCCTGGCAAGCTGAGGAACTTTTCTGCGTGTATTAGCGTTTTCGTATCTCTGCGCTCACTCAGTGCTTGTGTCCTCCCCATCTCCATTTCCACTATAGGGGTTGATCTCATCCCTCCTGTGGTGACTCTAAGTGCTTGATTTTGCACTTTGTCCAGCTCTTGTAGTGTGGTTTTTGATGCCGAACACCACGCAGTTGACCCGTATTCCAGGTGTGGTCGTATGCTCTGTTGATAAACTTTGCTAAGTATTTTCCCACTGGCTCCCCATGTGGTTCCACTTAGCTTTCTCAGGATGGCTATTTTCCTTCTGGCTTTTGCTACTGCTTTGTTGATGTGCTTTCTCCATGTCAGCCTGCCATCAAATGTTACTCCAAGGTATGTTGGTTCTTTATCTTCTCTTAGGGGTGTTCCATTTATCTGGATGGTCCCTGTCTTTTGTTTTGGAGAGAGGGTAAATAGGGTGGTGCTGCACTTGTCAGTGTTTATGCTGACACACCATCTATTTGCCCATGCAACAAATGTGTCTACAGCTCTTTGTAGTAATCTGGTGGCCACTGATGCATGTTCATTTGTGCTCCATAGAACCAGGTCATCGGCGTACATTGCTGCTTTAATTCCATGCAACGAGATCATTGATGAAGATTAGAAAAAGTGTGGGGGACAAGACTCCGCCCTGGGGAACACCATGACGCAGTAGTACTTTCTTGCTCGTTAGTCCGTCTATCTGTACTCGGGCTCTTCTGCTGTGCAAGGATGCTTTCACCCATTTGTACATTCTTCCATTGACTTTGCAATTTCTCAGTTTATTCATCAGACCTTCTTTCCAGACTTTGTCAAAGGCTTTCTTCAAATCTATCCATGCCGCAAGCACCAGCTTCTTCTCTTGGAATGCATCCTCAATTTCTTGAGAGAGATAGGTTGTCTGATCTTCCGTAGAGTAGCACTGCCTAAAGCCAGCCTGCTGTGGCACAAGGATGTTTTTACTTTCAATGTACCACTGCAGTCTGTGATTGATGATCCGCTCCAGTGTTTTGGAGAGACAGCTGGTGAGGCTAATTGGTCTGTAACTAGAGGCAATGGAACTATCTTTCCCTGATTTTAGGAGGGGTATCATGATTGCTTCTATCCAGCCTTGTGGAACACTGCCTAAGGTCCAACTATTATTGAAGATCTGCAACAGCTTTGCTTTGGCCTCTGTTCCTAGGTTCCTGATCATTTCATTGGAGATACCATCAGCTCCTGGTGACTTTCTCATTTTCAGTTTTGATATGGCTAGCTCCAGTTCGCTGATTGTGATGGGTGCCTCCAGAACCTCATGTACTATTTCCTTCTGTCCTGTATGTTGCCGTTTCTCTCGAATCTCTTGTTGTTTCTCTGGACTAATTTTGATATTGTTATCTTGTGCGAATGATTCCGCAAAATGGTCAGCTGCTTGCTTTTTTATTAAGATGTTTCCATCTTTATGTGGTGCAATTTTTGAGTTTCTCCCTGTGCCCTCATCGTTAAGTTGTTTTATTAGCTTCCACAATTTCCTTGTGTCTCTTTCAAAGTTCAGAGACTCTGTTTTTTCCTGCCAGCTTTTCCGTCTAGCCTGCAGCTTGGCCCTTTGAAATTTGGCTTTTGCATGCTGGAATTTATTGTGGTGCTCTTGGCTGGGTGTGGCCTCTGCTTGCTTTCTACATACTTCCACGTCATTATGCAACTGTTCCAGTTCACTACTCCAGTAGGGTTTATATTGTTTACGGGCTCCTCTTGGTACTGTTTCTCGCGCTGCCTGCAGTATGCATTTCCCAAACTCTTCAACTACTTTATTTATGTCTTTCTCAGTGTTCAGGTTTCTAACCAGTATGCTGGTACGATTCTTGTACATTGTCCAGTCTGCTTTCTTGTAGTTCCACCTCGAGAGGGTGCTGCTTTCACTTACAAGCTCATTTTCTACAGTTAGAAAGACTGGCCGATGGTCGCTGCCACCAAGTTGTTTCCCAACAATTCGTGTAATGTTCCACTCCAGGTCTGGTGAATGAAAAGCCAGGTCAGGTGTAGTTGTAGAGTGCCATGATCTCGAGTAGAAAGTATGTGGGTCGGACGGCTTGTTAACCAAGATGAATCTATTCTCATTCTGCCAGTCTTCCAGTCTCTCTCCTCTCTGGTCCATGTGATCATAGCCCCAACTCTGCGAGTGGCTGTTGAAATCGCCACACACAATCATTTTTTCTGTTAATGGTAGTGTGTCCAGTGCCTGTGGGCGGTCACTTTGACAGTAGTACTTGATCAGATGTAGGTCTGTATAGCCTGTTTTAAGTTTAAGTGTCTGATACTCAGCCCCTTCCATATAGACTTAGATTTGGGAAGCAGTGATGTTATTCTTTACAAGGGTAGGTATCCCACCTTTTCGCCTGTCCTTTCGGTCAGATCGGTAACACTGGTAGCCTCTGATTTTGAAGGCTATATTTTCGTTGAGGTGAGTTTCTTGCAAGCAACATATGCTTACTTTGTCTTGGTCCAGGATGTTCTCTAATTCTATTTTTTTTTTTTGCTGACTCCCTCCGCATTCCAGTGCATTATTTTAAGTCTTTGTTTAGTATGGCCAGCCGTTCTATTCTCATGTCCCCTGGCTCCACAGGACATCTGAGAAGGACCTCCAGTAGTTGCGGTTGGACCCTTTCGAGACATAGGGCCCGCACTGCACCTGCCTGGGGGTCCAAAGCAGGGCGAGCACCATAACTTTTAGCAGCAGTCGACATATTCCATTTTGCGTAATTGTGTGGCATCCTGATTTCTGTGGTGCGCCTCGTGGCTGCTTGCCTCCGTCTTCAGCATCTTTCCTTTGCTAGAGCAGACTGTGGTCTCACTCGAGTTTAGATGTGTACACACGCACACACGTGTCTGCACATGCATGTATATGTATACACATCTAGAGCACACTGGTTATTTTCCGGCGCCAGATACTCGCCGTCGCCCCTTCTCCCGTAAGTAAAAACAGTTCCGCCACGTGAAGGCCAGGAGTTGGACTTTTGCTGCATAGGTTATGTATTCACGAGCCATTGGGGTATTTAAGCAATGTTGGGCGCTCACCCCAACACTGCGCCCCGGCTACATACAGCAACATTTGGAACCTGTTTTGGAAGTCTGTTTCTAACTCGTAGAGAGTAGACACAGGTAGAAAAACGTCTCAATAACACGAAATGGAACGCACGGCTAGCGAATCCATCGCGTAGTGAGAAGTCCGAAGCGAAAGCTTACCTAGTGGATGTCGCCTGCAGACTGACCGTTCCTGGTGTGTGCTTGAGCGACCAGTGGCAAGCGAGATGCCCAACACAAGGAAGCGAGGAACTAAAGCAGCCATGAGCAGGACGAGGCAACTCCTCGGGTGAGCCCAGCCTCAGAGCAATATGTACCGGCTCTGCAATTATGGAAGCCTCCTTGGATAGCGAGGGAATGCTCATGGTCTGCCCCTGCCTTCCATTGAGGGTCGACCGTGATGTCTTTTATCGTTCTATCTTGACCAGCTGATATGTGGGCGACATCACAACAATAAGTCTAACGCGCCTCGAAACTCGAGGAAGGCTAACCTCATTAAAAAATGCCCGCCGAAGCCGGAAGTGCCGTTTTACGGGTGGCAATATAAAAATTGGCACTACGCATTTACGTCCGAGTGAAATGTCTTGTCCGAATGTCTCTCGTGCTAGGAACAGCTCTGACTACCTAGTTTCCGAATGCCGCTCTTGTTCGGAACAGCTCTGACTAGATAGTTTCCGAATGTCCGTCGTGCCTGGAACAGCTCTGACAGGCGCAACGACAAGCACATGTCCGTGTCGAAAACTCGCTGAGTGGATACTGTCTCCAGACCTGTCTGGTGTGTGTGGGAACGGCCCGGGGCGAACGAAATCCCAATATATTGAAGTGAGGAATTAAAGCAGCCATGAGTAAGACGTGACGATTCCCTTGGTGAGCCCAGCACCAGGGCGCTATGTGTCGGCCCTGCAATTATGGAAGCAACCTTGGATGGCGGAAAATGTCATGGACTGTCCCTGCCTTCCTTTAAGGGTTGACCGTTGTCTTCGACCGTTCCAACTTGGCCAGCTGGGTTGTGGATGGTACCGCAAAAGTGAGAGTCTCCCAGGAATGCTACCTGGTCAAAAAAGCACGCTATAGCTGGATGTGTCGGCCTACGGGTTTCGGCCCAAGGGCTCATAACAGACACACCGCAATCACATCTGGAAAAAAAAACACTCCGGATGAACGCAAAGAGGAAGAAGTAGAAGAATAAGGACCCATTCCCCTGCGCCCCTCCCTCCCACATCAGTCTACCCCGTACACACACAGTAGAAATGGACTGGAATAAAAATTATTTCGTGTATAATTTACCTTTTAATAATTACAGGATAACTCTTTAAACTCCCGAAACCGGAAGTGTTAAGAAATAAAAACGCGCGAAATTTGAAAAAAAAAAGTATGTCAATTGGGGTGCAGTTTTGGGATGTTGCGCTTGAGGTTCTAGACTCTTTACATAGTAACATATCGCAAGTGCTGCACCTCAAATAAGGGTCAAATACAACATCCCTTACTACTAGATTACCAACAGGAAAATACTGCCATAACTTTTATGCATCGAGAAAGCAACAGAGAAATTATTAAATATCAGCCATGGGACACAGCCTGTGGTGCTATTGACCGATGCAAAATCCAATACTTAAGGCACTCTAGTCTAGGAAGTTGCCAGTACTATGGACACTACTTTCTGAACTTTCAGAAGATTCCATCTCGCTGTGGAGAAGCATGAAATGAGAGAGAGAGAGAGAGAGAGAGAGAGAGAGAGAGAGAGAGAGAGAGAGAGAGAGAGAGAGAGAGAGAGAGAGAGAGAGAGAGAGAGCAGATAAACTAGCTAATGAGGAAAAACAGAAGAGAAATCAAATGTACCTTTTACATACCACCCAAAAAAAAAACAAAAAAACAATCAAAACAAGCAGTTAAACACGAACACCAGCTCAAGACGATTACTACGTTACGGACAGACCAGAAACTATTATTGTGCGCTTCAGAACAGGACACAGCAGATTACGCAACCACATGTATTCAAAATTCTAGATTTGCAAATCAGCCATGTGCGTGCACACGTGGATTGGCGCCGCAGACAGCAGATCACATACTTCAAGACTGCCCAAATTACAACATATCTAGGCAAACCTTCTGGCCTAGAGAACCAACAGTGGAAGTTAAACTCTATAGACCACTGAGTAAACTTTAAAAAATGTCAATGGAGCTCATACAATAGACAACATTGCAAATAGAAATACATTTCAAACGAATGAAAGAAGAAAACTTCTGCTGAGTGACTTGCACACATGTCTCATGGAGACAGACGCCCAAGCGGTGACTAAGGAAGGCGGGCTGCCATATTTTCCTGCGATGAGGCTGCTATTTGTTCTACAAAAAGAAACACAGCATTTCCTGGCGTGTAATCGCGAGCATATTTGCCGACGGAGACCAGTTACTGGCATTGTGATACGAGTATTTAGCAGCACTGATGTTTTGCAATCGATAAATTAATTTCTCCCGCTGCTTTCTCTTCTTTGGGATGTGGCGTGTGTTATCCTGCACTTATTCAGCAATTACAGTGTGTACGTCTTCTGGTTATTTAACACGCGGTCAATTGTTTCATGATTATAAATGTTGCCGTTTGCAAACACGGTAGCTGGCCTGTTGAATTACCTCCTCTGCTGCCTTGGGTTGCAGAGGAATTTCCCATGACTCGGGAATGTTTACTAAACAATGGTTGCTAGGAATAGCTCTAGTAAAGAAAAGAGATGATATACATACTAAGTCATATTACGTCGTGATTCCCCGACTTGGATTTCGTTACCTCCAGTATTTTGAATTATATTACGAGAGCGAGTCAATAAGTAAGTCACACAGTTCTGTGGGATGGCAGGTAAATGTAGTTGGCGTTTTCTATAGGTGTCATTAGGTGACAGCAACATCGAATTTTATATTCCCTTTCGTCAGGTGGCGCTAGGTGTCTCATGCGCATGCGCAGCGCATAAACAAAATGGCGACTGTACTTACGCAGTGTACAACCAAAGAGCAACGTGCTGTTGTGCGTTTTTTGTTGTTGTGTGGGCAAAAGGATTGCCGCAAAGAATATTCATAGAGAAATGCTTCCTGTTTATGCTGACAAATGTTTGTCCCGTAAAGTGGTGCATAGCTGGATAGAAAACATTTCTCAAGGACGCTCTAAAATTGTTGATGAAATCCGATCTGGTCGCCCTGCTGAGATTGAAACAGAAGCATCCGTGCAGCGGGTGGAGGAGATGATTAGAGGTGACAGGTGAGTAATGATAGACTCTGTAGCATCTGCAATAGGGTGCTCACATGGTTCAGCATACATCATAATGCATGATAGATTGAAATTTAAGAAAGTGTGCTCAAGGTGGGTACCCAGACAATTGAAGAAGGAACACAAAATGAACCGATTTGGCCTGTCCTTGCATCATCTCTGTCGATACGAAGATGAAAGAGAAGACATGCTGAACAGGATTGTTACTGGGGACGAATCATGGGTGCATCACTACCAGCCCGAATCAAAGCGTGCTTCAATGCAACAGAAACATCCTTCTTCGCCTTGTGTCCAGAAATTCAATGTTACGCCATCAGCAGGGAAGGTTATGCTGACAGTGTTCTGGGACAGTCAAGGAGTTCTTTTAACCAATTTCAAGAAGAAACGTGACAATGTGAATTTTGAATCGTACTGTGAAGTTCTATCGATGCTTTATGATTCAATTCGAAGAAAACGTCCAGGACTGCTGACTAGAGGAGTGTTGCTTCTTCATGACAATGTCAGACCACATACGGCTCGATTAACTCAGGAGAAAATTAACCAACTAAGGTGGGAATTTCTGGAACATCCACATTACAGCCCAGACTTAGCCCCTAGCGATTTCCACCTTTTTGGTCCTCTGAAAACCAACCTTGGCGGGAAATATTACGCGAATGACGCCAAAGTTGAATGTGAAGTGAAAACGTGGTTTAGAAAACAGAGCACGTAGTTCTATGCAGCCGGTTTGGGAGCACTGATAAAACGATGGGATAAGTGAATCAATGTTGGTGTTGAGAAATAAAGTGACAATGTATGTATAAAAATAAACTGGTTTCAATTTTTTCATATTTAGTTATTTTTTATACAGCCATTTGTGACTTACGTATTGACTTCCCCTCGTACATAAAATGGTCGTTCTTTTAGATATTTATAGAAGTGGTCTTCTTTTCCCCCTTCGACCCCTTAACTCCCTCTCATTCTTCAAATGCCATTAATTCTCTATATTTTGGCATTTCTGTGCATACCGTAAAGGTTAGTTTTTTTTATTTATTCATATTTGTCAATGCAGCAACGATTATAGTATGTCCACATTTGTTTTGCCTTCATTCACGATCAATTATTTTGAAAACTGTCTGTTGCATCGTTATGACATTTTTCCAGCCGTCTTATATTTACCCCCACCCAAGGAATATGTCTTTGATAGGTACAAAAGCAACTTAAATCATTGAAAGCGGTGACATTCCTTTGATGTTTTGCTCAACAACTAGTGATTTCTCGCTAACAAAGTTATTTTTACGGTAATGTGAGACCTGACAATTCTGCTTAAAATCGACAGGGTCGGCTGCATTGCACCGGGTTTTTATCCCATATGGCTCAGTTTCTTTCCGCAGCGCGGAAAGCATTGCACAAAGCACGAACTCCGTAGCTCCAGCGACGACCCTTGGGAGTCTCCGAAAAAATGCACTCGTGAAATGAAGGACGCGGCCGGAATCGAACATACAACCTTCGGAGCCCGAGTTAGACGGCTTGACCACTTCACCACGGAGAATCCCGAGAGGGGTGCAATGTGTAATATTAGTAAAGACAGATAATTTCCAGTAGGTTGATGATTGCTCTCGGTTGCATAAAATTCAATCCATCCTTTCTCCAATAGTCCTCTTCCTCTTTCAACACATGGTCCTGACGTTTTTTCCAGTAACTTTTATCAATATTTAATAGCGCGGACGGACAGACAGACAGACAGACAGACAGACAGGTAGGTAGGTAGGTAGGTAGGCAGGCAGAAAGGTAGGTGGGTGGGTGGGTGGGTGGATGGCTGGCTGGCTGACTGGGTGGGTGGGTGGGTGAGTCGGTCGGTGGGTCGGTGGGTCGGTGGGTGGGTGGGTCGGCCGGCAGGCAAGCAGGCAGGCAGACAGACAGATAGATAGATAGATAGATAGATAGATAGATAGATAGATAGATCGTTCGATCGATCGATAGATAGATAGATAGATAGATAGATAGATAGATAGATAGATAGATAGATAGATAGATAGATAGATAGATAGATAGATAGATAGATAGATAGATATCGGTCGGTCAGTCGGTCGGTGGGTGGGTGGGTCGGTCGGTCGGTGGGTCCGTGGGTGGGTGGGTGGGTGGGCCGGCCGGCCGGCAGGCAGACAGACAGACAGACAGACAGAGATAGATAGACAGACAGACAGACAGACAGACAGACCGACCGACCGACGGACCGACCGACCGACCGACCGACCGACCAACCGACAGACCGACAGATAGACAGGCAGATAGATAGATATATAGATAGATAGATAGATAGATAGATAGATAGGTAGGTAGGTAGGTAGATAGATAGATAGATAGTTAGATAGATAGATAGATAGATAGATATCGGTCGGTCGGTCGGTCGGTCGGTCGGCCGGCAGGCAGGCAGATAGATAGATAGATAGATAGATAGGTAGGTAGGTAGGTAGGTAGATAGATAGATATATAGATAGATAAGTAGGTAGGTAGGTAGGTAGGTAGGTAGGTAGGTAGGTAGGTAGGTAGGTAGGTAGATAGATAGATAGATAGATAGATAGATAGATAGATAGATAGATAGATAGATAGATAGATAGATAGATAGATAGATAGATAGATAGATAGATAGATAGATAGATAGATAGATAGATAGATAGATAGATAGATAGATAGATAGATAGATAGATAGATAGATAGATAGATAGATAGATAGATAGATAGATAGATAGATAGATAGATAGATAGATAGATAGATAGATCCCCGCCAGGAGCCTGGCCGAGCCAGCTAGTTTATTTATATAATCACGTTTCATGAAAGAACCCACAGTTTGACGACACCTCTGAACTACCCCATATAAATTCTCTCATTCTGCCAAAAGCGAAAACCGCGCAGACAAATTTCAAAAACAGCGGGGGGTGTGTCTTGTTGAAGCGGTAATACTCTTAAAATGGTGGAATGAATGCGGGGGGAATAAAATATATACCGCATATAAACAAACATTGAACTCTGCTGTACAATCTCCAGAACAAAATATTTTTTGTTGGGTGGACATAATTATAAGGTTATATGCTAAATCTCATCATTTTCCCTCAGTTGGTTACTGAGATATTGAATTTTATATTGAGGCAAAAAAACAACAACACTATAGTTCTGTATATTGTTTCTAACAGTACATGCACCGATCCGTTAAATTACTGGAGTGTATGAGACATGAAATGATTGTCTCATTTAATGAAAGCAGACTCACAGCAGCACATTCTAATAGTAGAAGGTAGACAACACACAAGCTAACAGAGCGCTGGCGTCATGGCCAGACGATCATATGCCGGTGCGATGATCATGAGTTCAAATCTCCACCGAGGTTGATTTTTAAATTTGACCAGGCTCTCACGTTGATCAAATCTGACCTGGGTACCAGGATATGCCTGGCCATGTCCAGACGGCCGGCCTGATACTTACCACATTGTCCACCCTGTGCTGATTGGTCTATCCAAATATGGATTCAGCAAATATATGGACACGACCCTAGATCTATGGCCATTCCTCATGCCTGGAGCACCTTCACGCCCAGGTGTCTGCAATGTCCTGTACCCAGACCCTGGATCTATGGCCATTCGTCATGCCTGGAGCACCTTCACGCCCAGGTGTCTGCAATGTCCTGTACCCATGGTCGTGCTGGTCGGTCCCTGCCTCATTCACCAAACCCCATGCCTTCGACAACTGTTCTTTCAAAGTCACTGTGACGTTCAATATGGCCAAAGTATAAACAGTTTTTGACACATGATATTGTTTATTAGCCAGTTTTCTTGTGTGTCTAGATCTGACACATGATATTGTTTATTAGCCAGTTTTCTTGTGTGTCTAGATCTGACACATGATATTGTTTATTAGCCAGTTTTCTTGTGTGTCTAGATCTGACACATGATATTGTTTATTAGCCAGTTTTCTTGTGTGTCTAGATCTGACACATGATATTGTTTATTAGCCAGTTTTCTTGTGTGTCTAGATCTGACACATGATATTGTTTATTAGCCAGTTTTCTTGTGTGTCTAGATCTGACACATGATATTGTTTATTAGCCAGTTTTCTTGTGTGTCTAGATCTGACACATGATATTGTTTATTAGCCAGTTTTCTTGTGTGTCTAGATCTGACACATGATATTGTTTATTAGCCAGTTTTCTTGTGTGTCTAGATCTGACACATGATATTGTTTATTAGCCAGTTTTCTTGTGTGTCTAGATCTGACACATGATATTGTTTATTAGCCAGTTTTCTTGTGTGTCTAGATCTGACACATGATATTGTTTAATAGCCAGTTTTCTTGTGTGTCTAGATCTGACACATGATATTGTTTATTTGCCAGTTTTCTTCTGTGTCTAGATCTGACACATGATATTGTTTATTTGCCAGTTTTCTTCTGTGTCTAGATCTGACACATGATATTGTTTATTAGCCAGTTTTCTTGTGTGTCTAGATCTGACACATGATATTGTTTATTAGCCAGTTTTCTTGTGTGTCTAGATCTGACACATGATATTGTTTATTAGCCAGTTTTCTTGTGTGTCTAGATCTGACACATGATATTGTTTATTAGCCAGTTTTCTTGTGTGTCTAGATCTGACACATGATATTGTTTATTTGCCAGTTTTCTTCTGTGTCTAGATCTGACACATGATATTGTTTATTTGCCAGTTTTCTTCTGTGTCTAGATCTGACACATGATATTGTTTATTAGCCAGTTTTCTTGTGTGTCTAGATCTGACACATGATATTGTTTATTTGCCAGTTTTCTTCTGTGTCTAGATCTGACACATGATATTGTTTATTTGCCAGTTTTCTTCTGTGTCTAGATCTGACACATGATATTGTTTATTTGCCAGTTTTCTTGTGTGTCTAGATCTGACACATTATATTGTTTATTTGCCAGTTTTCTTCTGTGTCTAGATCTGACACATGATATTGTTTATTTGCCAGTTTTCTTCTGTGTCTAGATCTGACACATGATATTGTTTATTTGCCAGTTTTCTTGTGTGTCTAGATCTGACACATGATATTGTTTATTAGCCAGTTTTCTTGTGTGTCTAGATCTGACACATGATATTGTTTATTAGCCAGTTTTCTTGTGTGTCTAGATCTGACACATGATATTGTTTATTTGCCAGTTTTCTTCTGTGTCTAGATCTGACACATGATATTGTTTATTTGCCAGTTTTCTTGTGTGTCTAGATCTGACACATGATATTGTTTATTAGCCAGTTTTCTTGTGTGTCTAGATCTGACACATGATATTGTTTATTTGCCAGTTTTCTTCTGTGTCTAGATCTGACACATGATATTGTTTATTTGCCAGTTTTCTTGTGTGTCTAGATCTGACACATGATATTGTTTATTAGCCAGTTTTCTTGTGTGTCTAGATCTGACACATGATATTGTTTATTAGCCAGTTTTCTTGTGTGTCTAGATCTGACACATGATATTGTTTATTAGCCAGTTTTCTTGTGTGTCTAGATCTGACACATGATATTGTTTATTTGCCAGTTTTCTTCTGTGTCTAGTTCATGTAAAATTTCAGTATTTGTCTTGTTATTGGTCTTGGAAATTCTAAGAATGTTTCTGTAACATTTGAGTTCAAACAAAAACCCCCAAACTTTCTTCTTTAGGGATTGTGACATGACTCACATCCATATGTTGCTACAGGACAGATGCTTGTTCTAAACAAAATGTATATAATATTCTCACTTGTGTGCCGGGAAGAGGAAGAAGGACGCAAAAATGTATAACAACCACGACAACAAGTATAGTAGAATCTTTGACACGCACGAAGGCGCATTGGGCATTTGGTGCTAGAATCATATTTGTATGGTTGTTGACGTGGTCAATATCACACCGTAACCTTTATATTCCAGATCATTTCCAGTAGCCATGTAAGGCCGGTTCGACCTGGGAGCGCAGGTCAGTCTTACATACAAGCCCCGATACGGATTTCTGATTTCTGGTCGGTAGGCGAGCGTGCGTGCGCGCGCGCGCGTGTGTGTGTGTGTGCGTGTATGTGTGTGTGTGTGTGTGTGTGTGACTGGCAACATTAACAAAAAATAAGCTTGGGTAACATATATCACAAATGTGACACTCGTACATACAGTGAATAAATTATTTTTAAGTGGGGTGGGAAAAAACTCACACAATAATAATAATAAAAAACATTAATGGCATTAAATGACCTGGTAAAATGACAGCTGAATTTAAGCTGCAAGAGAATCTAACATATATGCAACAAACAGTACCGCGTGGTAGATTTTCTCAGTATGATTCAAGTCTTCCAAATGCCGCCCCTTACAAGTTTTTTTCTTTAAAAATGCCGCCCCCTTATGAAGCCCCCTTACGGTGCCGCCTGATGCGACAGCCTCTCTGTATTATAGCATGGCACGGCCCTGGGAACAGAGAATATTATTTTCGCCCACCCCCACACTGTTTAAAACAATACATTCAAGTTGACTTCTGAAAGTTTACGAAGACAGGCTGCTTTTCTGAATCATCATAATCTATTTCTCGGAAATTTGTCAAGAGGAATCATATCAATGGCAAGTATTCCCTTCGACTGAAAGGAAGCATACACAGCCAGAAAGCTTCACTTTCAGAAGCAGATGCTTTATGCCTCTCCAGTTTCCAGGATGCATCAATATTTTATGCGGCCTTAACAAAAAAGCGAGGCCAAATTGATGAGTAACCGCCAAAACTTGGTTCACGTGATCTATGATGATCGCTGATACAAATAGCAGTGTTTTCTCTCAGAGTGTCCCGGGAAATTAAACATTCCCCAGATTATTAAATTTAACAAACTCAAGGTGGCTTCCATGGCTCAGCCTCACGTGTGGCAAAAATTACCGCTAATAATTGATCAGGCCGGTTTCCTGCCCGTCTCTGAAATCTACTCGGTGTTTATTTGTGTGTACGTGTGAACATTTGTATATATTTCTGTTGTGTCCATCTAGATGGGTGTGCTTATATTTAGTGCCTATGCATATAGTAATTTTTTATCATATAGTTAGGTACCAGTATGAATAGCTCTCTCTCTCTCTCTCTCTCTCTCTCTCTCTCTCTCTCTCTCTCTCTCTCTCTCTCTCTCTCAATGTATGCATGTGTATTTAGTTGTGTATGTATATAAAGTCGAAGGTTATGAACCTGGACAACCAAACTTAGGCTCTAATAGTCATTTTCAGCAAAATCTTCTTGCTTGTCATCGTGAAGAGGATGGAGAGGGATTTAAAATGTGCTTTACAAGAAACACGTGCAGCTTTCACACAAGACATGGGTACTAGAGGTTATTCATTAAATATGAGAAACATCTCGGAGAAACACGAACCTACAATGTAGAAGATATTCATACTTCTTTAAATGTCTGCATAAAGGCCTTCGACGTCACATATGGTTGGACATAATGAGAGACATGACGTTTCCAACACATTTGCCCTACTTCATTGAATCAGTGCGTCACAAACAACAAGTATCTGCATGAGCAGATTCTGCCCCGTCTGATCTAGAAACAGTTTATTCAATGTTGTGACCCTGCGGATGTTTTTAATTAAAATAGTTATTTTGTCGTGCATCCTTTCCATATACTAGACGTTAAAACGTCTCTCTCCATTGCTGTATTAGACCTCGTGTCTATAACATGTTCAATCCGTACATTCACTGGGACTCGGGAGAGAACGTACGTACAAACGGAGTTCTGTTTCTGTCGTTCTACATCCAGTTTACTATTGTTATAGTTTCACCTAGTCTGCTAGAGTGTCTTTCCTAGTATGTAGAATTCAGAAAGGAAATCAGAAAGACTTTAACAATACAACAAGAAACATATCATAAACAAAGTGAAATGATCAGAAATTGTATTCGAAAAGTTTTCACCAACATAAAAAAATAAGTACAACGGATGGATTTAACACTTTAAGGGACTTCTGAATATAAAGGTCCCAACATATCTCTATGTTTATAACTGATACCACCAGAAACATGTTCTCTATGTTGATACCACCAGAAACCTGTTCTCTGTGTTGATACCACCAGAAACATGTTCTCTAAGTTGATAGTTGATACCTTGAGAAACATGTTCTCTATGTTGATAGTTGATACCTTGAGAAACATGTTCTCTAAGTTGATAGTTGATACCTTGAGAAACATGTTCTCTATGTTGATAGTTGATACCACCAGAAACTTGTTCTCTAAGTTGATAGTTGATACCTTGAGAAACATGTTCTCTAAGTTGATAGTTGATACCACCAGAAACCTGTTCTCTATGTTTATAGTTGATGCCACCCAGCAGACTTTTGCATTAAAATCTCCCATTATTATTGCTATATATTAAAAATGTTATATATGTTGATAGTTGATACCATGAGAAACCTGTTCTCTATGTTGATAATTGATACCACCAGAAACCTTTATATATGTTGATTGTTTAAACCACGAGAACCATGTTCTATATATATCACCAGCAACCTGCTCTATATGTTGATAGATGATACCACCAGAAACATGTTCTCTATGTTGACTCTACACTAATCACATCTATTCCGCCATGGCGACACAAAAAAGAAATGAAGAAATCATTGCAGATGCAACCTACAAACAAGATGGCATCTATAAACAAAATGACATCTATACACAAGATGCCATCTATAAGCAAGATGAAATCTGTACACAAGATGTCATCTACAAACAAGATGCCATTTACACGCAATATGTCTTCTATGAATAACATAAACACCCATTATGAACTTAGGGATTCATTGACTGGTTCCCTATCTATGCATGTGAGAATTCTGATCTATCCAGTCACAGCCTAATTACTGATTGCAGATACTTTTCGGCACCATATCAATATGCATATTGTTACCATCAAGTTTACATTTTCCAACATTCTAGTTTGCTTCACTTCATATCTAATGTCGATATTTTATCTAATAGTTAATTGTAACAGGAATGTGATTACAGAGAATATAGAATAGCGAGAAGACATGTGAGTAGAATAGTAAAGAGGGGGAAAAAAGACTGGGAAGAGTATGGAGAAACCCTAAATAAAAACTACAAGGAGGCAACTAGAAACTTCTACAAAAAGATAAGTGCAATGCGAACCAGAGGAGAACCCTTTGACCCAACTGAAATAATTAACAGCGAAAATGGAGAACCAATAAGTGAACAAAAACAGATCCTAATAAGATGGAAGCAGTATTTCGAAGAACTTCTCAACATCCCATCAGATGTCACCGAAGAACTAGAACCAGACATACTAAAAGAAGAAATTATAGAAGCCATCAGATTAGCCCCATTGAACAAATCACCGGGAGTGGATTAAATACCAAATGAACTAATTAAAGCAGCAAGAGAAGTGGGAACAGCTTGGCTACATAGACTATTCAACCATGTTTGGGTAGAACAACAGACACCACGAGACTGGGGAAACGCCATAATTATCCCAGTTTGGAAAAACAAAGGCAGCAAAAGAGACTGCACACAATACAGAGGCATTTCACTGTTGAGTCATACTGGGAAAATATTTTGCAAATTTCTTGAAAAAAGATTACGAACTACTTTAGAACCCCAGCTAAGAGAAAAGCAACTTGGATTTAGGAAAAACAAAGGATGCACAGATGCCATATTTGCTCTTAGACAACTTGTAGAAAAAATCAATCGAATTCAATGAAACACCCTTCTTAGCCTTTGTCGACCAAGAAAAGGCATTCGATAGGGTAGATAGAAACAAGCTGTGGGAAATCCTTAAACAATATGGAGTGAGTACACATCTAACAAACCTATGTAGAAGTTTCTACAACAGTGAATGCATAGTGAGAGCAACTGGAGGACACTCAGAACACTTCACCATAAGATCTGGAGTACGACAAGATTGTGTCCTGTCCCCTCTCTTGTTCATAACATATATAGACAACATATGTAAAGAAACCAGCCAAGCAGAGACAGCAAGAATACCGCATGACGAGAACACAGAAGAAGAACCATCTGCAAATCTAACCATTAGAGAACTCCTGTTTGCGGACGACCAAGCACTAATAGCAAAATCAGAAGCTGAATTACAAGACCACATGAATAGTCTAAACGAAATGTGTAGGGAACATAACATGAAAATTAGCACAAGCAAAACAGAGGTAATGACTATAACCAAAGAAGAACAAACAACAATTTACCTAAACGAACATCCCTTGAAACAAGTAAAGAGTTTCAAGTACCTAGGAAGTATAATATCATCAAATGGCAGATCAGAAGACGAGATCGAAAATAGGTGCAATAAGGCAAATCAACTCATTGGACAAATGGCACCAATACTAAAGAACAAACATGTATCAATAACTACTAAGAAAGCACTTTACAACACAATCTTCCTACCAACTCTGTGCTACCAATGCCAAACCTGGACAATGACAGAAAAAGAAAAAAGAAAAATCACAACAACAGAAATGAGGTTCCTGAGAAGAATACTCAACGTATCAAGGAGAGATAAGATCAGAAATGAAAAAATCAGGACTAAAGTGGGAGTTAAAGCAGCACTAGATTTTATTAGAAAGCAGCAAGTCAAATGGTTTGGCCATGCAAGTAGGTTACCAGTCAACAGCATACCACAACAAGCAATGATGTACAGACCAGATGGAAACAGAGGAAGAGGCCGACCACGTAAACGTTGGATGGAGGGAATAGCAGAATCCATGGGAATGTCGATATATGAAGCCCATAATCGGGCACTCTCACGAAGTTTATACTTCACCTCGACACCGCAAGGTACAAGAGGAACATGATGATATGATGATGAGATGAGAGTTAACTGTCAAAAGTGTACACGGTCACTACCTTGTCTTTGTAAGTTTCCATATATAACTATTTCAGTTGAAAATGTTTTTGTGTGTATATTGTTTTCTTTGGTACTTTTGCCTTAATTCACCCCAAACAAACGTCACCAGCTATATTTAGGGTCACCAGCTATATTTAGCACTGACGGTGATCTCCTCTGTGTTCGGGTACAGTTCGTGTCGGTGCGTTTCAATTGCCCCACAGTGTTTCTTTGGGCTTTGGCCACCGTTTCTGTGTGAGTGTGTGTGTGTGTGTGTGTGTGTGTGTGTGTGTGTGTGTGTGTGTGTGTGTCTCATCATGAGTTTTCTGGAACTGGCAGCAGCAGCAGCAGGCAGCAACTGTCCACGACAAGCCAGAGTAGCGTTGCCTTTTCTGCAGCAGCAACGTGGCATCTGACATTCTGCTAGACACTGTCCTCATAATCATGTCATCATGGTGCTATCGCTGACTCAGCGTCAGGACAGATGGGAGATGCCGACGACGACTACGATATTCACCATGTATGGCGGCAGGACATTCTCCCACTGAGACAAGGCGCACATGGCTGCAAGGCCCTCGCGTCTCCCGTACAGACAGATCATCATCATTCTTTTCGTATACTGCTGGTCTCAAGAGTTGACAAGCATTTCATTTGGCCAGTTACAGTTGGGGCGGCGGGGGATGTCGCCAAGAGCAACTGTTGCACACCGATAAAATTGCGCACCGAGCTATGACGGCGCAACACAGGGAACCCCTGGATGTGACGTCATACCCTGGGATCCCGTTTGGAAATGCTTGAGACCAGCAGTATATGAAAAGAATGATCTGTCTGTAGGGGAGACGCGAGGGCCTTGCAGCCATGTGCCTTGTCTCAACGGGGATGTCCTGCCGACGTACATGGGTGAATGTCGTCGGCATCTCCATCTGTCCTGACGCTCAGTCAGCGATAGATGACATGATTATGAGAACAGCGTCTAGCAGATAGTAAGATGCCATGATGCTGCAGAAAAACAACGCTAGCCTGCTGGTTGTGGACAGCAGCAGCTGCTGCGAGTTCCCAGAAAACTCATCACGATGAGAGAGCGAGCGAGAGAGAGCGAGCGAGAGAGAGAGAGAGAGAGAGAGACGCAGTCACACACACACACACACACGCGCGCGCGCAGTCACACAGAAACGGTTGCCAAAGCCAAAGAAACACTGGGGGGGGGGGGAATTGAAACGCATTTACACGCACTGTACCCGAACACAGAGGAGATCACCGTCAGTGCTAAATATAGCTGGTGACCCTAAATATAGCTGGTGACGTTTGTTTGGGGTGAATTAACAGGAAAGTACCAAAGTTTCTGCTCAGAAAATTGAAAGTTGGAACTATTTCTTGTCCACAGATTCAAATCATAACTGCATTTTACCACCAGTAGAGTTGGCGACATTTCTTTCACATTCCCAATTTCGATATTGCTACTGTATGTCAAGAGGTTGAATATATAATTTAGGCAATGATACCACCCTCCAAATCACACAACCTTTCCACAAGACACGAAGAAAGCTGGGAGAAAACGTGACAAATACAGACTTCGCAGTATTTCCATTGCACATTTCTTGGCAGCTACGAGGTCCGAATATTTTCGATTTTCTAGCACTGAATTATGGCAGCAGAAATAATCAAGACTTGTTTCACGAGGTCATTTACATATGCCAGCGTGTACATAACCTCATGTTTTGTACACAGGACACGAAATCTAATCCTCCATTTGTGAAATATGCGTAGGCGACAGGTCATGCTGACAATGCAGGGCACACGAACAAACAAGAGTGGTTTCAATCTCTTCGGGGAAGCAGGTAGGTAGCTTATGTCAAAGAAAACAAAATAGATGTATAACCACATAATAGAATTACGGTACCAAAAACTAGTCATAATTAATATTAGCAAGCAGACATCAGAGAAAGAAGTGTAGTTCAACGCAGTCAGGATCTGAAGATAAAAAACAGTCGATAGAAAAGAAATCAACAAAGAAAAAAGAATGTTGTGGGCAGACAAACGTGCCAGCTACCCCGCCTGTTCCCGTGTAGTTATGTGTGTATGTGCAATTCCTCACACCGAATCACATTAGAAATAGTTCCATGCGTACACCGTTATCTAATTGTTTTGTTTTATTTTCTTCTTCCCTTTTTGTCGTTATTGCTGTGTATAGACATAGCAGAATAGAATACCAAAAAAAATATTTTTTGGTGAATTACAGGTGGGTAAGAGATCTCAGGGTCGGCCTCTATTACGATACAAAGATTGTGTAAGGGGGACATGATTGGTACAGGCGTTGATAATGCACATTGGGAGCAAGTCGCCGCTGAACGTATTGTAAGGAGGGCAAATATCAGAAATGGAATAAAGACAAAGGATAAAATTATTGCAGATAAGTCACACCGAGCGTGTGAGACGTAAAATGGTGTATGATGGTGAAAATGACCATGTGTTCACATGCATCCACCGTGGATGAACATTTACAGCGCGAATTGGCCTTAACAATCACAGTCGCCATCGCCCGCCATAGGTTGTAGTTATTAAGAATTTTTGAAGCACAATGTAACAATATATCGTCTATCAAGACGGCAAGGTGCCAATGTAAAAAGATAGCAGGACAGTTACAGAGAGCAACAATACTGTTTACTTCCTCATGAAGACAAGACTGCTTAGTACATCCATGAGGCCTCTGCCTGCCTGCCTGCCTGCTTGCCTGCCTGCCTGCCTGTCAGTCTGTCTGTCTCTCTGTCTGTCTGTCTGGGTGGGTGGGTGGGTGGGGTATGGGTGAATGGGTAGGGGATATGAGTGGGTGAGGGATGTGTGTGGATGGGTGGGGGATGTATGTGTGGTTGCGGGATGTGTGGTTGGGGGATGGATGAATGCGGGGGGGGGGGGGAGGTGGAGGATGTGTGGGTTGGTGAGTGAGTGGGTTTGGGGATGTGTGTGTGGGTGGGGAGATGTGTGGATGGATGGTAGGGGGAGAATGTGTGGGTGGGGATGTGTGTGGGTGGGGAATGTGTGGGAGGGAGCGGCCGGGAAGTTCTAACCAGCACCAAGACGATGCAGCCCAATCTACCAGTGACCATCACACAGGAGGAAACAACAAAAACAACAACTGAGGACTTCACCGGCAGAATACTGCTCAAGCAGACAAGCGTGGGAGAAGCTAACCTCTCGGCGTTACCAACAGACAAGATACTCAGTCTGTTAAAAAACGAGCTGGGAAGAAACAGTATCTACCAGCTGCACAAGACACCCGAGGGAGTAGTGGTCTCCCTCAACAAAAACTTAAAGACCACAGCACTGATCCAGAACATTTCACAAGCCGAGAAAGCAGACATCAAGCTTTACCACGGCACCTTACTGGAAGCCACGCGACACCGCACATGCAAACGATGGGTCACGAAACGAGTCAAGACCCATCTCTCCAACGACCAGATCAGGGAGATGCTGACCAAAGAGAACCACAAACTCAAGATCACCAGTGCCGAGAGGATCATCGGAAAGAACAATATCCCCTCTACAGTCGTCGTCGGAGGACCGAGTGATCCCTCAATACATCAGATGGGATAAGAAAGACCAAGTATCAGAGCACTACATACCGAGAGTGCCGCAGTGCTCTAAGTGCCAGAAATTTTTGCACAACCGTGCCACCTACAAGAATGAGGTGGAGGTGTGTAGTTACTGCTCTGGACCCCATCCATACAGTCAGTGCCAGCATGCAAAGAACGACTCGGACTTCAGGAGGCCTAACACTAACAGATGTATATAACTAATATACACCAAGAAGCACAAAATTTGATCTACGGGAACTGAAGAATGAGGAGATAAAAGATAAATTCAACGAAGAGGTAAAGAACAGATTTGATGCATTGCTTGATATGGAAATATTATTTCAAGATGCCAACGACCAATGGGCAATATTAAAGAAATCAGTCAACCAAGCTCCAGAAACAACCATCCCATAAAATAAAGATAATAGGACGCAAGAAATGGATGACGGAAGACATCTTAAAACTCAAGGAAATAAGAAGAAATAACAAAAATAACAAGGACAAATATGAAGAGATTCACAGGAAAATTAGGAAGCTATGCAAAGAGGCAAAAGAAACATGGCTTGAGGAAAATTGCAAGGAAATTGAAAGCCAACACAACACCCGGAATACCAAATTAATGCACAAAAGAATTAATGACATCACTACCAAAAGAACACACACATCAACAGGTTGCCTAAAAACCAAAGATGGCAAAATCATAATAGAAAAAGATCAGATTTTACATGCGTGGTCAGATTATGTGAAAGACCTTTATGATGATACAAGAGAAGAACAATATGATCATCGGAATAATAATGAAGGGCCATCAATTTTGAAGAGGGAAGTTCAGAATGCTCTTAACCATATGAAAACTGGCAAAGACCCCGGTTACAGATAACATCACAATAGAAATGATCAATGCCTTAGAAGAATATGGAATAGACCAGGTCACTAGACTGCTGAATCAAATAACGACACTGGAGATATACCTCCTGAATTATATAATTTTATATTTCTTGCAATCCCGAAGAAATCAGGAGCCTTGGAATGTGATCAACATCGAACAATTAGTATAATGAGCCACATCACAAAGATTTTGCTGAGAATTATCATGCAAAGAATTAGGAAGAAAATACAACCCGAAATAGGAGAAAAACAATGTGGGATTGTAGAAGGCGAGGGTACAGTAAATGATATGTATATACTGAGAACAGTAATTGAACGTTCTATAGAAGTAAACAAAGATCTATATCTTTGCTTTATTGACTACACAAAGGCTTTCGATAAAGTGAGACATGTCGACATGATAAGGATGCTTGAAGATCTACAAATTGATGGAAAAGACCTTAGACTTGTAAAAAACATATATTGGAAACAACAAGCTGCCATCAGAAGTGATAATGAAGTAGGTCAATATCAACCTAGTAAAAGAGGTGTGAGACAGGGATGTGTAATGTCTCCAGATCTTTTTTCCCTGCACAGTGAAAATATTTTAAGAAATACAGAAGATATGGATGAAATCAATATTGGGGGAAGATACATCAATAACATTAGATATGCAGATGATACAGTCTTGATTGCAGGCAATGAACGGGACCTGCGAAATTTAGTAGATGCGGTTGTTGCACACAGTGAGCAACTAGGGTTAGAAGCGAATAGTAAGAAACACAGATTATGGTCGTCACTCGGAAGAAGGAAATACCATTGGCACCTTGCCGTCTTGACAGACGATAGTTTGTGCTTTAAAAAGGCATAATAACTTTTACCTATGGCGGTAGCAAATGTGACTTATAAGGCCAATTCGCTCTGTAAATGTCCGTTCACAGTGGGTGCATGTCAACACATGGTCATTTCTCAATCATGCACCATCTTACGTCTCACACGCTCGGTGTGTGACTTATCTGCAATAATTTTCTCCTTTGTCTTTATTCCATTTCTGATGTTTGCCCTCCATGCAACACGTTCAGCGGCGACTTGCTCCCAATGTGCATTATCAATGCCTGTATCAATCATGTCCCGCTTACACACATCTTTGTATCGTAGTAGAGGCCGACCCTGAGATCTCTTACCCATCTGTAATTCACCAAAAAAGATGTCCTTTGGTATTCTACCACAATCCATCCTCCTAACATGTCCTATCCGGATTTACATACTACTCCCTAAACTGGATTTACATACTACTCAACAGTTCAAGTCTATGTGACTGTTTAATTAATGAAATGAGAGTTTCTTTATTTTATGTGGCCGTAAGAGCACCAATCTATGAATGTTACCAATTATCGATTCACGACAACGTGAGAATTTGCCATGCGTGACTAACAAGTGATAAACACCACGCACCTTCTATAGAAAGGCCTGCGCGTATATTTACTCCATCATTTTGTTCGTTTAAAGCTGGATTTACATACAACACAAAATGTCAAGTTTATGTGAATGTGTATTTAGTTAAATGAGGATTTCTTTGTGAATCGTGACGGTAAGATCACCCATTTTTCAATTTTACCAATTATCGATCTACGACAACGTGAGAATTAACCATGCATGGCTAGCAAGTAAACGTCACGCACGACCTACAGAAAAGCCTGCAATATTATTTTATTCCTTGCCTTATCGAGCTGCCTATGTTGCCAAAATGTCCTCCAACTTGCGATCATCAACTGTGTCCAAGCGGCACAATGTAAACAAGAACAAGACGGGACAAATTTTGACGAGCACGCCAGCTCAGCGAATGAATCGATCATCTACATCGCCAACCTCAATCGTGTTGTCTAGTGAACAATCAGACACTGAATTCCAGCTGGACATACAACAGAATTCACCAGCTCAATCTAATCAAACCAGCACATCACATTCAAGCACTCTTTCTTCGGCCGAACCACAGAGCCACAATGATATTGATTGTCGTGAACTTATTCAGGCTTTGGAGATGAGGTTAACAGATTTTATTACCAGCAACACCACTAATATTATTGCTGTGCTTAAAAACGAAAACCTTCTTCTTCGAGAAGAAATCCGCCTCCTTAGACAAGAGAAGGAAACTTTCAAAGCATCAATACATGCTTTAGAACTAAGAAGTGCACAGTCATCTAATAAAAGTGCACAGACAGAAACTACCCTTGGTGTTATAGATGCGTGTGCTACCAGTGAATGTTCGTCGCATAATGACATACAAACAGTTTCTACAATCAACAAAACTACTTCTAAACCTGTAGAACGCACACCATCCATCTACCCCATTGATGTGCATATCAGCAACAGGTTCCAGGCCGTAAGTTTAGACTCTCCAGCAGCAGACCAGGAATCACAAAGTTCAATTGTTACCACTACTGGGCATCAACAACCAACGCAAGCAAGCTATAATAATCAAGAACACAAGAAAGACCGCAGTGGTCAGTGGCAACAACAGCCCAAGCGGACACGCCAGCAGCGTGACCTTACAATTGATGACAGTGCAACTCATGTTATCATTGGAGACTCCCTGCTGAAGGGAATCTATAGTGATCGCATGTCATCTTCTGACAGCGAGTCAACTTCAATCTTTCCTCTACCAGGCGCTGACATTGATAGGCTTACCGCTACACTGCGAAAATTCCAAGTGAATGAGAGAATTAAAAAAGCGACAGTCCATATTGGTGTCAATGACATAATGGATAATAACATCATAAGCACCTCACAACTATCTACGCTGGAGGTACTGTTACGAAATAAATTTCCTAACTCATCTATGTTCATTTCATCCATCATTCCACCATGTTATGGATTCCAGCGTCGGACTGCCGATGCTGCCAATCTAACTTTGTTTAAATTTTGTAAAGACAATGCCATTAGTTTCATTAATAACACCCCGTACTTTACTTCGTCGTCCTGGGCTCCTTAGAAAAAACTATACAGGGATCAAATACATTGTTCCAAGCTAGGAAGTAGTATACTAGCGAAGAACATAAAATATCCCGAACGTGCACAACAACCAGCACCAGTTACAGGAGTAACCCGAACTTCACCCCCGGCGACAGCGACATCTAAGTGTTCAGAAAATGCTCCTTCTCTTCCTGCACCACCATTGCCTATACCCCAGGAATACAATGCCGTGGATAGCAACCCATGCTCCAATCCCAATGTTGCTAACTATGATGGTTTGTTTCCTCCCTTGCCCATAAAGCATCCTCCCCCTATTGTGTCAAAGGGGACACCGTTAATCAATGTTGCTGTGCCCCCGATGTATGCTTCTAATGTAGGCACTTCCAGTAACTCTCACAGCAGTGGTCCCTCGTTGGATGGTAATCTACACTCCTATCAGTGGAACCGCCAATTTCAACAGCTAATGCAATACAATCCTGCAGCCCTGCATCAAGCTTTCATGATGTCACTCCAGCACAGACATTTTCCTACCCCATCTAATAGTCTTAACTACTACTAAATAAAGTTTCAAAAACTCAAAAAAAAATTTCTACCGCAAGCGACATCATCCTTTCATCGTGCAATGTTCGCAAATCACGATCAGTGGCTTCACAAAGATGGCCTAAGTATAGGCCATCCCAACATCTATCATTTGCTCAATAAATTACCTGAGCTTTCGGTAATACTGTGCAAACAATTCCATGTGTTTGGAATCACAGAAAGTCGTCTCAACGACAAAATATCCGACTCTGAAATCACTCTTAAGGGGTTTAAAGTAATTCGAAGAGACGCAAATCAAAAATTAGAGACAGGTATTGCTGTATACATTTCCAATTCTCTCAACTGTTACCGTAGAAGTGATCTCGAGTCAGTAGAGATAGAATGTGTTTGGTTAGAGGTGAAGCCAGCCAGCCAACAGCCGTTTCTCATTGGATACCTATATAGGAATCCGTGTGCTGGGTACAATTGGTATGACTGTTTCACTACAATGATGGATATAGTGTTTACAGAAGGTAGAGAAGTCATGATATTAGGTGACTTTAACATAGATATTCCTAAATCCAACCAGACATGGGATGATATCATTCTTTCTTACAATTTCAAACAACTAATAAACCGTCCCACAAGGGTTACTGACACATCCTCAACTATAATTGATCATATATATGTTACTTGTCCAGATAATATTGTTGAATGTTCTGTTCCTGTTTGTACAGTTAGTGACCACTACCCGGTATGTTGTACATGGTCAAGAATTGGGTTCAAACCTCTTAAACATAAACATGTAAGTATCAAATTTAGGAATTTTAAAGCATTCAACCAAGATTTAAGAAAAGCAGCCCTTGATCACGTTTACCAACTTCCTGACCCGGACGATGCATTAGCTTTCTGGACGAAGACAGTCTACAATGTGTTCGATAAACACGTGCCAATCAAAGAAGTTCGAGTCAAAAATCAACATAAATCCCCATGGGTCACTAGAGAAGTGCTGGAAATCATGAGAGAGCGAGATACAGCACACAAAAATAAAGACTTCATCAATTACCGCAGACTAAGGAATAAAGTTAAATATGACATTCGTAGGATAAAAAAAGATCATTTTAAAAATTTGATTGTAGATAATTCAAACAGTACAAATATATGGAAGGCTATTAACTTGCTAACCAATAAGAAACGCCCTACAGAATCAGCAATACCAAATTCTATAACATGCGATGAATTCAGTTGGTTCTTTCAATCAGAAATAGAGAATCTAAAGTCTTCAATACCAGACTCATCGTGTAATTTAAGTTCACTGGCATCATTCTGTGAGGAGAAGTGCACCAGAAATATTCCCGATGAGATTCCTTTAATGTCTGTTGCAGACGTTTATAAATATCTCTTGAACCTCAAATCAACAAACTCACACGGCCTAGATGGTATCAGTAATAGAATTCTTCGTTGTGCTGCACCAGTCATTAGTGAGTCCTTAACGTTCATATATAACCAGTGCCTGGCCAAAAACTACTTTCCATCTGCTTTTAAAATTGCTAAAGTGTTTCCGCTAATTAAAAATGGCTCAATCGATAATAGCGTTTTGGGTAATTATAGACCTATTTCCTTATTATCGTCGCTATCAAAACCACTAGAAAAACACATTCATAAAATAACGTTACACCATTTAATTAACAACGATCTAATAATTAACAGTCAATCTGGGTTTCGACCTAAATATTCTTGCCATAGTGCTCTAACAAAAATGACCGATAACTGGCACTTAAACATCAACAACGGTAGAATTTGTGGAGCGGTGTTTGTAGACTTTACAAAAGCTTTTGATATGGTAGATCACGATATTTTAATTAGAAAACTAAAGCAAATGAAGACAAGCACCAACATGGTGAACATAATTACGTCATTTCTATCCGACAGGCAACAAGTCGTGTCCTTCAACAACTGTCTATCAAGACCCACACAGCTTAATATTGGTGTGCCTCAGGGCTCAATACTAGGTCCGCTGCTTTTTGCAGTTTATATTAATGATCTTTCTTTATATATCAATACAACTTGTGATCTATTTGCTGACGACTGTACTATATATACTAGTCAAGAAAACCGTAGTGAATTAAAGAATTCTTTACAAAAGGAACTTGATAATCTTACTAGATGGAGCAATGAAAACCGCATGCAAATTAACATCGGCAAAACCAAATCCATGCTAATAACGACCAGACAACAACTACAGACACTAGCCATAACTGGATCACCGCTCGAACTCTGCATGGGCACGTTACCTATAGTTAATGTGACTGAACATAAAACACTAGGGCTTTTAATAGACAGCCATTTGAACTGGAGCTCTCATGTTCACGCTCTTACCAAGAAAATAGCACAAAAAGTTTACCAACTTGCTAAAATTCAGCACTTCCTGGACGAAAGCACACGAAAAATATTCTATACATGCTATATCCAATCACATCTCGATTACTGTTCCACAGTTTGGGATGGTTGCCCTAAATCTAATTTAAAACGACTATGTTCTCTACAAAACCGCGCTATTCGTCTGGTTTCTGGCATAAAGCACGTTGAAAGTAATAATTTGTACAGTCATCTAAGACTTCTACCACTACAAAAGCGCTTCCTTTTCAACAAAGCCAAATTAGTGAATAAAATTATATCTCAAAATACCCCAGAGTATCTTCTGCCGCTGATTCAATCTAATGCAATGAACAGCAAGCGCCTAAATTTGTTACATGTCTCAAAGCCTAGATTGGACCTATACAAAACATGTTTTGCCTATTCTGGTGCTCACTTATGGAATCATCTGCCTCCAGATCTGAAAACTCCAATGAGTCCCTACACATTTAACCGAAAACTCTTTCAATACTTAATCCATACCGACTATATGCCACCATAATTCATTTACTGGTATAATTGTTCAGTATAATTGTTCATTATAATTGTTCACTATATATGTGTGCGCGTGTGGGAGCGAGAGAGAGAGAGAGAGAGAGAGAGAGAGAGAGAGAGTGGGTGTCAGAGAGAGGGAGAGAGTGAATGCGCGTGTGCATGCGTGTGTGTGGAGAGAGTGATTGAGCGAGAAATGGTGGGGGAATGTGTCAGTGCATGCATTCGTACGTGTATGTGTGAGAGTGAGTGAGGGAGTGTGTGCGTGCGTGCATGCGTTCATGTGTACGTGTATGTGTGAGAGAGTGTGATTGAGAGAGTGAGTGTGTGTGTGTGTAGGATTGTGTGTTAGAGAGTGAGACAGTGGGAGAGTTGATGTGTTAGTATGTGTGTGTGTGTGAGCGCGCGCATGCGTGTGAGTGTGTGTATATGAAAGAATACAGAGAGAGAGAGAGAGAGAGAGAGCTGAGCAGATGCATGTCATGTAACACGCATGTTATGTAACACGCGAATCCATATGTTTGTGTATTCTCATCTGTCATATTATAAGTTAAATACCATTTGATTTTATCATGTATAATCTAAACTTATGTTCATTACTGTAGTTTGAGTGAGAGAGTGAGTGAGTGTGAATGAGAGACAGAATGAGTGAGCGTGAGAGTGAATGAGTGAGAGTGAATGAGTGAGAGTGAATGAGTGAGCGTGAGAGTAAATGAGTGAGCGTGAGAGTGAATGAGTGAGCGGGAGAGTGAATGATTGAGCGTGAGAGTGAATGAGTGAGCGGGAGAGTGAATGAGTGAGAGTGAATGAGTGAGCGGGAGAGTGAATGAGTGAGAGTGAATGAGTGAGCGTGAGGGTGAATGAGTGAGCGGGAGAGTGAATGAGTGAGCGTGAGAGCGAATGAGTGAGCGGGAGAGTGAATGAGTGAGAGTGTCTGTGTGTGTGAGTGAATGAGTGAGAGTGAATGAGTGAGCGTGAGAGTGAATGAGTGAGCGTGAGAGTGAATGAGTGAGCGGGAGAGTGAATGAGTGAGCGGGAGAGTGAATGAGTGAGCGGGAGAGTGAATGAGTGAGCGGGAGAGTGAATGAGTGAGCGTGAGAGTGAGCGTGAGAGTGAATGAGTGAGAGTGAATGAGTGAGCGTGAGAGTGAATGAGTGAGCGTGAGAGTGAATGAGTGAGCGTGAGAGTGAATGAGTGAGCGTGAGAGTGAATGAGTGAGAGTGAATGAGTGAGCGTGAGAAGGAATGAGTGAGCGTGAGAGTGAATGAGTGAGCGTGAGAGTGAATCAGTGAGCGGGAGAGTGAATGATTGAGCGTGAGAGTGAATGAGTGAGCGTGAGAGTAAATGAGTGAGTGTGAGAGTGAATGAGTGAGTGTGAGAGTGAATGATTGAGCTGGACAGTGAATGAGTTAGCGTGAGAGTGAATGAGTGAGCGTGAGAGTGAATGAGTGAGAGTGAATGATTGAACGGGAGAGTGAATAAGTGAGCGGGAGAGTGAATGAGTGAGCGGGAGAGTGAATGAGTGAGCGGGAGAGACAGAATGAGTGAGCGTGAGAGTGAATGAGTGAGCGGGAGAGTGAATGAGTGAGCGGGAGAGTAAATGAGTGAGCGGGAGAATGAATGAGTGAGCGGGAGAGTGAATGAGTGAGCGGGAGAGTAAATGAGTGAGCGGGAGAATGAATGAGTGAGCGGGAGAGAGAATGAGTGAGCGTGAGAGTGAATGAGTGAGCGTGAGAGTGAATGAGTGAGCGTGAGAGTGAATGAGTGAGCGTGGGAGTGAATGAGTGAGCGGGAGAGTGAATGATTGAGCGTGAGAGTGAATGAGTGAGCGGGAGAGTGAATGAGTGGGAGTGAATGAGTGAGCGGGAGAGTGAATGAGTGAGCGTGAGAGTGAATGAGTGAGGGTGAATGAGTGAGCGGGAGAGTGAATGAGTGAGCGTTAGAGCGAATGAGTGAGCTGCAGAGTGAATGAGTGAGAGTGTCTGTGTGTGGGAGTGAATGAGTGTGAGTGAATGAGTGAGAGTGAATGAGTGAGCGTGAGAGTGAATGAGTGAGCGTGAGAATGAATGAGTGAGCGTGAGAGTGAATGAGTGAGCGGGAGAGTGAATGAGTGAGCGGGAGAGTGAATGAGTGAGCGGGAGAGTGAATGAGTGAGCGGGAGAGTGAATGAGTGAGCGGGAGAGTGAATGAGTGAGCGTGAGAGTGAGCGGGAGAGTGAATGAGTGAGCGTGAGAGTGAATGAGTGAGCGTGAGAGTGAATGAGTGAGCGTGAGAGTGAATGAGTGAGCGTGAGAGTGAATGAGTGAGAGTGAATGAGTGAGCGTGAGAAGGAATGAGTGAGCGTGAGAGTGAATGAGTGAGCGTGAGAGGGAATCAGTGAGCGGGAGAGTGAATGATTGAGCGTGAGAGTGAATGAGTGAGCGTGAGAGTAAATGAGTGAGTGTGAGAGTGAATGAGTGAGTGTGAGAGTGAATGATTGAGCGGGACAGTGAATGAGTTAGCGTGAGAGTGAATGAGTGAGCGTGAGAGTGAATGAGTGAGAGTGAATGATTGAACGGGAGAGTGAATGAGTGAGCGGGAGAGTGAATGAGTGAGCGGGAGAGTGAATGAGTGAGCGGGAGAGACTGAATGAGTGAGCGTGAGAGTGAATGAGTGAGCGGGAGAGTGAATGAGTGAGCGGGAGAGTAAATGAGTGAGCGGGAGAATGAATGAGTGAGGGGGAGAGTGAATGAGTGAGCGGGAGAGTGAATGATTGAGCGTGAGAGTGAATGAGTGAGCGGGAGAGTGAATGAGTGAGAGTGAATGAGTGAGCGGGAGAGTGAATGAGTGAGCGTGAGAGTGAATGAGTGAGGGTGAATGAGTGAGCGGGAGAGTGAATGAGTGAGCGTTAGAGCGAATGAGTGAGCTGGAGAGTGAATGAGTGAGAGTGTCTGTGTGTGGGAGTGAATGAGTGTGAGTGAATGAGTGAGAGTGATTGAGTGAGCGTGAGAGTGAATGAGTGAGCGTGAGAGTGAATGAGTGAGCGGGAGAGTGAATGAGTGAGTGGGAGAGTGAATGAGTGAGCGGAAGAGTGAATGAGTGAGCGGGAGAGTGAATTAGTGAGAGTGAATGAGTGAGCGGGAGAGTGATTGATTGAGCGGGAGAGTGAATGAGTGAGAGTGAATGAGTGAGCGTGAGAGTGATTGAGTGAGCGTGAGAGTGAATGAGTGAGAATGAATGAGTGAGCGTGAGAAGGAATGAGTGAGAGTGAATGAGTGAGCGTGAGAGTGAATCAGTGAGCGGGATAGTGAATGATTGAGCGTGAGAGTGAATGAGTGAGCGTGAGAGTGAATGAGTGAGCGGCAGAGTGAATGAGTGAGCGGGACAGTGAATGAGTGAGCGTGAGAGTGAATGAGTGAGCGCGAGAGTGAATGATTGAACAGGAGAGTGAATGAGTGAGCGGGAGAGTGAATGAGTGAGCGGGAGAGTGAATGAGTGAGCGGGAGAGACAGAATGAGTGAGCGTGAGAGTGAATGAGTGAGCGGGAGAGTGAATGAGTGAGCGAGAGAGTGAATGAGTGAGCGGGAGAGTGAATGAGTGAACGGGAGAGTGAATGAGTGAACGGGAGAGTGAATGAGTGAGCGGGAGAGTGAATGAGTGAGAGTGTGTGTGTGTGAGTGAATGAGTGAGAGTGAGAGTGAATGAGAGAGAGAGAGAGTGTGTGTGTGTGGTGTGTGTGTGTGTGTGTGTGTGTGTGTGTGTGTGTGTGTGTGTGTGTGTGTGGGACGCGCTGGCATCACTACTTTTACGTCACATACTTTTTATGTACACATTTTTCTCCATGTTTAGCCTTGTTTATGTTTACAACATTCATTTCACAATGTTTATTTTTCTTCCTATGTAAATGTATAATGCTCTTGATGAACGAAAGACGAGTGATTGGAAGGGCCGAATGTAAGACGGGCCTGCGCGCCCAATTTGTGACCCTAATAAAGTTGATTTGATTTGATTTGATTTGATTTATCCATCTAAGTCTACGAAGACTGAGCATGGAATAAACCGTCACACAACCTGATCTTTCCAATATTACAGTATTTGTGATTTTGTCTTGCCACTTAATACCAAGAATTCTTCGCAGACACCGCATATGAAAGCTGTTTAAACGTTTCTCTTGGTGTGAGTAAGTTGTCCAGGTTTCACTGCCATAAAGAAGAGTACTAAGGACACAGGCTTGATAGACAAGGACTTTTGTTTTGGCAGTAAGCTTCCTGTTCTCCCAGACTCTTTTTCTTAACCTGTTCATTGTTGTCGCTGCCTTACCAATCCGGATGTTGATTTCCTGATCTAGGGATAATTTGCTATTTACCACTGATCCTAGATATGTAAAATGGCCTACCATCTCTAGTTCGGCGCCGTCAATAAAGATTGATGGTACCCCATGTGCACCTTGTGACATAATCTGTGTCTTCTTTTTGCTAATTGTTAAACCAAATTCAGAACAAGCATTGGAGAATGCAGACAGTAGACATTGCAATTCCTCCCCAGAGTGAGACGTAACTGCAGCATCATCTGCAAAAAGCAACTCTCTGATCAGTACCCGCCTAATTTTGGTCTTGGCCTTCAATCTCTGAGCATTGTAGAGGCCGCCATCTGAGCGATAGTGAATGTATATACCACCGTCCTGATCACGAAAGGCATATTTCAGTAGAAGTGAAAAGTATATTCCAAAGAGGGTGGGAGCTAGTACACAACCTTGCTTAGCTCCACTCTTGATTTCAAACTCTTCAGAAGTTGCACCATCAAACTTGATTATACCCTTCATGCCTGTGTGGAACGATTTCACAATGGACAGAAGAGTTGGTGGGCAGCCAATCTTCTTTAGTGCCTTGATCAGACCCTCAAGACTGACCAAATCAAATGCCATTGTGAGGTCGATGAAGGCAATAAACAGCGGTTGATTCTGTTCACGGCATTTTTCTTGCATTTGTCGCAATGAGAATATCATATCAATGGTAGACCGGTTCTGTCGAAAGCCACACTGTGATTCGGGGTAGACTTGATCTCCTAGGACTTGAAGTCTACGCAGAACAATTCTGGCAAATACTTTTCCAACAATACACAGAAGTGAGATACCCCTATAGTTGTTGCAGTCGCTCCGATCGCCCTTGTTCTTGTACAGTGTTATGATTCTTGAATCTTTGAAATCCTGTGGGACTTGTCCTTCTCGCCAGCATAGCTCTGTTAGCTGGTGGATTTGTAGAGTGAGTGTGTCTTGCCCACCCCTGATAACCTCTATTGGAATCCTATCCTTACCTGGAGCCGTGCCAGATGCAAGTTCATTTATAGCACACTTAACTTCTGTTACGGTGGGATGTGTGTCCAGGTGGTCAAGAGTTGGTAGAGCCTCTATGGCGTTGAGGGCATCATCCGCTAGTTTCGTCTCACTTGAGTAAAGCTCCAAATAGTGCTCTACCCATCTGTTCATGTGCTGTTTCTTATCAGTTATGATTTCTCAAGTCAAGGTTTTCAATGGTGCACTTCTTTTGATCATTGGACCACAGGCTTTCTTTATTCCTTCATACATGCTTCTTATGTTTCCCCTATCATTTGCGATTTGAATGGACTCACATAACTTGATCCAATAATTATTTGCACACTGCCTGGCAGCCTTTTGCACATCCTTCCTAGCTTGCCTTAGCTCACTCAGAGTGTTACGCGTTAGTCTTTCCTTGTTTCTTAAGAGAGCTATCTTCTTCTTATCAATCAAGGGCTGCAGAGTCTCGCTGTTTGCCGCAAACCAGTCCTGCCTCTTATGATCCACAGTGTCGTAAACCCCTACGGCAGTTTTATAAAGAGTTTCCTTAAGTTTACCCCACTTTTCATTTACTGTACAATTTTCTGGTATATCAGTGAAAGCGTCTCCAAGTTGCTGTTGAAACTGAAAGCACTTTTCAGGATCGTGACTGTTAATAATATTAATCCTGGGGCTAGATTTGTGTTTAGCTGGATAGATTCTCTTTGGTCTCAGTCTAACCCTTGCAACAACCAAAGAATGATCCGTATCACAGTCAGCACTATGGTAACTTCGAGTCAATTATATATGGTTCAGATTTGTCTCCGTGTGATGATGAAATCCAGGTGGTGCCAATGGCCGGATCTTGGATGTTTCCATGTGACCTTATGCATCTCTTTTGTTTTAAAAAAGGAGTTTGTAATACATAGGTCATTTCTGGTGCAATGCTCCAGCAGCCTTTGCCCATTTTCATTCATGCGACCGATGTTGTATTTTCCAAGGCACACTGGCCATGAACTCGAGTCCTTGCCCACACCAGCATGGAAATAATCGAGCATATAAACGTAGTCAGATTTTGGAACTGCCTTGATCACGGAGTCTAACTCCTCACTGAACGAATCCTTCACATCATCAGAGAAATCGAGTGTCGGTGCATATGCAGTAATAATGGTGGCAAAACCACAAGAGGTTGCCAAGCGCAGAGATAATAGTCTTTCATTTCCTCCTGCTGGAATTTCAATCATTTCCAGTAGCGAATTCTTCACTGCAAAGCCCACACTGTGTTGCCTTTTTCTGCCCGTCCACTACCCTTCCAAAAAATGGTGTAATTGTTTTCCCTGAGTGACCCTTCCTCAGCGAGGCGAGTCTCCTACAGGCCAGCAATATCAATGTTAAAACGATTGAGTTCGGCATCAATCACAGCCGTTTTTCTCACATCGTCAATATTGGTCAAATCAGTGGAAAATCCTGGACACATGATTCTCACGTTCCAGGTTGCAAGCCGTAGCTTGAGGTTTCTTTTCTTTTTATAAGTATCTGGTGCATTGGTTTTACAGCCTGCGATTCATATTTTGTCCTAGCCCCAAGCACCCATTGAAGCAGGCAGGCTGTGGCGGATCAGCACCCAATTGGCCGGGGGCTGCCCAGCTTGAGGCGGGCGGTAGCTGATCAGTGACACCTGTAGGTGTCTCCCACTGTCAGAGGCAACGCGTGGCGCCACATGTCTACGCTAATTGACAGGGACTTATAACCCGTAACAGTTGCCTCTCGCTTTGATTCCGAGACCAGTTAAGACCAGGGATGCCTCTCCATAGCACAAAGCCTGGGCTAAAATATAGAGATCATGTGTTGCCCATGTAGCATGATCCCTCTCTCGGCCTGCCTAGTTCACTCCAGAGGAAAGGTAACACCTCTACATCTGGAACAAGACAAGCTGCAGAAGCTGCCGGATCAGCAAAGCAATGTTCTAACTGTCCGCCATTGGGGGAAGATGCATCAATAACATTAGATATGCAGATGATGCAGTCTTGATTGCAGACAATGAACGGGACCTGCAACATTTAGTAGATGCGGTTGGTGCACACAGTGAGCAACTAGGGTTAGAAGCGAATAGTAAGAAACACAGATTATGGTCGTCACTCGGAAGAAGGAAATACCATTGGCACCTCGCCGTCTTGACAGACGATAGTTTGTGCTTTAAAGGGCTTAATAACTTTTACCTATGGCGGTAGCGAAAGTGACTGAAAAGGCCAATTCGCGCTGCAAATGTCCGTTCACAGTGGGTGCATGTGAACACATGGTCATTTCCACCATCATGCACCATCTTACGTCTCACACGCTCGGTGTGTGATTTATCTGCAATAATTTTCTCCTTTGTCTTTATTCCATGCAACACGTTCAGCAGCGACTTGCTCCCAATGTGCATTATCAATGCCTGTATCAATCATGTCCCGCTTACACACATCTTTGTATCGTAGTAGAGGCAACCATGGCGCCAGGTACCTCAGCTGCCCCTGCCACGAAGACAGCAAAGAAGCTGTAAAGTGAAGAAAAAAGGTGGTAAGAATCAGTAGCACTATGTGCATCCCCCCGTACTCTTTTTAGCCAGAGACCTGGAACTAATTTCTAATGGTGTGTAATAGTCTTGGTAGTGAAACTAGACTATAGAGAACTCGATAGGTCTAGGGAAGCTCCGGATAAGTTAGAAAACACACCAGAAATTTGTTCTACCTGAAAGAACCCAGTTAGCTCAAAGTCCCCAAAAGTCCCCATGATTCCAAGACGGTCCAGTAGGACAATGTTTATAATAACAGTGAGGGTTCTCTGGATGAACCTGGGAACCTGGGTCGTTACCATGGGAGAATTACAATCAGTTCCCCATGTGAGATCACCCAGCCTTACTAGCTTCCAACTAATTTAAATTGTGTTAATTAAATGGTAATTAAACACACAGTAAAATTGGTAACAATACAATGAAATGTAAAAGAAGGATAACTAAGTTTTCAAATTTTAATGAACTATAAAATTGGGTTGCAAATATGGAGTAAAGAATAAACATGGTTCACAACATCAATGCATAAATTTCATAGATCATTTATAAATCATGAGTAATGCATATGCAGACACATCTATTCCCCCCATCTCTCCCAATTGTAATGTTGTGTAAAAATGTCTGTGTTGTATCTAACTATAAATGTCTCTGTAGAAAATACACTGAACACTGTAAACAGTGGTGTTCCTGGAAGATTCATTGTGTATTAAGTAGGGATGGCCTGTGTTTACAAGACATCTCTTCTTCAACATGATCTCATATAGAAGTTGATTGGAGTGATTTGTTAGCAGCTGGAAGTATCAGCTTTCTGGAGGAAAAAGAGACTGAGCTGGTGCCTGGTAATTAGGTCCATTGATGGATGGATCATCATTTACACTACCTGCCCTCTGGACAAGATGACAAACTGCTCAATACTCAGGAGGATGACCTGAGCTGCCACATTCTCCTACACAAATGTTTCATGAAGGAGATTGGAGGTGACAAAACACTGTAAAAATTCTGGAAACTGCACAGGCAAATGCAGAGAAAAGATCGGCCGATGACAGTGGGAACAATCTATAGAGATGATGGTGTGCACGTGACAACAGACAAAGAGAAAGGGGAGGCGTTTCTCCAGATATTTTTAGAGCAGACCAATCATAATGATGCGGACACCAGGGATGCAGTTAGAGAGGAGCTATCTGGCACCACGAAGAATATGCAGTATGAAGACATCATACGGGTGGAAGATGTTAAACACATTTTGAAAAAGGCAAAAGACACGGCACCAGGGCCCGATGGGGTCAGGTATGGCCACATGAAGGGTTTGAGCGAAGCAGGCCTGGAGGAGATGACCGACTGCTTTAACCAGAGCATTAGGACAGCATCAGTACCGCAGGATTGGGTGCACAGCTATCTCATCCCTCTCCCAAAACCATTCAAGGATCAGTCAAAGCTTAGAGGCTTTAGGATCATCACCCTTCAAAATACATTTGGGAAGGTTTTAGAGAAGATAGTCGCTGTTAAGCTGCAGGATATTTTGGAAAGGGGGAAGCTTCTTCCAAGAGGCCTGGGGAGCTACAGGCCAGGAAAAGATACCTGGTCTAATGCAGCCACTTTTGCCTTTGATGTTTATGAGGGGTTCCAGAGTAGACAGGAAACGATAGCGGTAGCGCTTGATCTCGAGGATGCGTATAATAGAGTTCGATATGATATTTTGAAAACCGCACTGATGGAGAAGGGGGTCAATCCCTGGTTGGTGAACTGGATAGCAGCCGTCCTGCACTCTCGTCGGGTTGCTCTCCGTCTGGGCGCATGGACCTCAGAGCCACATATGTTAACTCCGGGACTGCCACAGGGATCTGCAGTCTCACCGGTGCTCTTTAATGTGTATACGAGCAAGATTGCAAACCTAGAAGCACCAGGGGTTGGAAGAATACTAACATTTGCAGATGATATTCTTGCATATAGGCAGGGAAGAGATAGGGAGCAAACAGCCCAGGAGTTACAGGCGACAGTAGATAAAGTGATTGACTAGTGCACAGAAATGAGTGCTTTCATCCACCCGGAAAAGGCGGCTGTTTTGTGGTGCTCTCTGGACAACAGCATTGTAAGAGCTGATGTCCCAAGCCTCGCGATAGATGGTAGAAATGTCAGCAGAGAGAACAAACTGAAGTATCTGGGGATCACATTTGACAGGAGCCTATCCTTCAAGGACCATGTGGAGACGGTCGTGACAAGAACTCAAAAGGGACTCAATGCACTTAAAACTATGGCTGCAATGGACATAGAGCAGAGAATGCTTTTCACACTATACCAGCACTTGATCCTCTCAGTAATTGATTATGGATTAGGTCTGATAACTGTCTCAGAGAGTCAGCTGGTGAAGTTAGAGCGCATACAGAAAGAAGCTATGCGGGTCATTCTAGGATGCACTAGAGACACCCCAGTAGTGTGTATGCGTTACATCCTTGGTCTGCCGACTGTTGCTGGTAGGCTCAAGGTGATGCAGGCGAAGGCATACCTCAGAGTAGCTGCAGACACAGACCACCCACTGCATGAGGCGCTGGACGCAGGTAAGGGTCAGCGACTGATAAGAGGGAAATCATGGATGGCTCAGGCGGAGGATACGATCAGACAGGTGTGCCCCTTGGAGAACATTAGGCGTGGAAAGGAGTGGGTCAGAGTGCCAGCGGAGCAGTCAGACTTGTGCAGAGTTATAATCACATTAAGCCGGGAGTGCAGGGAGTGGCCAGCAGGGGCCACGGAAGTGGAAATCCAGCAACTAATTCAGGACAATGCTCACTCGGGTGATGTGATTATCTACACAGATGGTTCGGTGTCAAGAGGTGAGAGAAGTGGCTGAGGGTTCATAGCCAAAGCTAATGGTCGATGTTTGGGGCAGGAGAGCCTAGCATATGCTACCACAATATCAAGCTTAAGAATGGAGGTGGAGGCAGTCACTGCTGCTCTCCGCTGGATGGAGAATACGACACACACACACACACACATCGTGATTGTAAATGACTCAGAAAGCATGCTGACGAGGGTGAGGACGGGCAGACTTCGTGCGGAGTGGCTTGCTTCGCTTCGGAGGTTACGGGTGACAAGCATAGCCTGGATCTTTTCTCCGTGGCATGCCGGTGTGCTGGGAAATGAACAGGCGGACAGATTGGCTGGCTCTGCAGAACTTGGTGGAGTATTGATACATGACAAGGCAGACGTGGTTACGGCCTTGTGGGAGCACGTGCACACCTCGGAGGAGCAAATGGATTACCATGGTCTGGCAAGAATGAGACAACGAGGAGTGCCGAAGGGATCTGGCCGACGCTCAACGCTCAAAGGAAAGGCGAGACGGACTTATAATCAGATTGCTACTGGTACTATTAGTGTTGGAACTCTTCGCTGGCTGCTGAGGATGGGGACGGAGCACTTATGGAAATGCCCCGAATGCTGTGATGTCGATTCCTAAATCAATCACTCAATCAATCAATCAATCATTCTCCTACACAGTCTGGCTGCATCTTCTTTATGTACAGCTTTTACCAATTAGCACTACTCTCATCACTGTCAATTCAAACAATCATATCTATGTACATTCTGGTAAACTCAATATTGCAATGAGAGAGTTCAGAATGAAAAAAGATAGCAGAGGAGGGATGAAAAGGAGGAAGAAGGATAACAGCTTGTGGGAGATGTGTGTGTGTGGGGGGGATTTGATGGTGGGTGGGGGAATGTGCGAGTGGGTGGGTATGTATGTGTGTGGATGAGAGACGTGTTGGTGGGGTATGTGTGTGTTTGTTTGTGCGTTTGGATGTGTGGGTGGATGGGGATGTGTGGGTGGGGGTGTGTTAGTGGTCTGGAGGAAGTGTGTGGGTGGGGATATGTGTGTGTGGGTGGGTAATGTTTGTGTGGGTGGGGATGCATGCGTGGGTGGTAGGGTGTGTGGGTGGGAGATGTGTGTGGCTGGGAATTGTGCGGGTGGTGATGTGTGGGTGGGGGATTGGGGGATGTGTGTGTGTGGGTGGGGAGATGTGTGTGTGGGTGGGGAGATGTGTGTGTGGGATGTGTGTGTGGGAATTGTGTGTATGGGTGGGGGATGTGTGAGTGGCTGCAGGATGTGTGTGTGTGTGTTGATTGATGGGGGATTTGTGGGTGGGTGGGTGGGGGATGTGTGGTTGAAGGATGTGAGGTTGGCTGATGGGCGATTGAGGGTTGTGTGGGTGGGTGGAGGAGGTGTGGGTGGGTGAATGTGTGTAGGTTGGGGAATAGGTGGGGAATGTGTGTGTGTGTGTGGGTGCGGGATGTGTGGGTGGGGAAGATCGTGTGGGTGGGGGATGTGTTTTGTGGGGGATGTGTGAGTGGGTGTGACATGTATGTGTTAGTAGATGCGGGATGTGTTGTCGGGAGTATGTGTGTGTGGGTGGGGGATTTGTGATTGGGGGATGTGTGTTTGGCTGAGTGGTTGGAGTGTGTGAGTGGGTGATGGAGGATATGTGGGTGGATGCGTGTGTGTGTGTGTGTTATGGGATGGGTGGGGGATGTGTGTATGGGTGGGGAGTATGTGGGTGGGGGATGTATGAGTGGGTGGGTGGGGAATATATGTGTGACTGGTGGCGTGTGTGTGGTGAGGGATTTTGTGAGGCGGGATGTGTGGGGGATGTGTGGGTGGGTGGGGGATACTTCTCATAACATGGTAATATGCATTGTTTATGTTTAGAACATTCATTTCACAATGTTTTTTGATGAACTATTGATGAATCAACCAAAGATGAGTGATTTGAAGGGCATAATGTAAGACGGGCCTGCGAGCCCAATTTGTGACCCTTTGAAAATAAAACAAAATGTTTGCATATCCTTTACTGCTGTCAACATCAGCATCTTTCAGTGATTGTTGATTTCTTGGCAAGATTACGCTCAGTAGTTTGCCATTGCTTTCTGAGCGGCCGCTCACATACCCCTAAGTTACAGACGCGATTCGAACCACTGCTGATTCTCACCGTCGTCACGTTACTTACGATAGTATACGAGATTACGGAGAAAAGTCGCTAACCTCTAGGCCATGAAGCCAGCTTTGAAAATAAAGCTAAATCTCTCTCTCTCTCTCTCTCTCTCTCTCTCTCTCTCTCTCTCTCTCTCTCTCTCTCTCTCTCTCTCTCTCTCTCTCTCTCTCTCTCTCTCTCTCTCTTGTGTCCATGGTGGTTTCAATAATTCAGATCTTTTTTTTAAATGGAACAGTAAACAAAGTAACGGGCATATGTTACTGAGGCCTATAAAGAAGCAAAGAATGTCACCATTGTGACTTACCTATGCATGTCGTAAGAGGCGACCAAGGAAGACTGGCTAGCTTATCCAGTAGAAGTTGTTAGCTGCACAGTCCAACCAATCATGACCATGTCTACAGACAGGCTGTCTGGGCAGGACTCGTTCAGTGTTTGTGTTATTTTCATTGGCTGTTTCAGTTTTCATTTTTTTGTGCCATTTTGTCTTTGTGTCGGTTTGCTTTCGATCTCTTTTTTTGTGTACGTGTTTGTTACATTTTGGATGTTTTGCTTTTCTTTTGCTTGCGTCAATGTGTTGTTGTATCAGTTTCATTGGTTGTGTCATTTTGTCGTGTCATTTTATTGTGTTCAGTAGTATTTGATTTCTTTGTATGTGTTACATTTTGACGTTTACATTTGTGGATCGTTCAGTGTTTATGTGATTGTTCATTATTTTTGTCAGTTTTCATTGTTTGGGTCGGTGAATTATTATCATATGTGTGTATTTGAATGAGTAATTTGAGAACTTAGTGACAACCTACTTGTCCACCGTGGTGGAACGGACAACCGATGATCTCATAAGTTGTGTGTGTTACTCTATATTCGACGCCATTTTGTCTTGTCGTTGCCTTTTAATTGCCGTATGGTTGTTTGCTCCTAATGGCCATGCATCCCAGACGCACTCGGTGTGGAGAAGGGAGTTATCGATATCTCACAACGAGCTTTTTCGCGGCAATGAAGTCACTATCAATTAACTGGCGACAATGATAGAGTGGGTTCTTATTACGTCATCACCACTTACAACTACAAAAGACAGATATTTCAGCAACACATTACACAACGTACACTGCAAACTAGCTTTATAGTACTACTACTACTACTGCTGCTGCTGCTGCTGCTGCTATTACGTATGCTGCTGCTGCTGCTACTACTACTACTACTACTACTACTACTACTACTACTACTACTACTACTACTACTACTACTACTACTACTACTACTACTACTACTACTTCTTCTTCTTCTTCTTCTTCTTCTTCTTCTTCTTCTTCTTCTTCTTCTTCTTCTTCTTCTTCTTCTTCTTCTTCTATTTCTGCTACTATCACGAACACCGCTACTACCGTTATTACTACTACTAATACTACTACTATCACCACTCTAACTAATACTACTACTACTTCTTCTATTGTTACCGTTAATACTACTACCTCTATTACTACTACTACCATTGCTACAATTACTATCATTACCAATATTATTACCACTGGTATTACTGATCCATACCGTCGGAGATCGCATTATTTGGAAAAGCTTGATCGCCAACGCCAGGCGACAAGTCTCTTGATGATGACGACTACAGTTTCTTTCTGTTGTTATATCTACTTGTCCTTGCTAATGTCGCTGAAACTTCAATTACCACCAATATTATTGCTATTTCTATTACTTAGATAGCTTAATGACAATTATGTAAACCTAAGACCACAAGAATAATACTCATACAATTACTACATACACACGCGCATGTTTATTCGAAAGTACAAAGTATCTAATCAATCGCAGGGATGCTGTTGTTGTGGTACAGAAACTATCATTTGTCTCAGTAAGCGCAAGCCGCGTGGTTTCCCACCCACAGATACCCACCTACTGCTTATGCCATTTTCAGCGCACGTTATTAATTTTTTTTAAATTATTTGTTAACTAAAGTTAAGTTAGTTACATATCCTTTACTGACGTAGCAGTCAACCCCAGTCCATTTTTCCGTCCACTTGTTTCTTTATTTTTATATATCATTCTTTATGTGTTATATTATTTTTTCTTTTCGTATGAATCTCTATGACCTGTAACCCCACCTTTATAAAACAGCGGTCTTTTATTATTACATATATTTAAAGAAACCTATCGTTTCTGATGCTCTGATCCACAAAACACCATTATGTTCCGCCGGGAACCCGTCAAATGGATTATTTTACTAAAGATATATAAGAAAAAAAACCAATCGATAATTATACCACCCGTCGCTCCTGTTGTATACCTCAACGGATCACTTGACTAACTCTTACATCATCGGTCACTTTAACCACCACCGTGTCACTACACGCACCCTCCCCTACAATTTAATGTGTCATCTGACCATCGCTTGACCATTCGACCACCTCTTGACCACGTCATCGCTCACTTTAACCACCACCGTGTCACTAAAGTACCCTCCCCTACAATTGTAGGTGTCACTTGACCACCCCTTGACCACTTTACCACCTATTGACCACTTCATCGCTCACTTTAACGACCACCGTGTCACTAAAGTACCCTCCCCTACAATTGTAGGTGTCACTTGACCACCCCTTGACCACCTTACCACCTCTTGACCACGTCATCGCTCACTTTAACCACCACAGTATCACTACACGTACCTTCCCCTACAGTTTAAGGGGTCACTTGACCATTCCTTGACCACTTGACCACATCTTGACCACGCCCTTTCTGATGAGTCACTTGACATCTTCTACTTTTTTGAGAAAATGAGTTATCGCCCCTTTGAGGAGGAGGATCGATAAGATCTAAAATTTGATTGCCAAATGAGGAGGAAAATCGATAAATGGTTGATTTATATAGTCCACTTCCCCCTTCCCCCCCCCCCCCAAAAAAAAAAAAAGAAAGAAAGAAAGAAGAAGACGACATCGTAAACAACACCTACACTACTCAGGAGGCGGCGATGGTATCACTCGTTCTCGAAGACGCGTAAAACAGAGTCAGATATGATATTTTGATGTACGGTCTCACGGAGATGAGGGTCTGTCATTGTTTGGTGAACTGGATTTTCGTAGAATTGCTCTCCGGCTGGGTACATGCACCTCTGAGCCATGCATCATAGCCCCCGGACTACCACATGGGTCAGCAATTTCACCTGTACTTTTCAATGTGTACACGAGCAAGATTGCAAGCCTTGAAGCACCAGGGGCTTTGGAAGGATACTTACACTTGCAGATGATGTTCTTGCATTTCAACAGGGGAAGGAGATAAATCAAATCACCCAGGAGCTGCAGGCGACACTGGACGAAGGGATGGATTGGTGCGCGGAGATTAATGCTGTCATTAACCTAGTAAAAGCGTCTGTCTTGTGGTGCTCTCTTTACAATAGGATTGTTAAAGCTGATCCCCAAGCCTCAGAATAAATGGTAGAAATGTGAATTGAGAACGCAGACTGAAGTACCTGGGAATCACTTTTGATAGAAGCCTGTTCTTTATGGCTCATATTGAAGGGGTGGTTACAAAGTGTTAGAAGGGTACGCTGAAGTGTACGGCAGTAAAGGACATTGAGCAGAACATGCTATTCACACTTTTTCAGCACTTGATCATTTCAGTGGTAGAGTTATCAGTTATCAGTCGGGGTGACTTCATTGCACTCCGGACATGTCCATAGGTGCTTAGATCCCCCCCCCCCCCAGCATACGCATCAGCGTCCGGTGGCTAATAATGCCAGTTCTGTTGTGGTATAATGTCTCACAGACCGTTACTAGCTGTCAAGATCTCCTCAAATCAAAACCCATTGTGCATGAACATAAACTGCAATCACCACCGGTACAATTTCAACTTGGGGAAAAAGAGTAAATCGACACCGCCCAGATTGAAAACTGCAGAGATTACGACTCGGAGCGGATACGGAAAAAACGGACTGGATCAAGAATATAAAAGATGGCGCAGACGAAAACATCTTCCTGTTTTACACAAGAGACAAGACGCGAGGTATAAGGCATTGACGGATGACCGGCAACATCTACAAACGAAATGATATAATCCATTCGTGATATACAATAGAAGTAGAAGCCTACCGTTAAGTTGAACAATGCTGAGTCCTAAAGCCTGAAACCAGTGTTAGTGTTTACAGCCATTCAAGAGATGCAGGTAAATAATACTATATTTTATATTAGGTTAGTTAGTCTGTGAGCCTATTTCCCAAGAAGAATTGGTAAGTCAAATGTGTGTAAACCGTGTGGTGAGTTCTTAAGAAATTAATTTAGTAGAAGCAAAATAATATTATATTCAGTTATCATAGTCATAGATAAACTGTACATTAGGAGAAAACTACAGTGAGTTTTATTTTTTTCCCCAGCTAAACAACTTAGTTAATGTTAAGCAGTAGACTGACGTTGTATATATTTCTTAAGTAGTTCAACTCAATCAGTAGTGATTTAGAAGTGGTGAGTAACTTAAGATTAAAGAAAAGTAGTTTACATGTGCCAACACTGATAGAGAAATTAGTGTAATGTGTAATAGTAAAGTATTTTAATTACATTAGCACATTAGTCAAGTAGATTTTTTTTTACATGAGCACATGGACAAACGAGTAGTTTTCTGGTATTTCATGACCACATGAGAACCAAATAGATTCCTATTGGGATCATAATTTTGTGTGTTGAGTTAAAACACCCATGTTGTGAGTCAAATGTATTTTCAATGTTGTAAACATGTGGAATTAATATTTGTGCCACACAATAATACCTAGTCAACCGGCATGTTATAATGGTTAACAATCATAATGCCAGAATGTGGATTGAGTATATCACATAAATCTATGAGAGCATGTTGGGATCCATGTGTATTTTCATTATTGCTACACATGAGAAAGTAACCTTTGAGAATCTCATAATTATGTCTAATGATCACATAAATCTATGTCATTGCTGAGAACATGTCTGTGAGGTTTCATGTGTGATTTCATTATTGTTAAACAGATGTGAATGTATCATTTGTAGAACACAGCAGTACGAATGACTAATTACCATTCAGGAAATATGATAATTTCTGATGAAGGATGAGATCTCATTGTAATGTCATTGGTGTTGAATCTGTGAATGTATTCTGTGTAAAGCACATATATAGGCTTGATTGTCATCCATTCAGATATGATTGTGTTTGATGAATGGGTGAGATCTCACTGTGATGCCAATGGTGTTAAACATTTAAGTTATCATTGGGAAATCACATAAGTATAATTACTTATCTTACATGCAAGTGTGAATGATCCCTGATGAAAGAGTGAACCTATCATCCATGCACATATGACTATTATGTCTGAGAATAAGTGGATGAAGTAACATGCTAAGAAAGAGGGATTGATTGATTGATTTAAGAACCGACATCACAGCATTTGGAGCATTCCCATAAACGCTCCGCCCCCATCCTCAGCAGCCAGCGAAGAGTTCCAACACCAATAGTACCAGTAGCAATCTGATTATATGTCCGTTTCGCCTTCCCTCTGAGCGTCGAGCGTCGGCCAGATCCCCTCGTCACTCCTCGCTGTCTCATTCTTGCCAGACCATAGTAATCCATTTGCTCTTCCGAGGTGTACACGTGCTCCCACAAGGCAGCAACCACGTCTGCCTTGTCATATATCAATACTCCACCAAGTTCTGCAGTGCCAGCCAATCTGTCCGCCTGTTAATTTCCCAGCACACCGGCATGCCCTGGAGAAAAAATCCAGGCGAAGCTTGTCACCCGTGACCTCCGAAGTGAAGCAAGCCACTCTGCACGAAGCCTGCCTATTCTCACCCTACTCAGCATACTTTCTGAGTCAGTTACAATCACGATGTATGTGGGTGTGTGTCGTATTCTCCATCCAGCGGAGAGCCACAGTGACTGCCTCCACTTCTATTCTTTAGCTGGATGTTGTAGTATCATATGCCAGGCTCTCCTGCACCAAACGTCGACCATTAGCTTTGGCTATATACCCCAGCCACTTCTCTCACCTCTTGACACCGAACCATCTGTATAGATAATCACATCACCCGTGCGACCATTATCCTGAAATAGTTGCCTGATTTCTACTTCCGTGGACCCTGCTGGCCACTCCCTGCACTCCCGGCTCAATATGATTATAACTCTGCACATGCCTGACTGCTCCGCTGGCACTCTGACCCACTCTTCTCCTCGCCTAATGTTCTCCAAGATGCACACATGTCTAATCGTATCCTCTGCCTGAGCCATCCATGATTTCCCTCTTATCAGTCGCTGACACTTAACTGCGTCCAGTGCCTCATGCAACTGGTGATCTGTGTCAGCAGCTACTCTGAGGTATGCCTTCGCCTCGTCCAGCGCCTCATGCAACTGGTGATCTGTGTCAGCAGCTACTCTGAGGTATGCCTTCGCCTGCATCACCTTGAGCCTACCAGCAACAGTCGGCGAACCAAGGATGTAAAGCATATACACCACTGGGGTGTCTCTGGTGCATCCCAGAATGACCCGCATAGTGTCGTTCTGTATGCGTTCCAATCTCACCAGCTGACTCTTTGAGACAGTCAGCAGTCCTAGTCTATTATCAATCACTGAGAGGATCAAGTGCTGGTATAGTGTGAAAAGCATTCTCTGCTCTCTGCTCTATGTCCATTGCAGCCATGAAAAGAGGGATTATAAGCTAACAGTCAGTCCCATGATAGAAGGCAACTTTGATGTGTAATGTCCTATCTATCAGCAGAGAATATGTCCGGCTTAACCCAAAAACACCAATTAATCATTTAGTGCTCTCTGACGCATGGCAACACTCTGTTAGTTAGTTAGTTAGTCGTGGTTCCAACTTCACGGCAACGGGTCGTCCCCATATTGCTCCGTTCCTGTACCAGTGAATATCATATAAAATGCTCCTCACTGCCCAATGTGAACAATGGAGTAGACAGGAGTATCGGCAAGCCAACAGCCAGCACAGGTACACTGTGCATAATGCCGCCGCCAGAATGCCAACACAAAAGTCCTCCATGAAAAATACAGTTCGTCGTCTATGGAAACGGCAGTCACCAGAAAGACTTCATTGACGTGGGTTTTATCCCATATGGCTTGGTCTCTTTCCGTAGGACGACCCACCGAAAGCGCCGCACAAAGCACGAACTCCGTAGCTTCAGCGGTGACTCCCAGGAGTCTCCTGAAAAATTATGGACCTTCATCTGGTTTTGTGACCTAAGCACGACACAACCCATAATACATTACGCGTACGACAAGCATCCGATTTTGTGTCTTAGGCAAAATCCCACTTTGCATTTCATGTCATTCTTGTTACCACATATGGTGTCCTGATGAATTTAATACAATGATGATGATGACTGTAATGTAATGATAATAATGTAATAATGAGGATGATGAAAATGATATAATGATATAATGATGTGGATGATAATGACATAAAGATAGTGATGGTGATGATGATGATGATGATGATGATGATGATGATGATGATTATAATAAGCACGATGATGATGATAAATGAAGTACAATCTTAGTATATACATGGTGAAGAGGAGAGAATATCAATCAATCAATCATGTGCCATGCCGGAAAGCGTGGGCGGTCATGATTCGCCATTTCACTCGATCACCAGAGTCGTGGATCAGCTCAGTGTTCCTGTCTCGTCCATGCCATGTGGCCAAGCCATCCAGGTATTTTCCTCTCGGTCTTCCTCTTGGTCTGTTCCCCTCGATCTTGCCAGCTGTCACCAAGTTCTCCAGTCCATTTCTTCTCATAACATGTCCAAAAAATTTTGACTGTCTACGTCTAATTTCTCTAATCAATCTACGATTTTCATTTGTCTCTTGTAGTACTTGGTCATTGGTTTTTCTATCTGTCCATGGTATTCTTTGCATTTTCCTCAGAAACCACATTTCTGCAGCCATCAGATGTTTTTCAGCTTGACTGCACATTGTCCAAGTTTCACATCCATACAAAAGAACAGGCTCTATGTATCCCCTCAACACTCTTTTTCTCGTTTCAATTGACATCAATTTATTGGTCAGAATGTTTTTCATCTTGCTAAAGGCTACTTTATATACTCACCGTAAAACTTTGGATTAGAAAAGAATTCACCTGAATACTATACCAAAGTGGATACCATGATGTACTTAAACTGTCTATAACAAACACCCATTACAATGGGAAGTGATTTGCAAAACCCATAATGTATGAGACCCTTTTTCTTGAATGGAAGAAGATGAAGAGAATTAACTAGGTACAGAAGAGAATGGTCAACATAATTGTCAAATTCCAAATCAATCAAGGTATTACTTAAACTATAGACCTGAAGAACAGGCATGGGTGAAGATGAAACTGCACGTCTGCTAGTTAAACCTTGAACACCTGATAGTGGAAGATTGGAGGGAGAGCAAACAGTTATGTTGGTGATAACTAATTGAGAACACCAAGACTTTCTTTCTTCTATGTTTATTTTCTCTAAGAACAAGATTCATCTTATTGATTTCACTTGATGGTTATCTACGAGTTTAGCATTACATTTTAATGGTATGATTAGATGTATGTTGATTACTGAAATTTCAGATAGTGGCTTGGTACCACTAGATCCAGACCTGACTAGTTGGAATGCAGTAGTTTTAATGCAGCACTTTTGAATGAAGGACTTGGTGAAGGTAGCAGCTTGACTGAATCTAGATCCAGGCCTGACCTTCTTTTGTGAGTGAAGTATCTGAACAAAGTGATGCAGAACAGTATCCCAACCAGAACTCACCGGCAAACAGTTTCCTTGCCCAGTAGGGGAAGTAACTTAGCTGGAGTGTAAGGAACAATTACTATCCTATACCCAGGGAGACAATAATCACTCATTAGGAGAACTTAACACCAGCCAAAAGAATTAGTGACATGAGGGATCCAGGCACCCTGAAGTACAATTAGGATAAGCAAGTTAAGATAGTCTTTCCCGAATGAAATGAAATTATAAAATGTATATTTCAGGCATCCAGGGATATGAAATTTATTATACTTGTATGAACACCTACTGATGTATAATACTAATTGTAATTGTTGTTGTTAATGTATTGAATTACCATAATCTGTGTTTATATTTTAATAAATTATGTAATAGGTAATTTTCTCCTTTGAGTATTTTCTTGTCGTGTGAGTAGTTCAATAAGACACACCCTAGATATTAATCAATTGGGAGAGAAGAGAGGCAAAAAACCTCAACAAGATAGTGTTGACCTTCAGGAAACGTTACATTGTTCCCTGAAGGAATTCCTTGGTTCTCCGAACTCTATATCTATATATAGATATATATTAAAGCAAGCATTTGAGCCAGTGCTAGCTTAATTGATTATAACGGGCAGGATCACATTGACGAAAAGGAACGTTGTATCCTTTCTCTCTTTGGGGTTGAGCCATCAATCTCATACATCCGACATCTGTTGTTGGTTGACGAGGCACCTCGTTTTTCCGATGTACCTCTCGTGTCTGGCCGTGCCAATTCTTACTCCCAAGTCTTTCATCCTGGACAGCGATATGGATTCATTGACGTCAAAGTCCTCAGTTCTCGACATATCTTTAAGGACGTTAATAACATCGGCGCAATCCATGGGCTGGCCATCTGCAGGGGGTGCAGAGCCAGCCAGTTTATCAGCTCGTTCATTTCCCTCGACTCCCGCATGTCCCGGGACGAAGATGAGGGTGACTTTGCTGACAACAGACTTCCTCAGCGAATCAGTCCATTGGTGACGTACAGTTCCAGCTTCGACCTTCCAAATCATGCACATTGAATCACTTAATACACACACGTTGGTATAATGCTGTGATTCCAGCCATATGAAAGCCTGTGTAACTGCCATCAACTCCATCGTCATGCTGCTCGTGGTCATAGAGTGGTCACCATTGGATTCTTGAACGGTTCGGCCCGCTGAACGGGCTGTAAATGCCCATGCACTTCTCTGCTGCTTTACAACAGATCCATCTGTATAGATGAGCACTTCAGGGCTATCTGAGTGTTCATAGATGAGCGCGTTGACCTCTGCATTGACAGCGGTGGGGTTCTGCTCTCTGCACCGTCTGTCGAGTGTGATAATGCAGGAGAAGGTGCACTTAAAAGCTGGAGGCAACCGCACCCATTCCTGGCCGGGGTTGATACTGGTAAGACTGCAGACCTGTCTAACGACATCTTCCGCCCGACCCATCCATGATTTGCCCCTCTTTAGCCTGTCACCCTTTTCTCTGAATATAGCTTCATGCAGAAAGTGCCGCTCATCTGCACTTATTTTTAAGTATGCACGAGCTCTCCAGATCTTGATCCTGTGGTTCATTGTCGGGAAGTCAAGGAGGTATCTCATTGCTACACAGATGGTGTGTCTCGTGCAGCCCAAAATGATGCGCATGGCTTCGTTGTGTACCTTTTCAAGTCTTGCAATCTGTGTATGGGTGACAGTAAGGATGGCCAAGGCATACTCGATGGGTGAAAGCACCAGTCCTTGGAACAGAAGTACTAGCAGTCTTTGCTCGATATTGGCAGTTGCCATGACTTTCATTGCTGACAAATCTTTTCGAGCTTTCGTTATAACATAATCGACATGTTCTCTGAATGACAGAGTACGATCAAGCCTCACGCCAAGATATGTCATTGACTGGGTTCTACTAAAAATTGTCCCATCCATTCTCACTGCCGGCAGGTCTGTGTTCACAATATGGTTGTTTAGGGAGAACCATGTCACCGATGCCTTTGCAGGGTTGACAAGGGCACTGCCATCAGCAAACCATGAGGAAATTCGATGTAGTTCGCCCTGCATATCACTGGCAACCGCCTGTCTATCTCGACCCTGTCGATACACGAGAATGTCGTCAGCAAATGACAAGAGTCCTACCCCTCCCATCCACCTGTTGTTCAGTGATCAGCACCGTATACACGTTGAATAGTACTGGTGACAGTGGTGTACTCTGCGGCAGTCCTGGACATATCGTTATCGGCTCAGAAGACCAACTCCCACATCTTAGCACAGTGGTTCTCAACCTTTTTTGGCCCGTGCCCCCCTTCACCATATTTTCAGAACGTCATCCCCCCCCCCCTCCTATCAAAAATTTGGCCAGTGCCCCCCTTCACCATATTTTCAGAACGTCATCCCCCCCCCCCCTTCATATTTCCTATCTAAAAATCCCCCCACCCCTACACAGTATACGTAAAAATGGAAGGTAAATTTAACAGCATATACTAAAACAAGTCTAGACATCCACATAAAACATGATTTGTGGGTCTACTTACTTTATAAAATGAATTTTAGAAGGATGAGACGTAAATAACTAAAGTATGAAGGGAAAAACAATATCAAGTAATTGGTTCTTGTATTAACGCGATCTTGAAATGGTTTTCATTCCCCCCCCCCCCCCCCCCCCTGGAAACCCTAAAATTCCCCACCAGTTGAGAACCACTGTCTTAGCACCACCTTCCTTTGGAGCAGGACTGCAGGTATCTATCGTATAAGGCGAGGGTACACTTTCAGTCTGAGGAGGGTTTGCATCAAGTGCTCGAAGGATACTTTATTGTATGCGTCCTCTAAGTCTGTGGCGGCCGCACATGTCTCTTCTCTGACCTGAAATCCTTCATAAACATCTTGAGCAAAGACCGCCGCATTCAGCCATGACTTTGTTGCGTCTGTATCCTCCAAGTGTGGGCGGGAAGCAGCCGAGCTGTTCCAAGTCACAAGCAAGTCTTTGTGCTACAATTTTCTCCAGTAGCTTGCCAGCAGTGTTCTGCATCGTTTTGATTCTATAGCCGCTTATCTTGGAATGGTCTTTGTTCGGTTTTGGCAGCGGCAGCAAGTAGCCGTGTAGCCATTCCTCTTTGATCTGACTCCTTTGGATACTGGTGTTGATTTTTCTGGCCAGTTTTTCCATGTCATCATCTGACATCGTCAGTATGTCACCATATCGGATGCTGTCTGGGCCTGGGATAGAGTATGGAATAGATATGCTCACTGTCTCAAAGAGTCAGCTAGTGAAACTAGAGCGCATACAGAATGAAGACATGAGGGTGATTCTGGGGTGTACAGGGGACACTCCAATAGTGTTTTTACGATACATACTGGTGCTACCGACCATTGCAGACAGACTCAATGTGTTGCAGGCAAGGTCATACCTTAAGGTAGCTGCGGAGAAGGCACACCTCCTGCTTGATTCCCTGAATGCCGTCACGGGCCACAGGCTGTTAAGAGGAAGATCATGGAATACTCAGGCAGACGAAATCACCAGAGAAGGGTGCCCACTTGAGAAGATTGGCAGAGGCAAGGAGTTGATCAGAGTGTCGTACAGAAATTCAGAATTGTGTGGGGTTATAATTACCTTTGGACGTGAGTGTAGGGAGTGGCCAGCAAGCGCTACGAAAGTAGAATTTCAGCAATTAATTCATGAATACTCTCGTCCTGGTGATGTAATTATCTATAACGATGGCTCTGTGTTTGGGGAATCATAGCAAAAGTAAACAGCAAATTTTTGATAAAGGAGAGCTTTGCACATGACACCACAACCTCAAGTTTGACAATGGAAGTGGAGGCGGTTGTTGCAGCTTTCCGCTGGTTGGAGAACACACTATATACGCAAGTTGTGATTGTAACTGATTCATAAATTATTCTGACAAAGGTGAAGACTAGCATGCTTCGTGCTGAATGACATGCATCAATTCTGGTGTCGCGGGTTGTGAGCATTCGCTGGATCTTTTCTCCAGGACACTCTGGTGTGTTTGATAATGAACAAGTGCATTGGCTGGTGATGCATCATTGAGGGGTGATTTGATGCATGGTAAGGCAGATGTGGTGAAGGCCCTCTGGGAGCACGTGAATAATGCAGGAGAACACATAAACTATCATCGTATAGAAAGAATGTGACAGCAATGAGTGGTCATAGTTAGTCGTCATTCAGAGGTAAAGCAAGGCGGACATATATCAGATTGTATCGGGCACCATTAGTATTGGAACTCTTCACTGGCTGTTCAAATGAGGACTGAGAGCGTATCAGAATGCCGCGAGTGCAGTTATGTCGGTTCTTAACTCAGCTTAACCGAACTTACACTGAAAAATTGAAAAAAAAAAAACAACAACACACAAAACAATAGAGAATAATTTTTAAAACTTGCAAGATGGACGGAGTAAGTTAGTCGATGTGACAATGATAATGGAACACTGAAAACTTCAGTAACAGTGGAGACGACTCATCTATGTTGGCAGCAGAAGGGAAAGAATCCATGCATCAAATGAATAAATGAAAATACCCAAGGTCAGGCTAAATGGCCATTGAAGACAATTGTGAAGTCTAGTATTTATGTCATTGCAAATTTATTCAGCGACATACACAACAGTGGGAACATCCCTGAAGACTCATGAACATCACACGACAGAAAGCTGCATCCATAGACTGTGATGAACACAGAACAATTTGTCTCATGAGTGATGTAACGAAAATGTCTTTGTGAATTGTCGTGATCAGAATGCATAACAAATTAAGTCCATAAACAGGAGAGGAACAATGTAGATTTGTTCAGGAAATGGACACAAAAAGCGCTATATACATTCTAAGATCATTAATGGAGAGAGCGATAGAAATACATACATTTCATCATCGTCAGCATGTGCCGCACCATTTGGAATGGGTGGTCATGATTCACCGCCTGACACGCTCACTAAAGTTTCTCCATCAGGTCTGTGTTCTTGCTCCACTTATGCCGTGTTGCCGAGTCACTCAGGTAGTGATATCTCTGTCTTCCTCTCTCATGTCTGTGTTCTTGCTCCACTTATGCCGTGTTGCCGAGTCACTCAGGTAGTGATATCTCTGTCTTCCTCTCTCATGTCTGTGTTCTTGCTCCACTTATGCCGTGTTGCCGAGTCACTCAGGTAGTGATATCTCTGTCTTCCTCTATCGCTGTTTCCATCACAGCTGTCGGTATTGTGGATATGTTAACAGTGGATATCTTATATAGCATATATCTTATATATTCGGGGGGGGGGGGGGCTGCGTGGTCTCGAGGTATGGTGTCGCCTCGAGTGCTGGAGATCCCGGGTTCAAGCCCCGTTGATGCCATGATTTTTTTTCTCGTGGACTTCTAGTAATACAATCTCCCTTGGTCTCTGGGTAGTGAGATCGGACGCCCCTGTGTAGTGTTGCGCACGTAAAAAATCCCTTGGCAGTTGGAAATCGAAAAAGAGTAGCCTAATGGCGCTGCCCGGGCAAAATTTCGAGTTAAAACTCTACCCAAAGTATTTCAGGAACATCGCCGGTGCTACGGAGTTCGTGCACTGAGCTGATTTTTCCACACTCAAGTTTGAGAGAGGAGAACGGTGCACTTATAGGTTACACCCGGGTGCCATGATGTTGATCCATCGACTAAACTATCTTATATAGCATTTGAAGACTTGTTCCTCACGGCTATTGACAGCTTTGTATTGGTGAGTATGGTTTCCATCATGCAAAAGACTACATTCACCGCGGCAATCCTTATTTTAATCTCCACCGGAGATCTTTTCCCACATGTTATGACATCTCCACGACACTTATACCAGTTTGTATGTTGAAGAATATTCCCATTTACTTGGATGTTTCAATGCGGTATTTCTTTCTTTTGGAGATGCCCATAATAACTCTAACTTTAGTTAGTTGCTCACTGTGTACAATAATAGTACCCACTGTATACTGCAGATGCTATTCATTGTCTGCAATCAATACTATATCGTCTGCCTATCTTATATTGTAGATATTATGTCCTCTCACAGCAAGTCATGTCATATCTGTTAAATGTCTCATATTTTCACTGCATAGCCAAGACATGTCTAGAGACATTACATATTCCTGTCGCACACTTCCTTGATTGGCTGGCTGTTAGCTACTTCATTATCAATTGTTATGGCAGCGTGTTGTTCCTTGCAATTCTATGGTCTTTCCTGACAATTTGAAGAATTGCAACCATGTTTATCATGTCGACATGGTTTACTCTTTTGGAAGCCTTTGTGTAGTCTATGAAGCAAAGATGTAGGTCTTTGTTTACCTGTATCGAACCTTCAATGGTCGTTCTCAGAAAACACATAGAATGTAAATCTGACATTGTGTGAGTTGTCGAATCATAATTTACTAGACATCTTTAAAGAAGCAGTTCGAATAAAAACACAAAATGTGACAAAAAAGCTCGACAAATGGACAAACACACACAGATACTGTCGAACGATTGACCAAAATCTTTATTAGTGAAGAAGAGTTTTAAAAAGTTAGTTGCATATCGTTTACAGGACGTCGCATTTAACCCCAGCATGTTTTTAATGTTTGTGATATTTTTTGGCAAGTTTGCGTTCAGCAGTCTGTCATTGCTATTTGAATGACCTACGCTCATACTATTGTATGAAAACCAAATCGCCCGCAGTGTGTTTCGAACGCAGTATGCGGGATTACGAATTACTTTCTTAATTAATACTTATCTTTAGCGTAAGGTACAGTCAGACATGTCGAATAGGTTGCAGGACAAGGACCAGGCTGAGAGAGACACGTCTCTACAATAGTGTAGATAGACCAGGCACAGTCAGGCAGATCTAACAGGTTGAAGGACAAGGACCAGGCTGAGAGAGACACATCTCTACAATAGTGTAGATAGACCAGGTACAGTTAGGCAGATCTAACAGGTTGAAAGATAATGACCAGGCTGAAAGAGAAACATCACTATTATATTGCACATAGAGCTGATACGGCTACGGAATTGACGTTGTGCATAGAAGGTAGACACTTTTGTGGAATCACGTGTGATGATTTAACCAAACAGTAAGACGTGTTTCTTTTTCTAGTACGGTCGCGGCAAAATAGTTGTCTCCTACAGTAAACTAGCTAATCGCGGCGTCTTTAATTTTTTTAATTTAGTTGCATGTCCTTCACAGGACGTAGCAGTCAACCCCAGCATTTTGGCTGTTCGTGATTCCTGGGCAAATTTTACGTTCAGTAGTATGCCATTGCTAGAGAGACGAATGGAGACGGATTGTATCTGCAGCAAAGAACCTCAATGGCTCGGAACGCTGAAGAAGAAGAGGAAGTATGCCATTGCTTTCTGAACGACCGGCACGTATACCTTTTTCGAAAAAACCAGCACCGCTGTGTTTCGGCTCATCATTCTGCTGCTCATTTAGCTGCCATGTCTGGAACAGATATTGGTGTCTATGACGCCAATCTTCTCTGCCATCTGATACTGTCATGACCTTATATTCCTTATATTACTTATATTATTAATTGCTGCCCATTTGGTTAACTTCGCACATGCTCTGTTTCTGTTTTCCTTTGCTTCTCTTGTTGGTATTTTCACACATAGAATTAATTTCGGCATTCCACCTCTTCTGTCACTTAGTCTCATAAATTTCGTTTGTCTTTTCCTTATGCTACTGACAAGTGATCTAGTAACCCTCCCTCGTTTGTTTTCGTTTCTATGTACACTATTTTGATCATTTTTCTCAACATCCACACTGTCACTGCCTCCCATTTGTTCATCACCTCATGACTGATTGTTCAAACACTGACGTCCGTAGCGGAGACCGGTCGACACATAAACGATTAGCATATTGCCGTGTTTTATACTCATTACTACAGTTACATGCCGCTCTCCCCAGCGAAGAAGTTAAGGACGCTGTTTGTAATCCCGTATACCCACGTACGAAACACAGCTGAGCGAGATTTGGCAGCGGATCGCGGCGTGTTGGTTTCTTACGGAAAGGCATGTGAGTCGGTCGTTCAGAAAGCAATGGCAAACTACTGAACCTAAAACTTGCCAAGACATCAACAGCAGCTGAAAAATGCTGTTGTTGACTGCAATGTCCTGTAACTATTATACGCAAAACAACCCCCCCCCCCCCACCCCACCCCCCCCTGGTACCCATGTTTGGCCAGGAGCCCAGGTCAATGACCAGAAGTTCCCAAATCAAAGGACTGGTATCGAACACACGACCAGCGGGCCTGTGCTCTAACGTGACTCAGGCTCATTATTGTTCTTTAGCACCCATTAGCTTGTACTGTGCAGAACTTTCTCCCGACAGCCCTCTTTCCATGTGTCACTTTATCATGCGCAACTCACATTTATCATTATACACTCTAGCAACATACAGGTGTGATCTTTCGATGTGTCACTGCATCCATGTGTAAATCACATTCATTATTCACATGCTAGCAACATACGGGTGTGAGTCATGGACCATCCAGCAGACACCGAAGAAGAAAATTGCGGCTGTTGAACTTAAATGTTACAAAGTCCTTAGAGTATTTTGGGCCAAGAAGAAGAAAAATACTGGCATTCTGTAAGGTCAGAACATCGAAGAAAACTGGCTCATAAACTGTATCGTGTCTGGGAAACTGAAATACTGTGACAATATTAAGTAATCATGACAGTAGCTTGGAGAGAACATTGATGGAAGGCATAGTTCCTGGGAGAAGAAACAAGCACGCCTTGACAGGTCCAAAGATGGGAACAGGGCATTACTGACATCTTAGGTATGACGGTGCCTGAAACAGGAGAGTTGGCACAAGACCGAGAGACGTTTGGCGGGAACGTGATGAGAGCCATTCACCATAGGACCTGCTACACGATGATGATGATGAATACACACCAGTTGTGGTCAGCTTGGAATATGCAACCACGGTCAATCTGACGTAGCACGGAGCGACGCCAGTCTGCACAACAAACAAACAAACAAAATAGACAAGTGTCTTTATAAAAGCCAGAGCAGTTAACTTGCTTTTTCTTAGACAGCATGGCATTTTTCTGTTCATCGTTAGCTCTTGATTAAAGCACAACATATTGCGTGTTCGTCATCCAGAAATTTTCAAATCTTTCAAGTCCCATACGGTGCTGTTTGCTGTTTGACTCCTCAGAAGTGCTTCTTACAGATTACTTCCCCTGCGTTCATATGTCAAAGTTGTACATTCATGAATAGTTAAACAGTAGCAATTGAGTTTGGCTACTCGTCTTCTCACGCAATCAGCTTAAATAAACAAGTTTCTCGGTATTTCCACATTCTCAGACGTCATCACCGCCTTAAGTCTCCAGTTTTACGTCTCTCTTTTACTCTCTCTCTCTTTCTCTCTCTCTCTCTCTCTCTCTCTCTCTCTCTCTCTCTCTCTCTCTCTCTCTCTCTCTCTCTCTCCCTCTCTCTCTCTCTCTCTCTCTTTCTGTCTGTCTGTCGGTCGGTCTGTCAGTCTAGCTGAAACTTCCCGTGCGCTGACGACTGGGGTCGGGGGGGGGGGGGGGCGAGTCTTATCGTTCACACGCCGTTCAGTTGGGCTTACACGATGACTTCTCGATAAGAAGGCAATGACAAACTACTAAACGTAAACTTGCCTATAGTGTGTTATTTTTTTGTTGCCTCAATATAAAATTCAATATCTCAGTAACCAACTGAGGGAAAATGATGAGATTTAGCATATAACCTTATCATTATGTCCACCCAACACATTTTTTGTTTGTTCTGGAGATTGTACAGCCGATTTCAATGTTTGTTTATATGCGGTATATAATTTATGGCAAATTGATGGGAAAGACATTAGACTTATAAAAAACATATATTGGAAACAACAAGCTGCAATAAGGATTGATAATGAAGTGGGACAGTATCAGCCAATTAAGAGAGGTGTTAGGCAGGGATGTGTGATGTCTCCAGATCTTTTTTCCCTGTACAGTGAAAATATTTTCAGAAATGTAGAGGATATAAATGGAATCAGCATTGGAGGACGAAACATCAATAACATTAGATATGCAGATGATACAGTATTAATTGCAGACAATCAGCAGGACCTGCAACAATTAGTAGATGCGGTTGTTGTACACAGTGAGCAACCGGGGTTAGAATTAAATTGTAAAAAGACTCAGGTTATGGTCGTCAGTAGGAAGGAAGAAGTGCCACAATGTAATATACAAGTAAATGGAAATATTCTTCAACAAGTGAATCGGTACAATTATCTTGGAACAGTTATAACATCTGATGGGAGATGCCTTGAAGAGATTAGAACAAGAATCGTTATGGCGAAAGTGGCCTTTAGCAAGATGAAAAACATTCTGACCAATAAGAAGATGTCAATTGAAACGAGAAAAAGAGTGTTGAGGGGATACATAGAGCCTGTTCTTTTGTATGGATGTGAAACTTGGACAATGAGCAGTCAAGCTGAAAAGCATCTGATGGCTGCAGAAATGTGGTTTCTGAGGAAAATGCAAAGAATACCATGGACAGACAGAAAAACCAATGACCAAGTACTACAGGAGACAAATGAACATCGTAAACTGATTAGAGAAATTAGACGTAGACAGTCAAAATTTTTTGGACATGTTATTAGAAGAAATGGATTGGAGAACTTAGTGACAACTGGCAAGATCGAGGGGAACAGACCCAGAGGAAGACCGAGAGGAAAATACCTGGATGGCTTGGCCACATGGCATGGACGAGACAGGAACACTGAGCTGATCCACGACACTGGTGATCGAGTGGAATGGCGAGTCATGACCGCCCACGCTTTCCGGCATGGCACATGATTGATTGATTGAATTTATGGCTCCCGCATTCATTCCATCATTTTAAGAGTATTACAGCCTCAGCATGACACACCCCCGCTCTTTTTGAATTTTGTATGGCGGTTTTAGTTTTGGCAGACTGAGGGAATTTATATAGGATAGTTCAGAGGTGTTGTCAAACTGTGCGTTCTTTCATGAAACGTGATTATATAAATAAACTAGCTGGCTCGGCCCGACTCCTGGCGGGGATCTATCTATCTATCTATCTATCTATCTATCTATCTATCTATCTATCTATCTATCTATCTATCTATCTATCTATCTATCTATCTATCTATCTATCTATCTATCTATCTATCTATCTATCTATCTATCTATCTATCTATCTATCTATCTATCTATCTATCTATCTATCTATCTATCTATCTATCTATCTATCTATCTATCTATCTATCTATCTATCTATCTATCTATCTATCTATCTATCTATCTATCTATCTATCTATCTATCTATCTATCTATCTATCTATCTATCTATCTATCTATGTATGTATGTATCTATCTATCTATCTATCTATCTATCTATCTATCTATCTATCTATCTATCTATCTATCTATCTATCTATCTATCTATCTATCTATCTATCTATCTATCTATCTATCTATCTATCTATCGATCGATCGATCGATCGATCGATCGATCGATCGATCGATCGATCGATCTATCTATCTATCTATCTATCTATCTATCTATCTATCTATCTATCTATCTATCTATCTATCTATCTATCTATCTATCTAGCTATTTATCTATCTATCTATCTATCTATCTATCTATCTATCTAATCTATCCATCCATCCATCCATCCATCCATCCATCCATCCATCCATCCATCCATCTATCTATCTATCTATCTATCTATCTATCTATCTATCTATCTATCTATCTATCTATCTATCTATCTATCTATCTATCTATCTATATAAATAAACTAGATGGCTCGGCCCGACTCCAGGCGGGGATCTATCTAACTGTCTGTCTGTTTGTCTGTCTGTCTGTCTGTCTGTCTGTCTGTCGGTCGGTCGGTCGGTCGGCCGGCCGGCTGGCCCGCCCACCGACCGACCGACCGACCGACCGACCGACCGACCGACCGACCGACCTACCGACCGACCGACCAACCGACCGACCGACCCACCCACCCAGTCAGCCAGCCAGCCAGCCAGCCATCCACCCACCCATCCACCCACCTACCTTTCTGCCTACCTACCTACCTACCTACCTACCTTTCTGTCTGTCTGTCTGTCTGTCTGTCTGTCTGTCTGTCTGTCTGTCTGTCTGTCTGTCTGTCTGTCTGTCTGTCTGTCTGTCTGTCGGCGCTATTAAATATTGATAAAAGTTACTGGAAAAAGCGTCAGGACCATGTGTTGAAAGAGGAAGAGGAATATTGGAGAAAGGATGGATTGAATTTTATGCAACCGAGAGCAATCATCAACCTACTGGAATCGTCCGACACAGATTAAGGTCTGAGCAGATCGCAGACCTTAATCTACGTACACACTTACTGGGATATTTTTCTCCAACTATTCAGACGAATTGCAGGCCCTAAACATTACAGCATCAGCATCAGCTGAAGAAACAAGAAGGAAATGAAAAATAAGGTAAGAAATATATTCCTTCTACTTTCCTGTTAATTTACAAATTATTTACCCCGCGCCTCTGTAAATTCTCTGTCTTTACTAATATTACACATTGCACCCCTCTCGGGATTCTCCTTGGTGAAGTGGTAAAGCCGTCTGACTCGGGCTCCGAAGGTTGTATGTTCGATTCCGGGCCGCGTCCTTCATTTCACGAGTGCATTTTTTCGGAGACTCCCGAGGGTCGTCGCTGGAGCTAAGGAGTTCGTGCTTTGTGCGACGCTTTCCGCGCTGCGGAAAGGAACTGAGCCATATGGAATTAAAAACCCGGTGCAATGCAGCCGACCCATTAAGCTACTTCTTTCATTGCACCCACTCCCATACGAATCCGGATACGCCTTTGTGTGTCATCTGAATTGGCAGGTCTCCAATTACTGTAAACATAACTTTGTTAGCGAGAAATCACTAGTTGTTCAGCAAAAAATCAAAGGAATGTCGCCGATTTTGATGATTTAAGTTGTTTTTGGACCTATCAAAGACATATTCCTTGGGTGGGGGTAAATATAAGACGGCTGGAAAAATTTCATAACGATGCAACAGACAGTTTTCAAAATAATTGATCGTGAATGAAGGCATTCAAATCGGAACATACTATAGTATATCAACCTGGGGTTTATCGCAATATCATAACAAGAATATCAGTTGTTTTCTAGAACTATGGTTGGATGACAGGATAATATCATTTGTTTTCTAGAACTATGGCTGGTGGACAGGATAATGGCGGCCTACACACTGAGCACATCATTCATTATAAGACCACATCCTCTATATGAATTCTTAGATATATTGGCTGCTGCGTTCAATACAATCTTGCCGTCATATTCCCTAACGTTCTACAAGGCCCGCCTATTGGCCTACATCCTCTTGTGAGATCGTGAACTTGCATGTCCGCTAGTTGAATACTCTGAGAGGTGATTCGCCTCAACTCTAAAACAAAGTGCGGATGCAAGTCAACCTAGGGTAATGTTCTGAACGGTTGGTGCCCCAGGTCTAGTGCGGGAAACAAAGCGTCACGTGATTCCAAGGCAAGCGGACGAGGAAAAATGTGATATATATATATATATGTGTGTGTGTGTGTGTGTATATATATATATATGGAGCCGCCCTAGCAACTCAGCGACCCGCCCTAGCGACTCAGGGAGCCGCCCTAGCGTCTCAGGGAGATTACTAACGAGTTTGTTAGCAGAACTAGTCCACGTGTACATGCCACAGGACTGGATTTGACAGACTTACGAAGATTGCTAAGTAGCAGGACGGATCAGGTGCACAAACCTAAAAACGCCGTATGGAACGCACATAAGCAAGAAGGTTACTAGCGAGATTGCCAAAAGGACCGTATTGAACGCAGACTTCACACAATTGCTAGTAACGGAACCGAGGACTGCTTGAAATCTACATTGACGGCAAAAGGGGGGGGGGGGGGGCAAGCCCAGGAAAGCCGCATGTAAGACTACCAGCCAAAGGATCCAGATCATGGAGGAACTGGCAGAACACTGCCCTGTGTGATAGTGTGGGACATAAACTAGCGACAGCTGAACCAGAGGAAGCACGTCTGGACAATCGCTCTAAACCAGTGGTTCTCAACCTTTTTTGGCCCGTGCCCCCCTTCACCATATTTTCAGAACGTCATTCCCCCCTTTACTATCAAATATTTGGCCCGTGCCCCCCTTACCGTATTTTCAGAACGTCATCCCCCCCCCCCCCTTTTCATATTTCCTATCTAAAATTCCTCCACCCTTACACAGTATACGTAAAAATGGAAGGTAAATTTAATAGCATATACTAAAACAAGTATAGACATCCACATAAAACATGATTTGTGGGTCTACTTACTTTATAAAATGAATTTTAGAAGGATGAGACGTACATAACTGTAAAGTACGAAGGGAAAAACAATATCAAGTAATCTGTTCTTGTATTAACGCGATCTTGAAATGGTCTTCATTCCTCCCCTGGAAACCCTAAAATTCCCCCCTTGGGGAACCACTGCTCTAAATGGACAAGGTAGACCAGCCGAAAGGTTTGGTTTCCAGACTTGTGCATCACGTGTTCGCGCTGTTCATTTAACATTTCAGCGATAAAACGGTCCAACTTTTACATCAACCCAAATAGACGAAAAACTCACGAAGCCACCGAGACGTGGTTTTACCGAAGAATTCTACTGTTACAGTGGTCAGTCAGATTCCATACAACAGTTCTCTTGAGGCTTTTGTGTTGGAGTCTGTTAACAATAAAATAACCTTAAACTCGTTAAGGAAACATGACCGACATCTAATCAACCTAATTCCAGGCTGGTATCTGCTGTGCTGAATGGTGACCTGGTTATGTCCTAACATGCTTCTCTGCAGAAGTGAAGAGCCTTAACTTGTACTGCGCAACCCGCTGGTTCATGCCCTTGGAGAGAGGTGAGCTCTTCAACACAATGCCTCGAACATTATATTGTGTGCTGGGGCGGGAGAAAGTCTACACACCAGCCTCACTAGGATAGGTGCACGTGTCTACACACGAGCCTCACTGGAATGTGTGCGTCTACACACCAGCCGCACTAGAATGGGTGCACGTGTCTACACGCCAGCCTAACTAGGATGGGTGCACGTGTCTACACACGAGCCTCACTGGAATGTGTGCGTCTACACACCAGCCGCACTAGAATGGGTGCACGTGTCTACACGCCAGCCTAACTAGAATGGGTGCACTTGTCTACACGCCAGCCTAACTAGGATGGGTGCACGTGTCTACACGCCAGCCTCACTAGGATGGGTGCAAATGTCTACACACCAGCCTCACTAGGATGGGTGCACGTGTCTACACGCCAGCCTCACTAGGATGGGTGCAAGCGTCTGCACACCAGCCTCATGATGGTTGCACGTGTCTACACACCACACGAGTCTCACTGGAATGTGTGCGTCTACACACCAGCCGCACTAGAATGGGTGCACGTGTCTACACGCCAGCCTCACTGGAATAGGTGCACGTGTCTACACACCAGCCTCACTGGGATGGGTGCAAGTGTCAACACACCAGCCTCACTGGGATGGGTGCACGTGTCTACACGCCAGCCTAACAGGGGTGGGTGCAAGTGTCTACGCACCCGCCTCACTGGGATGGGTGCAAGTCTTTATCAGAACTCAGACAATCTAACCGCTCATGCTTCGAACTTCAGAATTAAAACTGTCTTTAAGAAGATTCACAACCAGCCAATCATTAACGTAGTCGATCTAACAGAGGTCAAGCTGCACGACGAGATCTTCTCCAACACGAGACAGAATCAATCAAACCTATGGACATTTCATCCGTAGTGAACATCTGGGTCACTGTAGCATATGGTGTCCTTAATATTTGAAAATGTCATAGATGGCGGTGTGCGGGAATGTGAGAGCTGCTGGACTGTTGCTGTAAAACTGCGGGAAAAGCACATAGAATGTCATTTCGCTGTTTAAATGTGGAGATGCTCATGAGTGATCTGTGTAACTACACGAGGGGAGGACAAGGTCCAGACACAGATGAAACATAATGGTGGGATAATAGTGATTAAAAACTGGGGAAATTAGAGCATTGATATAGACATCGTTGGCTGGATAACATCACAAGTAACCTGCTAACAGAAATGTGTTCAAAGTACGAGGGCGAGTCAATAAGTAAGTCACACAGTTCTGTGGTATGGCAGGTAAATGTAGTTGGTGTTTTCTACAGGTATCATTAAGTGACAGCAACATCAAACTTTATATTCCCGTTCGTCAGGTGGCGCTAGGTGTCTCATGCGCACGCGCAGCGCATAAACATAATTTCGCCTGAACTTACGGAGTGTTCAATCAAAGGGCACGTGCTGTTGTGCGTGTTTTGTTGGCAAAATGACTGCCTGCAAAGGACATTCATAAGGAAAAGCTGCCTGTTTATGCTGACTACCAGCCCGAATCAAAGCGTGCGTCAATGCAATGGAAACATCCTTCTTCGCCTTGTGTCCAAAAATGCAAGGTTACGCCATCAGCAGGGAAGGTTATGCTGACAGTGTTCTGGGATTGTCAAGGCGTGCTTTTAACCAATTTCAAGAAGAAAATTGACAATGTGAATTCTGAATCGTACTTTGAAGTTCTATCGATGCTTCACGATGCAATTCGAAGAAAACGTCCAGGACTGCTGACTAGAGGAGTGTTGCTTCTTCATGACAATGCCAGACCACATACGGCTCGATTAACTCAGGAGAAAATTAATTAACTAATGTGAGAAGTTCTGAAACATCCACCTTACAGCCCCGACTTATCCCCTAGCGATTTCCACCTTTTGTATTCCTCTGAAAACCCACCGTGGTGGGAGATATTTCGCGAATGACGCCGAAGTTGAATGTGACGTGAAAACGTGGTTCAGAAAACAGAGCACGCAGTTTTATGCAGCCGGTTTGGGAGGACTGATAAAATAGCAGTTAGAATAGATGGCGAGATATCAGATTGGTTTGACATCAAGCAAGGAGTCCATCAGGGCTGCGTGCTGTCACCCTATTTGTTTAACCTGTACGCCGAAAATATAATGAGAAATGTAAGAGACGATATAAACAGGGAGCTATATGATGCTCTAAATATCGGCGGTCATGACATACCAGAGATTCGGTATGCTGATGATACAGTATTGCTATCCATAACACAGAATGGCATAGACAACCTAAGAGCCTCAACCCAATTGAATAGTGAAAATCACAACTTATATCTTAACATAGCAAAAACAAAGATAATGTATACAGATAAAACTACTTTGGAGAAACAAATATATGAGTATGAGGAGCGGCTGGCCGAGTGGCTAGAACGTCAGACTCTCATTCGGGAGACCCGGGTTCGATCCCTCGGTAAGGTGTGGGATGTTTTTTCTGTCGGTGGCAAAAAGAAAATCCTAACCTGCACAGTTCGCGGCGACTGCACTAGCCAGGCGGCCTTAATTCCGCAGGCTCAAAGATCCCTCTGCCATACACCGCAAGGTACTATATTGGCAGTTATTAACAGTTTGATGACAAAGGAAAAATTGGAGGTGGTGGGTAATTGTGATATTCTTGGGTCATTGATTACCAACAACGGTGACGCAATGAAAGAAATTAAACGACGACTATTAATTGCTCTTCAAAGACTAAAACAACTGAATAAATTATGGAGTAGGACAGACAGGACTATAAAAATTAGATTTTTAAGAGCATGCATCTTTCCTATTGCATACAATATACGCCTGTGAGACCTGGACACTCACTAAACAAGCTGAGCAGCGCATAAATGACTTTGAATATAAATGTTATAGACGAGTTCTAAGAATATCTTGGGTAAAGAAAAGAACAAATGCATCCATCCTTCAAGAGCTGAATATTGAAGAAGGTTGGCTATTAAAGACGATAAAACAAAGAAAACTGATATATTTTGGTCACTTGAAACGTCACGAAAGTTTGGAAAGAACAATATTGGAGGGGTATATGCCTGGGAAGAGAGGAAGAGGAAGGCCAAAGAGAAGATGGGTGCAGGATGTGGCGGATGATCTCCAGATGGGTGTATCGGACGCTGGACATCTTGCTTATGATCGAGAGGTTTTCCGGACGGTTGTTATGGGAGAGAGGTTCTGTAAAGGACATGCTACTGAATGAAATGAATGAGTTGAGTTGAATTAAGAACCGACATCACTGCACTCAGGACATTCCCATACGTGCTCAGTCCCCTCGTTCAGCAGCCAGCGAAGAGTCATACTACTAATCGTTCCCACCGCTATCTGATTAAAAGTTCTCCTGGTCTTCCCTCTCAGTTTTGAGATTCTTCCAGAACCCCTGCCGATCCCCCGCAATCTCATTCTTTCCACATATGGGTTCTCAATCTGTTCCTCCGCCTTTTCCACCTGGTCCCACAAGCGCACGACCACCTCCCCCTTGTCCATAGGCAAGATACCACCAAGAGGTGCATTCCCTGCTAGCCTATCAGCTTTATACAAGTAAATGGGAATATTCTTAAACAAGTGAATCGGTACAATTATCTCGGAACAGTCATAACATCTGATGGGAGATGCCTTGAAGAGATTAGAACAAGAATCGCCATAGCGAAGGCAGCCTTTTGCAAGATGAAAAACATACTGACCAATAAAAATATGTCATTTGCAACGAGAAAAGGAGTATTGAGGTGCCACATAGAACCTGTGCTTTTGTATGAATGTGAAGGATATACAATGAGCAGACAAGCTGAAAAACATTTTTTTGGGGGTCTTTTTTCGATATTTCTTTGCTTGCTTGATGGATGAAGTTCTTAAACATTTCTCATTTATACTTCTCTTTATTCAGTCTTACTTGTATATGTCTACATTTTGGGAAGTTATCACAGTTACCTCCCCACGACGCTTGACGGCAGAAGTGGAAGATGATGATGATGATGATCACCGTTACAGTCATCGCAAGGCTTTGTCTTTACATTGATCAATGTGTTGTAAAATCTATTATTTAGTCAGTTTTGTTGCATGGTTTCTAATCGGGGCTGTTCAGTTGTGGGTTCATGTAAGTGATAGACCTGGCTAATAAGACACCAGTGTTTAGGACTTCTAGCTGGTCATACGTTGAAGTATACTTGACCCTGCAGCGAGGTGCAGTCATCTTTTTGGGGTGACAGTTTCGAATCCCAGTCTGTCACTATAGCTTTCAATTGTTATGTTGTCTAATGAGTCCTCTAGCCTCTAATTATTTTCCCTACTTCTATGAGCGTTAAACGTTTATTTATGAACTGTTCTAGTGGACTCAAAGAGTTCACCAATTTATATTTATGTGTAATACGTGTACAACATTGGAACTGACCAATCATTTCACTTCTTTAAATGTTTGCTAATATGTGTGTGTGTGCGTGCGTGTGTGTATATATATAGACTCCCCTACCAAGCCCTCATATGGGCACCGTTAGGGAAAAGAAAACTGGGAAGACCAAGAGAGACCCTGCGTAGAACCACCATCAGAAAGGGCTCATTCAACGGTCAAACAAACATCCAAGATCTACAACAGGTGGCAGCGAACCGCCAAACATGGAGAGCCATGACTTCTGCTCTATGCGCCGCTTTGGGCTCAAGAGGAAAGACCAACTAACTAACTAACTAATATACTGGACACGGCATTACGGTCTAATGTGTTTGTTCTTTGAACTCATCTCATCTCATCTCATCATGTTCCTCTTGTACCTTGCGGTGTTGAGGTGAAGTATAAACTTCGTGAGAGTGCCCGGTTATGGGCTTCGTGTATCGACATTCCCATGGATTTTGTTATTCCCTCCGTCTAACGTTTACGTGGTCGGCCTCTTCCTCTGTTTCCATCTGGTCTGTACATCATTGCTTGTTGTGGTATGCTGTTGACTGGTAACCTACTTGCATGGCCAAACCATTTGACCTGCTGCTTTCTAATAAAATCTAGAGCAGCTTTAACCCCCACTTTAGTCCTGATTTCTTCATTTCTGATCTTATCCGTTTATACTTCTTAGTTTTTCTACGAGCTGTATGAAGATCCCCTGCCGGCTTGCTAGGCCAGTCGCAGGTTTAGGACACTAATCTGACCACAGGGAGTCCATCCCCTATGGCGAGCCATAGTTCTTTGAACTATGCTGGTTTAATATAAAATTATGAGACCCGGTTGGTAACAATAGCTTGTTATATTTTCTAGTGCGACATCTAGTCTCTAATGATGTCCCCTACTTATATGAGCGTTAACAATGCACGCGTTTTTATTTATGAACTGTTAAGTGTGTAGAGATGTCGCTAATATTGTTAACATCACATGTTTCAGTGTGTAGAGTTGTCGCTAATATTGTTAACATCAGATGTTTCAGTGTGTAGAGATGTCGCTAATATTGTTAACATCAGATGTTTCAGTGTGTAGAGTTGTCGCTAATATTGTTAACATCAGATGTTTCAGTGTGTAGAGTTGTCGCTAATATTGTTAACATCAGATGTTTCAGTGTGTAGAGTTGTCGCTAATATTGTTAACATCAGATGTTTCAGTGTGTAGAGTTGTCGCTAATATTGTTAACATCAGATGTTTCAGTGTGTAGAGTTGTCGCTAATATTGTTAACATCAGATGTTTCAGTGTGTAGAGATGTCGCTAATATTGTTAACATGAGATGTTTCAGTGTGTAGAGTTGTCGCTAATATTGTTAACATCAGATGTTTCCAATCATCATGATGGTTATTTTTGCTCATCCGTAAATTTTCTCCTCTTTCTTGTATCGTAACCATAGTAATCTTCAGTTCTGTCCTTTCCTAATGTTGTGTTAAAATCTCCGGGTATTATTATAATTCTTGTAATTTGGTTTGATATATAGTCATTCTTATGTCATCACAATATCCGAGCATTTCTTTATCACTTCGGCTTGTTTTAGTGCCTACATTTATGTACTATCTGCATGTACTGATTTGTCATTGATGTTTACCATTATGATTCGGTCTATAATACACCAAACCATTAATTGATTTAGCTGTTTCCTGCTAATAACACATACCAGTTCCTCAGTACATCGGGCCATTCTATGTAAGACAGAGTGTGAAACACAGCTATGGAGTGCTTGAAAAGAAGCAGTCTAAACCATCAACCCAAAAGCACGCTGAAGGTGCACCACTGACCTCTATGCAGTTGACAGACAACATCTCCCTACCCCTCTCCCCTTCACCTTTCCTACCTACCTCCCCCAACAACTACTCTAGAACTAACCCCTTGGCGAGAGGAACATAAACAACCAGTACACGCCCAGACAAAAGTGAAAGAAATATTCGACAAGCAAGAACAGAACATTGTACACAGCACAACAGCTTCTCTCGGTTTTCTTGATCATGAATACCCACATAAACATTGTGTTTTAAAAATACAACGGTCACGTAGAATATCAACAGAAAGTACTCTCACAACCATGGTTTAGACATTCAGGTAATCAAGATAACAACAGAGCAGTCAGTCAGTCAGTCAGTCAGTCAGTCAGTCAGTCAGTCAGTTAGTCGACAGATCATCCTCATTGCACATCGAACCATTCAGTCCATAAGTGCTCGGATCCCCTCCTCACTAAATCCCGCAGCGTGTAGCAACTGACGACACCAGTTCTGTGTTGGTTTATTAGTCTTCTTTGGCTTCCCGCATAGTGTTCTTGTTTGGCCACACCTCTTTTAATTTGCTGTTCTCGCGGTCTGACCATAGTTGTAGATTCACAGTCATCACTTGGTTCTCGCAAAAGTCTTACTTCTCGTAGAGCATTCAGAATGTTAGCCTGGTGCATGGCTCGTCCGCCTTCCACAGTAGCCTTACCTGCAAGCTTGTCAGCCCGCTCATTTCCTCTTACACCCGCATATACTGGCACGAAAACAAAACTAATCTTTGCCAGCCGAGACCGCTCCAGAGACAGCAGCCCCTCTCTTCGGACCCACCCCATCTCTATCCTCCAGAGCATGTTCATTGAGTCACTAAGGAAACAAACCCTAGTGAATGTCTGTGTCTCGAGCCATGTTATTGCTTTGCTTCTGCCATGACTTCCTTAGTCTGGCTACTTGTGGTCAAAGCAAAACCACAAGAATCTTCCTTCACAATTTCCCCTCCGGCCTGAGCCGTGAAAGCCCATGAACTTCTTACTTGTCGAACGACCGAGAGCAGTTACTGAATACCAATTATGGTTCACAGTCTGTAATATTACTCACAGACGCTAAAGTAGTTCTTCAAGCACTTCAGTCCAGAACAATACCAGGACTACAGACTGAACTAGGCAAACAGAGTATGGTCTCACCGGGAAGTGTCCGGAAACGAGAGAGCCGGGTCTACCAGTCGCATGTCATCAAAAGAAAAGTATAAAACAACCAATCAAAAAACTACTAACACCAGCACACAACGATTCTCATATTAAGGACAAACCACAACAAACCATTATCCTGCGCCTCAGAACAGGACTCGATCTATTACGCAACCACTTGTGCACCAGACTTAAGCTTGACTATTCAGACGTGCGTACATGTGGATAGGCGTCCAAGATAGCAGATGACATACTCTAAGACTCTCCTGAATACGAAATACCAAGACAATCTCTCTGGCCCAGAGAGACAACAGAGGAAGAAAAACTTTGCCGATCACTGGGTGAGCTAAAAAAAAGAGACAATAATACCACCACTTCACAACCCTCCAGCCGACTCCGTGGCGATGGCGCTGCGGACGCGATTCGTAATACCGCTTACCCGCGTTCGAAACACAGCGGTGACCGATCTGGCAGCAGACCGTGTCTCGCTGGTTTTAACGTGTTGGTATGGGAGCCGTTCGTTCAGGTGTTGACAGCAACGTCCTTTAAAGGATATGCAACTTTTAAAAAACAATACTACCACTGACCTCTATGCAGTTGATAGACAACACCCTCTTCCGTCCCCCTTTCCAACCGAAAAATATGGTGATTCAAGAAATAACATTGCAGATATAGGCTTTTTTCTTTGCAAGTAAAATTAAAGAAGGGGAAGAAAAAACAACATTACCAGAACATAATGAAAAATAATTTTCTTGTTCTGAAGTTACTAGAAGAACCGCAAACGAGATGAAGAAGAAGAAGAAGAAGAAGAAGAAGAAGAAGAAGAAGAAGAAGAAGAAGAAGAAGAAGAAGAAGAAGAAGAAGAAGAAGAAGAAGAAGAAGAAGAAGAAGAAGAAGAAGAGACCGGGGAGGAGAATGAGGACAAAGAAAGAAAAAAAGAAAGAAAGAAAGAAAGAAAGAAAGAAAGAAAGAAAGAAAGAAAGAATTATGTGATTTCAGTGTATTGATTACGTAAACATTACATAAACTGAGAAGAGGAGATTGAAGTTACAGACAGATATAAGAAGAGGAGATTGAAGTTACAGACAGATATGATGTCATTCGCTCAGCCCAAACTCTGATCAACTGATCACATCTTACGTGGAAAACCTCGTCTTAGTAGTGGGGTTTATTATGATTAACTGCGTACGACAATACTTTCTCAGTGAGAATGGCAACCTTAGACCCATCCTAGTGAAGCAATGATCATCTTTACCCAGTCTCCCTACAATAATATTGCAAATAACAGAAACATGTTCTCAAAATATCTTGGGTTTATCCCTCCATGACGTTTTGTGTACAGAGTACCTTGTTGCAGGACCACTACTCTGATAATGACTGAAAAGGAAGAGCTAATTATCTGGGGGCATTAAAACACAACATGTCATTAAAATAACAGGCCATACCACTGCAGACCATATAACAGAACAGAGGACAGAGTTACACTTTTCCTCCAGAGCATACATCACAGCGCATGAACAGGCACATGTAGCTAGACATGGACAGCCTTTAATTTATAGATCATACACAATACAAGAATGTTTTATGTCTATTTTCAAGCGTTGAGTTCCCGTTATAAGAAGACAAAAACTTGGGACAACTCGAAAAATTTGTGGAAAGTGAGATACAGGAAAACAGCTAGATAAAGTTATTGACACTCAAGGCACGGGAGGAGTCAACACACGAATTGACACATGCCGTTGGCGACCGGTCTCCAAGAAGATGCTGGACCAGAGAAACTGAAACTTAATGACTATATCCAGTGTCTTGCATTCTAGGGGAAAATAGTGGGAGTGGAATGCGTGTGAGAGAGGAACCATTTTAAAATGATATTGAACTCAGGCATTTTACAGAAAGAATATAAAGCCACGTTGTTCAGAACTATACATTAACATCATATAATTGATCTGCTCAATTCATACTCACTGTTAAACTGTCTTTCATCATTCGAGTTCCTGTCCGTTATAGAACTAACCAATCAGAAACAGCCACATGTGTCATAATATAGAGTTGGACAGATAAACTCAGGCAGGGTGCTAATCCCCGGGGACACCAGCTGTTTTAGACGACGTGTTTCCCTACGACAGGTCACCCAAGTGTCTGCTCATGAACACACATTCTCTTATTTAGTCGCTAGAAGAACCCACTAACGTGTCCCTATTGCGTTAATCAAAATTATCAGTTTGTGTCTTGCTATATATCAGTATAACAGTGTGTTTTAACTAGTAATATCATTGTTACAGTGCGTTTAACTTATACTATCATTGTTACAGCATTTTTTAGCTGTATATCATTGTTACAGTGTGATTACTTGTATTTTGTAATATCACTGATATAGTGTGTTTAACTGTATGCCATTGTACAATGTAGTAAACTTATAACATTATTTAAAGAGTGTTTAACTATATACCATTGTTACACTATGTTTGGGAGTCTCCGTGGCGAAGTAGTCAAGCCGTCTGATTCGGGCTCCGAAGGTTGTGGGTTCGATTCCGGGCCTCATCTTTCGGTTCACGAGTGCATTCTTTCGGAGACTCCTGAGGGTCGTCGCTGTAGCTACGGAGTTAGTGCTTTGTGCGACACTTTCCGCGCTGCGGAGAGAGACTGCGTCATATAGAATAAAAACCCGGTGCAATGAAGTCGACCCTGTTGACTTGTAAGCGACTTTTTTTTTACACTGTGTTTACTGATAATATCACTGTTAAAGTGAGTGTAACTGTACGCCATTGTCACGATGTATTTAACTGTATACCACTGTCATGACATGTTTAAGTTATAGTATCAGTGTTACAATGTGTTTAATGCTCTATCGTTGTTACAGTGTGTTAAACTCTCTATCGTCTTACAGTGTATTCGACTGATATTCCGTTGTCACAAAATTGACTTCGACAAGAACGTTTCTTCCGCCGACTTGAGAACACAAGAGTGCATGTATCAATAAGTCTAACTTTAATTTGTTGTCAAAAACTGTCTTTGTGCCTCCGGGGAGCAGTTTTGAAGAGTTTACGCATTTCTAAGCTGAATCATGTGGATACGTATTGTTGTAACTGTCACTGTGTTAGTGTCAATAACACTTGCAAATAACAGCAAGGCAAATCAAGATAGCAGATCGTGTGAAGGTGAGTACTGCGGGGACACTACTCGTAGCTCAGCTTATTGTCATCAGTCTAACCTGGATACAGGGGAATGTTGTGGGAAGTGAATTCTGTCGGCCAGGTCCTGATCACATGACCCCAATCTCCATACAAACATGGGTCTAACACCGTATGCCTAGTGCTTCCTTTACGTATATAAGAGGGGCGTTTACTTTCTGTTACTTTAGTGCCAAGTACTTTTACTTTAGTGCCAAGTACTTTTACTTTAGTCCCACGTACCTTTACTTTAGTGTCACATACTTTTACGTTTATGCCAAGTATTTTTACGTTTGTGCCAAGTACTTTTACTTTAGTGCCAAGTACTTTTACTTTAGTGCCACGTACTTTTACTTTTGTGCCAAGTACTTTTACTTTAGTGCCAAGTACTTTTACATTAGTGTTATTTACTTTTACTTTACGGGATCGGCAGGGGTTCTGGAAGAGTCTCAAAACTGAGAGGGAAGACCAGGAGAACTTTTAATCAGATAGTGGCGGGAACGATTAGTAGTATGACTCTTCGCTGGCTAATGAACGAGGGGATGGAGCACGTATGGGAATGTCCTGAGTGCAGTGATGTCGGTTCTTAACTCAACTAAACTCAACAACTCAATTTTTACTTTAGTGTCAAGTACTTTATTTTTGTGCCACTTACTTTTACTTTAGTGTCAAGTACTTTACTTTAGTGCCACTTACTTTTACTTTAGTGTCAAGTACTTTACGTTAGTGCCACTTACTTTTATTTTAGTGCCACTTACTTTTACTTTAGTGTCAAGTACTTTACTTTAGTGCCACTTACTTTTACTTTAGTGTCAAGTACTTTACTTTAGTGCCACTTACTTTTACTTTAGTGCCACTTTCTTTTACTTTAGTGCCACTAAAAATGTTAGTGCCACTTTCTTTTACTTTAGTGCCACTTTCTTTAACTTTAGTGCCACTTACTTTTATTTTAGTGCCACTTGCTTTAACTTTAGTGCCACTTACTTTTACTTTAGTGCCAAGTACTTTTACTTTAGTGCCACTTACTTTTACGTTAGTCCCACTTACTTTTACTTTACTGTCAAGTATTTTACTTTAGTGCCACTTACTTTTACTTTAGTGACACTTGCTTTTACTTTAGTGCCACTTACTTTTACTTTAGTGCCACTTACTTTTACTTTAGTGTCAAGTACTTTTACTTAAGTGCCACGTAATTTTACTTTAGTGCCACTTACATTCACTTTAGTGCCACTTGCTTTTACTTTAGTTCCACTAAAAATGTTAGTGCCACTTACTTCTACTTTAGTGCCATTTGCTTTTACTTTAGTGCCACTTACTTTTACTTTAGTGCAACTTGCTTTTACTTTAGTGCCACTTGCATTTACTTTAGTGCCACTTACTTTTACTTTAGTGCCATTTGCTTTTACTTTAGTGCCACTTACTTTTACTTTAGTGTCACTTACTTTTACTTTAGTGCCACTTACTTTTACTTTAGTGACACTTACTTTTACTTTAGTGCCATTTGCGTTTACTTTAGTGTCACTTACTTTTACTTTAGTGCCACAAGTGCCATTTGCTTTTACTTTAGTGCCAATTACTTTTACTTTAGTGACACTTGCTTTTAATTTAGTGCCACTTACTTTTACTTTAGTGCCACTTGGTTTTACTTTAGTTCTACTTGCTTTTACTTCAGTGCCACTTGCTTTTACTTTAGTGCCACTTGCTTTTACTTTAGTGCCACTAACTTTTACTTTAGAGCCACTAGCTGTCATTATGTTATTATGCCTTTTTGAAGCACAAACTATCGTCTGTCAAGACGGCAAGGTGCCTATGATGAATATATATATATATATATATATATATATATATATATATATATATATATATATATATATATATATATATATATATATATATATACACACACATACACACACACACACACACACACACACTAGCTGACCCGGCCCGGTGTCGCCAGGTACCTAGCGGCGATCGTCTCATGTAATTTATATCCATCCATCATGTGCCATGCCGGTAAGCGTGGGCGGTCATGTTCTGCCATCTCACTCGATCACCAGAGTCGTGGATCAGCTCCGTGTTTCTGTCTCGACCATGCCACAAGGCCAAGCCATCCAGGTACTTGCTTCTAGGCCTTCCCTTGGTCTGTTCCCCTCGATCTTACCAGTTGTCACTAAATTCTCCAATCCATTTCTTCTCATAACATGCCCAAAAAATTTTGACTGTCTACGTCTAATTTCTCTAATCAATTTACGATCTTCATTTGTTTCTTGAAGGACTTGTTCATTGGTCTTTCTGGCTGTCCATGGTATTCTTTGCATTTTCCTCAGAAACCACATCTCTACAGCCATCAGATGTTTTTCAGCCTGACTGCTCATTGTCCACGCTTCACATCCATACAAAAGTACAGGTTCAATGTAGCATCTCAACACTCTTTTTCTCGTTTCAATTGACATCTTTTTATTGGTCAGAATGTTTTTCATCTTGCTAAAGGCTACTTTCACCATGGCGATTCTTGTTCTAATCTCTTCAAGGCATCTCCCATCAGATGTTATTACTGTTCCGAGATAATTGTACCTGCTCACTTGTTGAAGAATATTCCCATTTACTTGTATATTACATTGTGGTATTTCGTCCTTCCTAGTGACGACCATAATCTGTGTCTTTTTACAATTTAATTCTAACCCTAGTTGTTCACTGTGTGTAACAATCGCATCTACTAAATTTTGCAGGTCCTGTTCATTGTCTGCAATCAAGACTGTATCATCTGCATATCTAATGTTATTGATGCATCGTCCCCCAATGTTGATTCCTTCCATATCTTCAATATTTCTGAAAATACTTTCACTGTACAGGTAATTTATATAAGTAGTCATTATACATTCAAATACATTTCTCTAAGCGCACAGAGTACGCGTTCGGTCCCTGCTCCCGTTCCCGTTGCTCGTCTGTTTCTGATGCTCCCGTTCCCGTTGCTCGTCTGTTTCTGATGCTCCCGTTTCCGTTGCTCGTCTGTTTCTGATACTTCCCGTTCCCGCCCTCGTTGCTCGTCTGTTTCTAAAGCTCGTAATACCTTTTTTTCGTGTAAAAATTAAAAATTGATTTTAAACTAACTAACTATTTCAGCTGGATCCGCGAGAGTGAGAACAACATCTGTACAAAATTTCATCTCAATCCGATGGACCGTTCGGGAACGCATAAAGGACACACAAGGAAACAAACATTCTCTTTTATATATAGTAGAATAGTAGAAGATAGTAGACTATATGGAAATATGGTATATGGCCAAAATATTGGAAGAGAACTTTCTTCATTCCAATAACTAAATAGGGCAACCAGAAACTACTGAACGTAAACTTACCAAGATATCACGAACACCCAATAAATGCTGGGTTGACTTCGGCATATGCAACTAACTTTTTCTCCAAAAAAATTATAAGAATAAAACATTTAATGTGAAGAGTCGAAGTTGTAATGTTGAAGAGAAATAAAAAGATGAGTTAGAAAACTTTCACGTATCTAAAATAGATGCAATATTTTTATGAAAGCTTTGAAGATGCCTTGAAGTTTTTATCACTTTGTTTATAACGCATATGACTGTAGATAACTTCTTTAAACATTTTATAAAACTTTCAGAAAAATACAACAATTATTTAAATTATAATATAGCAATGCTACTAAAAGTAATGTCCCTTGATATAATTTTTCTTGTTAAGCTCTCTTAATTATACGTCTTTCTTTTTAATGTTGTTTTATTACGTACAAAACTGTTTTTAAACTAACTATGTCAGTTGGCTCCGCGGGAGTGAGAACAACACCTGTACAAAATTTCATCTCAGTCGGATGGACCGTTCGGGAACGCATAAAGGACAAACAAACAAACAACCAAACAAACAAACAAACAAATAAACAAACAAACATTGTCTTATATCTATTTGCGCATGTTAAAAGTCACATTGGTTTGAAAAGTATAGTGATGAAAGGCGTGTTTCCAGGAACATGAGGCAGTGGTCGACAATCTTGACGGTGGATTCGGGACACTGCAGACACCTTGGCCATGAAAATACACCAGCAGGACATTGTTATATTCTACAGGAAGTAGGTTCTCTACAATTATTTTATAACCACACATACACAAAAGATGAGCTTTGGGGTTACGGCCGTTACTGTGGAGATGGCATTTTCCCCTAACGCCCACGATATTGTAGAACAAGACATATGATGCTTGCTAATATAGCTATTGTTTTCTTCTTCGGTAGCTATTATGTTGTTGTCATATTTGCTTTCAGTTTGTTTAGCAACAATTGAAAAGTTCAAACAACAGCTGCCCCCTGGCCCACATGATGATGTCAATCAACTAGAAACTGATTTCCGACAGTTCTGTAACAGTCTGCCCGTGGGAGGAAAGGAAAACAGATTTGTATGTATTTGCTCTATGTCGTGATTTTATGTGTGAGTATGTTGCAGACGAACCATATTTCTTCTGTTGTCAATCAATCAATCAATCATGTGCCATGCCGGAAAGCGTGGGCGGTCATGACTCGCCATTTCACTCGATCACCAGAGTCGTGGATCAGCTCAGTATTCCTGTCTCGTCCATGCCATGTGGCCAAGCCATCCAGGTATTTTCCTCTCAGTCTTCCTCTTGGTCTGTTCCCCTCGATCTTGCCAGTTGTCACTAAGTTCTCCAACCCATTTCTTCTCATAACATGTCCAAAAAATTTTGACTGTCTACGTCTAATGTCTCTAATCAGTCTACGATTTTCATTTGTCTCCTGTAGTACTTGGTCATTGGTTTTTCTGTCTGTCCATGGTATTCTTTGCATTTTCCTCAGAAACCACATTTCTGCAGCCATCAGATGCTTTTCAGCTTGACTGCTCGTTGTCCAAGTTTCACATCCATACAAAAGAACAGGCTCTATGTATCCCCTCAACACTCTTTTTCTCGTTTCAATTGACATCTTTTTATTGGTCAGAATGTTTTTCATCTTGCTAAAGGCTACTTTCGCCATGGCGATTCTTGTTCTAATCTCTTCAAGGCATCTCCCATCAGATGTTATAACTGTTCCAAGATAATTGTACCGATTCACTTGTTGAAGAATATTTCCATTTACTCGTATATTACATTGTGGCACTTCTTCCTTCCTACTGACGACCATAACCTGAGTCTTTTTACAATTTAATTCTAACCCCAGTTGCTCACTGTGTACAACAACCGCATCTACTAATTGTTGCAGGTCCTGCGCATTGTCTGCAATTAATACTGTATCATCTGACTGCAAAAATCGTGACATCAGAAAACTCCATCCATCCATCATGTGCCATGTCGATAAGCGTGGGCGGTCATGTACTGCTATGTCACTCGATCACCAGAGTCGTGGAGCAGCTCTGTATTCCTGTCTGGACCATGCCACGTGGCCAAGCCGTCCAGGTATTTACTTTTCGGTCTTCCCCTTGGTCTCTTCCCTTCGATCTTGCCAGTCGTCACCAAGTTCTCCAATTCATTTCTTCTCAGAAAACTAGCACGGGCGACATAAAGTACATAATATGTAGACAGACTTGCATGGTTTAGTGTCCTGTTGGCATCGTACACTAGGAACAGGCCTGTTGACAACTCCCACAGACATGTTGAGTTACACATCCTACATTCTTGCTTCACACCTAGCCACTTATGACGATGTTGATAACAATAATAATAACGTCACATATTTTTTAATTTTTTTTTAAAAATTCGCATATCCTTTTACAGGACATCGCTGTCAACAGCAGCATCTTTCAGCTGTCTGTTGATTTCTTGGCAAGATTACGCTCAGTAGTTTGCCATTGCTTTCTGAGCGGCCGGCTCAGTTATCCCGCAAGTCACCAGCAGGGGACGAACCGCTCCCAGTTATCGCCCGCTACGAGACTCTGCGTGATAAACGGGATTATGGATAAAGTGGTGTGACCCCTCGGCCAGAGAGACGGCAACGTCACATATACATTTGGGAAATCTCCTCAATCGGTCATGTATTCTCTTTGGTATCGTCGTCATTTTAATCATACTCCTTATATTTGTATCATTTTGCCTGCATATCTTTTATGTGTACAGTGAGATCCAAATAAGATCAACTGAGTAGTGAACGCCGACAACGGAAATATACAACATGTCAGCGAGCTAGCTAGTGCCGAAAGCGTAAAACAGAAATCGATAAGGGCTGATTGAAACTGTTGATATTCTAACAGCTGAAGGTGGAAGAAAACCGAAGATACAAAATAACAAAAGAATCACAATAATGGACAGCAAGAGGAAATGAAATAAGCAGGGTGCATGCTCAAAGTACAGAAAACACAGTCTTGAGGTTTGTTGTTGTTTGGTGTTTCAACGACACAGCATAGAGCATTAAGTCAGTCTAGAAGACTGTTCAGACGTGAACACTGACACGACCTTTCACATGTGTACTCAACTAATGTACTGTGGGAACCATGAGCATATCTACCCGTCCGCTTCTTCTATTACAAAGTAAATTAAACAAGAAACGAACTACAAAAACCATGGTTATTCATAATGTATACTCAAGTTAGTATTGTTAGCTGTCGTGCAATTTACGACACATAAAAATGGAAGCAATTGATTTTAATTTTACAAGTAATTGATTTCCTTTATGTTCATATAAAGCTGTCCAAAGATCATGTTAAACACTCAATTAACCATTCATCGTTGATGGAAGCGGCAGTCGCTAGAAAACCTGCAGGTGCATACACATTACTGCATAAGGCAAAACCAGCTAGTTTAGCAGCCTGCAGTCACTATTTTTCTGAACATGCAGTTCAGTCAACTCCATCGACAACGGTGTGCACAGCTGACGACTTAACCCTTGTATATATGATTACACATATAGTGGTTGTGAGGTGTAATAAATTAAGACACGGATATAACTAAGGGAATCCCGGCTGGGATGGGTTATCATCCTCAATCAGCCCTTATCAGGAAACCTGGAAATGGCTCACGAACCCCCCAAGTGATGACAAATACAGATAATGCATGTTTCCCACACTAATCTTATGAAGATCGGTTCCTTTTGAAGGCGAGGAGATTGTAGAAATTTACCACAGACAAAAAAAGAAGACTGCCCCTTCTATAATGGAAATTGGTCAGTGTGTTTTTATCCACCCTCACTAGGATCTCCATCAATCTATAACTGTGTTATATATGGACTGTAATAAACAACTGTTTGAACAAAACGTCCGAAGATTAATCAACCCACTCTTGATTCCAATCTCAACACATATATTGGGACAAATGATGGGTTAAGGGACGATCTGTGATCTGTATTTGCTCAACATGCAATACCACATGTAAGAAAAATTTATAACACATCAATCTCATAAATTACAAAAGTTATATAGTTAGATAAACCTTTTATAAAGCTATCTATGAATCTCTCTCTCTCTCTCTCTCTCTCTCCCTCTATATATATGTGCGTGTGTGTGTGTGTGTGTGTGTGTGTGTGTGTGTGTGTATGTGTGTGTGTGTGTGTGTGTGTGTGTGTGTGTGTGTGTCAGATTTAACTAAGGTTTTAGTGCCTCATAATAAACTCCTCCAACTGACACTAAGAATGATTTGACTTATTCCAAACACAAATTAATGTTTGTCCACTGGGTTCTGGTTCTACTCAATTTTCATAGCCAATGATGAGCAACGTATGGTAAGTTCCTTATTGATGTATCCGAATCCTTGGGTTCACCAACGTCAAGACAATTTTCCACAGTAACTGAATTTTGATGGATAAGATGGTGATGGATGCCTGGTGGTTACTAAAATACTGGGTGAAGCTAAGATCGAGTGATAATTCAAAATAAGGATTATATACTCTTCATGGCATCAAGAAGGCAACTCATTGCTAGAATGCATTGTAGACATTGAAATAGTGAAGACCATTCCGTAGTTCATAGACATAGCTCAGAACTTTTCTACAGCATTCAGCAAAGCCATTCAGTATCACCAAGGTGTATGTTGGTAAGGTAAAAATTAACAGCAGTTCAGATTGGTAGGCCAAAACCACACCACCCATTTATGATAGTACAAACAAAATACCGACCGCTTATGTATTTGACAAAAATCATATGTCATCATGAAATAAAATATGTAAAATGCGGGAAAAGAAAATAGAAGGAGAACGGAGCGTGGTGCCACTCAGAGGTGGAAATACTAAACCCTCTTCTCCGTATATGGAATTTATTGAAACGTCTGATGGAGTGTGACCACTATCTGCTTAGGGATCAACATTTGTTCTCCATTGATGCTGTAATGTCATGATGAGTTTAACCTCATGATGAAACAAGGATAGCAAGATGAGACAAGGTCATGTTGAGACAAAGTCAACATGCGAGACATAGCCATGTTGAGACGAAGACATATTGAGACAAAGGCATGTTCAGACAAAGTCAGCATGTTGAGATGACGGCACCCTGTTGAGATGAAGTCGTCATGATAACATCTCAACATCCCACGTCTGTAATGCGAGACCGGTCTTCATTCCTCTTAGGTTAGACTCGGTTCTCAAGTGCTACTTTCATCTTCCATCATCATTAATTCATTTGCCTTTTCCTACCGGGGTAAAATTCGAACATCTCCTTCAGCAGTGAAAGTAATAATCATGAACCAACATTAAATATAAAACATTCACAAATGAGAAAACATATAAATCATTTCATGAAATAATGCGAGAGCCATCAGATAGATATTCATCAAGCATAAGCAAAGGTTCGAACACAAGAGCATATTGTCCCTCCCAGCCTGTCTCCTCTGAGCAGGGGGTTGAAGACGACGTTCTAAAACCTACCCACTGTTGAAAGCAACTTCATTGCACAAAATTCAGTAACGGAATGCTTTATGGCCATCTTTCAGAACCCATTTTGGCAGAGCACTGTCACTGTAAAAAAAACAAAACCATAAAAAAAAAAACATCACTGTCATTTACTGCCAATATAGTACCTTGCGGTGTATGGCAGGGGGTTGGGGGGGGGGGGGAGTCTTGGTAAGATCAAATGAACAGCAGTTCAGATTGGTAGGCCAAAAACACACCGCAAATCCATGATAGTACAAACAAAATACCGACAACTTATGTACTGAACGTAATAAATCACCAAGTCATCAGCGGCAATTGTACGATGCTGGCGTTGAGTGCAACGTCCTGCAAACATTCGGCTATGTGGTGCATCTCTCTCTCTCTCTCTCTCTCTCTCTCTCTCTCTCTCTCTCTCTCTCTCTTTCAATGAGCAATAAATCTCATAGAAGGAACGTAACATCACTCTCACATTCTCAGAGCATATTCATGAAAGATGTGAGCAGAAGAATCACAGTTACATATTTAGAAAGATGTGATTCTGTGCACAAATGTTTTAAGAGATAGACTCTTAGCAACATCTTTCTCTGCAAAAGAAATGTTGCGGAGAATTTGCATTTATAGTGAACATTTCCACGGCATAAAGAAGAGTGTTTATCATATGCATTCAGGATGTGACAGCATTCTATAGCATATAGAAATATCATTTCTAGCAGAAGGGCTTTAGCATGGCAGATTCAGTGATGGAAAAATCATGGTGATTTGCAGAATCTCTCTACAGAAAAGAGCATTTATTTTGATCATCTTTTTGAAGCGTAAATATCACAATTACACCATTGTACAAACAAAGTGTTACCTTCTCATCAGGCATCGTCATGGAATAGTTATTAGCAGAGCTTACCATGATAACCCCAGAATACAGGACACCCAAACTACCAAAAACTGAGACCCAGTGTCTCTCCCTAGATCATGGCGTAGAATGAACTAGCTTTCAACCGCCAAGTCTTGGCTGGGATTATGCCGGTACCTCGAGCCAATCCAACCAATGGTCTTTCTTTATTGAAACGCCAAGCCTGTTCCAAATGTGTTGACACTTGTATCTATTTTTATCGCTGACTGAATAACTCCCTGTATGGTGACCCAACTGTACATTTGTGATAAAAATCTCGGGAAATCTGGGAGGATGATGAAAAATATATCACATTGGCCTTTAAACACCTGAACAATATCTGTCTGTCAGCCTACTTGTCTGTTTATATGTCTGTCTGTCTGTATATCACCGAAGTATACATGTTTCTTCAGCTGGGCGCTGTCGTCATTTGGAATCGGCAGGTTAGAATCTCCGAGTGCCTGTATTTAACAATGTTTATATTGTCTAGTGTGTCTTCGGATCTCTATTTCTGTCCATTGTTTTTATGAGTGCCAATCATTATCTGTGAACTAATTTATCAGATTGCATTTGAGTTTTTACTTTACAGTTTCCATGAGTGTCGAGCGTTAAACATGACATTATTGATCAGATTAGATTTCTTGATATTACTTTATAGCCCGTTCGTTCCATGGGTACCAAGTGTTACATGTGAATTTACGAGTATAAGATTGTTTGTTGTTACTTGACAGTGCTACTTTCTTGGGGCCACAGACGACGCTGCAACTAGAATTCTAGGCAACTTGGTCCGACCTTTGAGCTACGGCCTCCCTTCTGACAAGATTTGTAATCAGCTGAAGACAATGGATCCCCAGATATGTGAACTGCGGTTTGGTAAGCTAAATATAATGTGGGTGGCTTATTTCATCCAAATCTGTGTTACTAATGTCAAACGTGTTCCTGATCAACATCCCACCAAAGGCAATTTACCTCCTATGTGTTGAAATACTTGAGATGGACTGATTGGGTTTACAGAAGATAGATCTATTATGTGCCATGCCGATAAGCGTGGGCGGTCATGTTCTGCCATCTCACCCGATCACCAGAGTCGTAGATCAGCTCCGTGTTTCTGTCTCGACCATGCCATGTGGTCAAGCCATCCAGGTATTTAATTCTCGGTCTTCCTATTGGTCTGTTCCCTTCGATCTTGCTAGTTGTCACCAAGTTCTCCAATTCATTACTTCTCATAACATGCCCAAAAATGTTTTACTCTCTACATTTAATGTCTCTAATCAGTTTACGATCTTCATTTATTTCTTGAAGGACTTGTTCATTGGTTTTTCTATCTGTCCATGCTATTCTTTGCATTTTCCTCAGAAACCACATTTCCACAGCCATCAGCTGTTTTTCAGCTTGTCTGCTCATTGTCGACGCCTCACATCCATATAAAGGTACAGGTTCTATGTAGCACTTCAACACTCTTTTTCTCGTTTCAATTGATATCTTTTTATTGGTCAGTATGTTTTTTATCTTGCAAAAGGCTACCTTCACCATGGCAATTCTTGTTTTAATCTCTCTAAGGCATCACCCATCAGATGTTATGACTGTTCCGAGATAATTGTACCGATTCACTTGTTTAAGAATATGCCCATTTACTTGTATATTACATTGTGGCATTTCGTCCTTCCTAGTGACGACCATAATCTGTGTCTTCTTACAATTCAATTCTAATCCTAGTTGTTCACTGTGTGCAACAACCGCATCTACTAAATTGTGCAGGTCCTGTTTATTGTCTGCAATCAAGACTGTATCATCTGCGTATCTAATGTTATTGATGTATCGTCCCCCAATGTTGATTCCTTCCATATCTTCTATATTTCTGAAAATATGTTCACTGTACAGGGAAAAAAAGAAGATACAACATGCTAAACGACGACATAAGAAATATGGTAGGTAAAACACGTGCACTTAATTCACCGAGAGACAACATTTAAAGTATTCTAACATGTCATGAGAGTTGAACCTGATAAGATATTAATAGGAGCATGCAATGTAAAGGGATATGATAGAAAGCCAGACGAAGATCAAGAAAAGGATGGATGTACAACATCTAGGGAAAACTAAACAACCACGGGTATGACATAATTAAGGCAGCACTTCTGTCTTTGGAACGTAAGCTTTATCTTCCCACATCACAACGCTTAACGGCAAGCGTGGATTAGGAAATAACACTATACACCTAGAGCAAAACAAAAGATACTAGAAAAGACAGTTGCTGTTTTTGTTTTGTGTTTGCTCCTTCTCACCTAAGCCAGCAATTCAGGAATTCTTTTACCAGAAAAGATGGTTTTTGAGCTTTACTTCTCTGTCTGCTTTCTTGTGCATCTGACGTATGTCCACACATACACATTCGTATGGGTTGTTATATTAGCCAAACAGTTGTTTAGGATTATTTAGCACGTGTCCACAGATGACTCTAATCTCGGAAATGTACTGGTTTTATTTACGAGTAATTACTGATCACTGCCCCTCTTCATCTTACAACCACGAGACCTCCAGGTGTGACGATGACGAAATCCGTAAAGGATAGTCGTCCATCATATTTATTACGAGGTAAAATGACAGGAATCCATAGCCTCTCCATTTCTGTCTCCTTTTATGTACATAAGAATATAACTCAGTTACGCTTCCAGGATGCGGGAGATGCGCCGGCGTTATGTTACAGTGTGTGTGTGTTTGTGTAAGTAAACCCAGTGTTGAAGCTCCCATCATGGTCCCTCTCCGACCCATATGTGTGTGTTTGTGTCAGTAAACCCAGTGTTGAAGCTCCCATCATGGTCCCTCTCCGACCCATATGTGTGTGTTTGTGTCAGTAAACCCAGTGTTGAAGCTCCCATCATGGTCCCTCTCCGACCCATAATTGCATTATGAGGATAATGTGGTCACATACGCACACACACTCATGCACATACGCACAGACACGCCCGCAAACAACACGAGTCAGTGATGATACGGATTCGGCAGCCATGTTTGGACATTTAAATGTCTGGGTGTAACTAAAGAGACAAGCCTGCTGCCGAATTTCTGGATCTTGTATCCTCGTTGAAGAGATGCAAGGACACGTGCTACATCAAAACATGCAGACAGGACACGGCGATTTTATTATCTGTATACATCGTTTAGCAAGATGAATCCGCGCAAAGAAATGTATCAATGACCTCAAGTGGTTTCAGTGCACCTTTTTCTGCTTCTCCTTCCTGTTCTCTGTCATCTCCCAGTGGAGCATGGGTCCCCAACCACATCAGACCCAGCACTTTGTAGACTTGTTCATCATGGTTGGATTGTGCAACTAAGTGTTCTACGGAACGAAGCCAGTCTCTCGCCAACCCTCCTGAGACGCCTCTTATGGCATACACAGTAGGTTACAGTGTTACTGTGTTCTACTTTCCTATGTCCCGTACACCTGGAACAATATTATCAGTCACGTGATGTTGTGAGTGAACACATATTTCATGTGTGTGATATGCTAAGATTTGAGTTGGTATGACATTATGTTATCGACTTGGCAGTTGAAACTTCTATTGTCATTAACGTGTAATATATTTCAGATGTGAAGCCAGACTTCTCACAGCTGCAAAAGATGAAAGTTGGAGATCTCCGGAAAATTTTAACTAATTGGGGTGAAGGCATGGCTTGTGCTGGATGTATGGAGAAATCTGACTACGTGAAAACAGTCAAGCAACTGATGCCAAAATATGAACCAGAAGAATGGAAGAAAATTCAGGCAGCAGAGCAGTCAGAATTGTAATATAGGCAGAGTCGTATTATTTTATGTATGTGTAAGTCTAGCAAGCAACAGAAGCAAAGCACCAGATATACAGAAATCAGTATATGATGTGTCGTCCTTCACAATGTCTGCATAGTTTTCCCAGCTTCATGTCCAGCACATTCACCCTAATAAAAGAGTTCATGAGGTAGTTTGAGGCAGTAGAGTGCTAGGTGCAGTCAGATGACCACTGCACCCCACACATCTTTACTTCCATTTCCATGTATCACTACTTGGCACTGGTCTGGAAGAGTTGGACAGGCATTGCTGAATCAATAACAACAACTTTTATATACACTCAGATAGTGTTTCTGTGAGACAGTTATCACATCAACTCACACAGTTTGTCTTATCATCACATCAACCCACTCAAGGTTTCTTATCATCACATCAACTTACACAAGTTTTCTTATCATCACATCAACCCACTCAAGGTTTCTTATCATCACATCAACTTACACAAGTTTTCTTATCATCACATCAACTTACACAAGTTTTCTTATCATCACATCAACTTACACAATTTTATTTTATCAGTACATCAACTCACACAGTCTGTCTTATCATCACATCAACCCACTCAAGGTTTTCTTATCATCACATCAACCCACTCAAGTTTTCTTATCATCACATCAACTCACATTTTGTCTTATCATCACATCAACTCACTCAAGTTGTCTTATCATCACATCAACCCACTCAAGTTTTCTTATCATCACATCAACCCACTCAAGTTGTCGTATCATTACATCAACTCACACAGTTTGTCTTATCATCACATCAACTCACTCAAATTGTCTTATCGTTACACCAACCATACAAGTTGTCTTATCGTCACATAAACCCACACAAGTTGTCTTATCATCACATCAACCCACTCAAGTTGTCTTATCATCACATCAACCCATCATCAACGCACTCATGTTTTCTTATCATCACATCAACTCACACAGTTTGTCTTATCATCACATCAACCTACTCAAGTTTTCTTATCATCACATCAACCCACTCAAGTTTTCTTATCATCACATCAACCTAGTCAAGTTTTCTTATTGTATCAACCACACACAATTTCTTATTATCCCATTACAGATAAACAAAATATGTCTTTCCTATTAGTATCCCATTAGAACTTCCTACACATCTTCCCTATTAGTATTAGACCATCGTTGCAACAATTCACACATCTTTCTTTTTTTTTTTTTTTTTTCATATCCTTTACAGGACATCGCTGTCAACACCAGCATCTTTCAGCTGTATGTTGATTTCTTGGCAAGATTACGCTCATTAGTTTGCCGTTGCTTTCTGAGCGGCCGGCTCACATACCCCGTAGGTTACCGATGCGATTCGAACCACTGCTGATTCTCACCATCATCACGTTAACCACGAGATTATACGAGATTACGGAGAAAAGTCGTAACCTCTAAGCCAGGAAGCCGGCTCTTTCCTATTAGAACACATTAATCCACTCAAGTTTTCTTATCACTGCAACTCAATCCAAATATTTTTCTGTCAAACCATCTTCACACCAATTCACACAACTTTCATCACAACAATTCACACACCTTTCCAATTAGATCTTCATCACACTTCACAATTTTTTTTTTCTATTAGATCATCGTTGCAACAATTCACACATCTTTTCTATTAGACCATCTTGCAACAATTCACTCATCTTTCTATTAAACCATCGTCGCAATAATTCACACATCCTTCCTGCTGGACACAATTTATTTCCAGTTTTTTGTTGTTGTTGCGTATCCCTTACGGGACGTTGCAGTCAACACCAGCATTTTCAGCTGCTGTTGATGTACTAGGCAAGTGTTACGTTCAGTAGTTTGCCATTGCTTTCTGAACGACCGGTCTCTATACCTTTTTCGAAAAAACCAGCACCGCCGTGTTTCGAACCCGGGTATACGGGCTCACAAACCGCGTTCGCAAGCCCTTCAGCCACAGAGACCGGTTATTTCCAGTTAGACACTTATAAACAGGGTGATGAATGGCTTGCCGTTGTCTTTCTCCTGCTTAGTTCACTGCTAGGTATAATCGACCTCCCAGTTTTCTTTACTCGAAAGTTAACCAGGCATATCAACTAAACATTGACTGAAGTTTGTTACAGCTCTAACTTGAACGCTGGCTAGAGATGAAAATATTTATGTTAGAGTTGACTAGAGATGGTAGCATCTTTTCTGGAAACTGGACAAGCCTTGTAACATCTCTATGTAGAGAATACTGAAATTAGCCAGAGCCTCACCACATTTCGATGCCTGTAGAGCTTACTCATACAGCAATGTCACATCACATGTGTGAATATTTGTATGATTGTATAATGTATAAAAGTGGTCGGTCACATTCATATCATGTGCATCTCACATCAAGGAATAATTATTTTGTCGTTACCACTATATAGAAATGTGTTATAATAATAAAAGATGACAACAGTTGTATGTTTTGATTGTTCTGTATTTTGTTTATCTCTTCGATTTAACATTGTAATTTTGTCAGTGGCGTCACTGGGGTTGGTGTCACCCAGTGCGGTAAACTCTTGGTGTCACCCCTCTAGACTTTCACCATGGTCTTCTTCCGAGTGTTCCTGTACCATATATAATCGCATATAGTAATGTTTGTAAAATAAGTCAAAAAATTAATAAGGACATAAGAAAGAAAACAAATTGAACAATATAACTTCAATACTTCAGGTAAAACATAAATAAAGAACTTCGACAAACTCGGACAAAGTTAAATTTTTGTTATTTTGCTATGTCTGCTTTGTCAAATTTGCATTTTTTTTTTATTTTGGTGTCACCCCTTGATGGTGTCACCCGGTGCGGCCCGCACCCCCGCACCCCCCTAGTGACGCCCCTGAATTTTGTCTTCTAGTATACACTAAGAGCAGGGGGCTTGGGAGAACATGTAATGGACACGAACCTTGTCAGCAGAATGGAGGAGTGAACATATTTTAAACAAATCTTTGAGAAGCTAGAGAGAAGAGACCCAACTGCAAGAGTGACGCAGGTATAGAGAAGACAAGGGAGAAGAGGCCCAACTGCTAGGGTGACGCTGGCATAGGTGAAGACAATCCAGAAAATAGACTGACCTTGTATGGAGGCTTTAATCACATGCTCCACAACCCCGTAGGAATGTGATGGTCATGAAGAGAATGGTCTTTATCCTGTCACCTTCTGTGACTGCAACTATCACACGAGCTCTTATGGTGAACTAGCCATTGTCTGGAGTTCCTATCGTTTTCTACATAGCTTGCAGGTTAATGTTGCCACATGAGGTTAGTATATCTTGTGTTCTATACAGTTTAGTGTTGCCACACGGGGTTAGTATATCTTGTGTTCTATACAGTTTAGTGTTGCCACACGGGGTTAGCATATCTTGTGTTCTATACAGTTTAGTATTGCCACACGGGGTTAGTATATCTTGTGTTCTATACAGTTTAGTGTTGCCACACGGGGTTAGCATATCTTGTGTTCTATACAGTTTAGTGTTGCCACACGGGGTTATTATATCTTGTGTTCTATACAGTTTAGTGTTGCCACACGGGGTTAGCATATCTTGTGTTCTATACAGTTTAGTGTTGCCACACGGGGTTAGCATATCTTGTGTTCTATACAGTTTAGTGTTGCCACACGGGGTTAGTATATCTTGTGTTCTATACAATTTAGTGTTGCCACATGAGGTTAGCATATCTTGTGTTCTATACAGTTTAGTGTTGCCACACGGGGTTAGTATATCTTTTTTTAGCGTTTGCTCATTTAGAACTCAGGTGTGGTCCACAAACTTGCTACTACCACTGGTAGCTGCTACACAAGTGAATCCACGCACGTGCTGCTACTACAAGTAGTTGCCATCACAAGTGAGACCACACACGTGCCACTACTAAGGGTAGTTTCTACTACTGGTGAGTCCACACACGTGCCACTACTACAGGTAGTTGCTACTACTGGTGACTCCACACACGTGCTGCTACTACAGGTAGTTGCTACTACTGGTGACTCCACACACGTGCCACTACCCCAGGCAATTGCTACTTCTGGTGAGTCCACACACGTGCTATTACTATAGGTAGTTGCTACTACTGGTGAATCCACACACATGCCACTACTACAGGTAGTTGCTGCCAAGTTGTAGCGCAGAGCACATGACGCAAAAGAAAGAAGGAGCAAAACTCCCGAACCGAAACATACATAAAACTAGGCGCCTGACGCAGAACGGAGATCACGTCAGAATTTTTGTCAATAACAACAGACATTCGGATCATAGAGCTCGACCAGAGAAGCAGCACGTTTAATTTGTCTGGAACTTAGAAAGATATTTACTCTTAGGACAACCGTATTTATGGCCAACACATATTAGCAAAGAGAACCAGAACCAGATGGCATCTTACATTTTAAGATAAATATTTTGGACAGATGCGGAATATATCATGTTACAGCAGAAGGACACTTTGGCAAACTTTCAAAGGACAGAAGGGCTACGATACGAATTTGATAGTTGTCAGTGACTGGTATAATCAACAGTTGTTTATTCATATTGAATATTATGATGACCGTCCCGTCTGAAAATCACAGACACGGTCGAAATCTGTTATGAATTTTGAATTATATGATTGATCTTGCAGCACGACAATGTGGGCAAATAAACTTAGCCTCATCAACTAGTTTGTAGCTCTTCGACTCTTTCATTGCTGTTCTGTTGATGCTTCATTCACATTTGCTGGATTGTTTCTGCAACCCTGGACTTCGTTTTATTTGAACTTATTTGTATTAATTATGCCAGATACATCGCAGCCCTCTCCTCTCGCTGTAGAGCTTGGAACTCCTTAAACTCTTGCTTTGCCCAAGTCCTGAGTTCCTGACAGGTTAATCCTGACCTTTCACCTATGTCCATAAACTCTTGAAATGTAGACATGTTATCACAATCCTGTAAATTATCTAGCTAATATATAATATATTTGTATGCGATACGAAATCGAATGAGAGACAGCAAGTAAATGCGTCAACAGTGTAAAATAGAATGCAATGCCAACAGAATCAACACTGTAATAAAACTGAATTTAAGAGCAATGCGACAAGCTTCAGTGGAAACAAGTATTGCCTCAACCCGTTAGGATAGATATAGATCAGACAAAACTGATATAAAAGTATATTACTGTAGAAAAGAGTAGCACGCCACAACACACAAAACGATTACAGGAGAGGTATACAAAATGTGACGCAGACGAACATATCTATTTATCTGAAAGAAACATAATGAACTGATAGCAACAAACACATAAAACTATAACCAATCAACACGGTATTCGACACCCGCGATTTCGCTACAAAATAACTTTCGTCGCGAACTGACAGATGACGGTACGACACGTATCCTTGCGCTAGACATATATAGTTATCTTGCGCAAGAATAGCCCTTTCCAACCGCCCACTACGACGCCAGCAATTCGGCCATAGCAACAATAAATATCAATTTCAACTTTAACAACACCCAAATAGAATATTAATCCAACACGAACAATACTACTGGCCTGATGTTGGGTGTTGTCATATATTTTTGAAGGGAGTGGGAGATCACTGTAGTGCATGCCCCATCTCTAACAAAAGAAGTAGAGCCCCATCCTCTTCTATCTTCAATAACCCCAGAATATGAACCTTGAGTTATCTGCAGGCCTCGTTCTATTAAGTATGTCTAGGAGATATAGATTATGGCCCTGGTGAGAATAATGATTACTAACTGGGATTCTGCCCCTTCTCCAATGATTCTGATAGCACTGGAGCCCCCTTATTGGTTATCAAATCTGAGGAAAGTCTGGAGAATTTTCTCAGCCTGATGTAGATGAAGAAAACATGGATGTTGAGCAGTTGATAGATCTAGAGTCTTCTCTCCCCCATTTTAGTAAGTCATTATGAGTGGATATATTGTAAACAATCAAAACACATAATCATCACATTAGATTCTGACAACATGATGTACAAAGAAGTTGTTGACTCACAGATAGGTTTGAACTGATAAATTAACAGAAGGTCAATTCATGTTAATCATTTATTGACTGGGCCTGAGCCTTCTGGCCAGTACATACATCTCTATTGTGATTTACACAAGATACATTAGAAAAGTTGCACATTGGACCATTGTCCCAGACAATCAATCAAGCATCAATATATGAGATGTCAACAAGTGTGAAACATAGTAAACATTTTGATGTTGTACATATTAAGTGTGATGGTGATGAATCAACAATTAAATATCAGTTTCCTGAAATTGGGTGTGGTGTGTACCAAGGAAAATGTAACCTGGTGACTGGAAGACTAGGTAAGCCAGGGTCCATTGACTGATGGATCCACTTCAGGTCTGCCCGTATAGCTCCTCTGAAGGCCTCCCCATACTCTGCACATGGCCAAGTCATCCTCCATCTCACTTGTGGTTCATCTCTTTCTCTCGGCTTCCCTCTTTCAGGTCTGATTTAGGTGGTTAGTTTGCTGATGTGTTGGGTGGTTGTTGGTATGTAGCCACCAAGATCACTGATGAATATTCACATATATATGTACATTCCTACCAATACAATCTTTTAAAAGTAGGTAAAAGAAACCTAAATTCCTGAAGTAGGAACTAGTTCCCCTCCCCTCCTTTTCTCTCTAAGCTAGTGTTGGGTTAATTTGGGGTGGTCAGAGTTTATCACACGGTGTACGCCTTGTCTCTGTTGGTACCTGCTGTATGTAAGTTCTCATTTGACCTGGGGTCAGTGAACGTGTACAGTAAGACAGTGACAAGAGTGAGAATATGTCAAGATGCATGTAAATAAATGACATACATTTATAACATTTCTTCCACTAAATGGTGTTTATAATATGTATAAATAATTCTCTGTGTTTTCCCAATTAACCAACTTCTTCTTCTTCTGTGTCTAATAACTCTCTCCCATTATCTGTTGTTGTTGTGATGTTGAGTGTTGGGTTGTGTGGTGATGAGTGGTGTTGTGTTTTAAGTTATGTTGAGTAATTAGTTAAGTTCACTGCGCGTGATGGTGTTCCGCGAAGCACAACTTTCTCATGTAATGCAGTTCATAAGTGCTCTTATCTAATTAAAATTTGACATAAATATAAATATTTATTCCGTCAAACCCTATTGATTCAATAGATGAAGGAGAAAGGAAAGATTGATTTCTCTTTCAGCTTTCTAGATTGTAAATAGGCATAGATAAGTCTGTTTTAGAACAAGGCACTTATTCTAGTACACGAGCTGTCATTTCAGCTGTAGGTAGTGATAGCATATTTTATCAGTGTTTCTGGTGAAATGCACAAGATTGCTTTCGAATCATCACTTCGTACAGTTGTTCAGAATAGGATGTAGTAGTATAATGCACTTCTTAAAGTTAATAATTATCTCTAAGAATATCAGAGATTGCAGTTTTCATCGAAGAGAGGATTGGAGAGCCATTTTGCCCGGGAACGGCTCTGCGTCGTTAGAATCTACAGTCGAGCATTTTTACATTTCAGAGGTTTTAATTAATAATAATACATTTCAATTGACATTACAAACACGGGTTACCATTACTTGATACTTGATACATCGGGTTCTTAGTCTAATCTCGGGACTAACAATCTCACCTGGGATTCAGACATTCTGCCTCCTCTATTTGAAAATTTGGTCACACAATTTTTGACGTCTGTTCGCCAGGCATGTTTTCGCAGGAGTGCGCTGCTTATCATAATCTATACCGGCGTTGGCGCGAAAGCCGTGTCACGTGTCTGTCCCGTCCAATGGTCTTCCGAGCTTCGTCTAATGAAATCTTTCTAAGAATCCACGTCAACTGTCACTTATGCAGTTCCAGTTTCGATGTTAAGTTTTAAGTCCTAGTCTCCGTTTGCGGTTGTGAAGTCAATTTCTTTTAATGTTGTTTCCTCTTTTTGCGGCAGGTGTTGGTAAATGAATAATGGTGGTTAGCGTTATGCTACATGGCCCCACTCCAGATTGTTCTATGGTATGGAACTATGTTTCCAACATTTTCAGTTATCAAGCTGTTCCCGTTTTTCCTCCCTTGTATTCTCTTCTGCATCTGATTGACCTGGTTCATCAGGCACTGGGTGTCGACTCAGGAAGTCCGCTCCCACATTCATTTTCCCAGGGACATACTCAACCTGGAACGAGTAAGGTTGAAGAAGCAGCGACCACCTCATAAGTCGGGCATTCAGAGTCTTAGATGCTGCGAGAAACATGAGTGGTTGATGGTCACATTGCACTGTGAAATGTTTGCCATATAGGTATGCTTGAAATTTCTGTACACTCCATACGAGCGCAAGACATTCTCTCTCGATAGTACTGTAATTTCTCTCTGCTGCATTCAATTTCCTGCTAGCATAGGCTACAGGGAATAGCTCTGATGGTACATCTCCCTTTCTCTGCAACAGAGTCTTAGATGCTGCGAGAAACATGAGTGGTTGATGGTCACATTGCACTGTGAAATGTTTGCCATATAGGTATGCTTGAAATTTCTGTACACTCCATACGAGCGCAAGACATTCTCTCTCGATAGTACAGTAATTTCTCTCTGCTGCATTCAATTTCCTGCTAGCATAGGCTACAGGGAATAGCTCTGATGGTACATCTCCCTTTCTCTGCAACAGCGTTGCCCCAATTCCTATGTTACTGGCATCGGTGCGCAGCACGAATGGTTGGTCGAGGTCTGGTAGATGTAAGACTGGATGAGCAGTTAATGCCTGCTTTAGTGCTGTGAAAGCTCTCTCACAGTCAGCTGACCAAGTGACTTTCTCTGGTTTCCCCTTTTTGGTAAGATCTGTTAAAGGTGCTGACAGAGTATTGAAGTCCTTGATGTATTTTTGATAGAATCCACATAAGGATACAAATGATCTTACATCCTTCTTTGTTTTTGGACGAGGTGCTCTCTGGAGTTTGTCCACATTTCCTTCTTGTGGAGTTATCAGTCCATGAGATATCTTATGACCTAGAAAGTCCAATTCTTGGAATCCTATCTGACACTTCTTTGGTCTAGCCGTCAATCCAGTTTCTCTGAGGCACCTGAACAAAAGATGCAGGGTTTCTACATGCTCTTCAAATGTTTCAGTGGCGATCAGGATGTCATCCATGAAGTGACTGATGTCTGGATGCTGTAGTGGGTCAAGTAATTTTCTCATCATACGTGTAAAGACGCTTGGAGCATTACTTAATCCGAATGGAAGAACGTTGAACTCATAGTGTCCTCCAGGCGTGCTGAAAGCTAACCATGGTCTAACTTCCGGTTTTACAGGAATCTGGTTATATCCCTTACTGAGATCAATCCTAGTAAAGTACTTAGCTCGGTTGAGTGCTGTGAAGAGTTTATTCTGATCAGGCAGAGGTTCTGCCTGGAATTCAGTTATAGCATTTAGCTGTCGATAATCGATGCACAATCTATGTTCTCCACTTGGCTTTCTCAATAAGACGACGCTAGCACTGTAAGGTGATTCAGATGGTGAGATTATTCCTGCGGTGAGCAGCTGTTGTATTTCTTCCTCTAAAGTCTTTTGCTTTGCATAAGGAACTGGGTAAGTCTTGACTCGCACAGGCACTGTGTCATTTAACTTCATGTCAAATTCCTCCAAATCAGTTCTTCCTGGCTTATCAGTAAGTACTTCTGCATATTTTGCCATAAGTTCCCTAATCTGCTTTTGCTGATCCTTTGTTAAGTTGGGATTGATTTCCACATCCTTAAAGGTCTCTTTGGCTTGCAGTTGGCACTCGACTCCCATTGTTGATCCTTCTTCGACTTCAGTAGCCACACTCATGGCCACCAGATGTGCAGGTTCGGTGGTTGAGGGTCTTTCATGATATTTCTTCAAGAGGTTTATGTGAAATACTTTCATCTTGCCTTTGACTGAAATTCTGTAGTTGGTACGTGAGATCTTCTCCGTCACTACATAAGGTCCTCTCCATCCTATTTGCAGCTTATTCTGACTGGTTGGAAGCAGCAACATCACTTTCTCTCCTACCTCTAACTCTCTATCCTTTGCCTTGCGGTTGAAGTTACGAGCAATTCTTCGTCTGGCTTGACGTAGATTGACATTCCCTTGTTTCCAACTGTGTTGTAAACGATTTTTCAACTCGGCAACATATGTAGATGCAGTCACGACTGTATCATCTGTAGTATTATCAGTCCACGTTCGAAGTAACGCCTCCAGTGGTCCATTGATCGGTCGTCCAAACAACAGTGTGGCTGGAGCAAAACCTGTTGAGTGGTGGGGTACTTCCCTGTAAGCGAATAAAGCTGCGGGTAAATACAAGTCCCAATCCTCTGTCTTCTCCTGGGCAATTTTGCGCAGGATACTAATCAATGTCCCGTTCCACCTTTCCACAAGTCCATTTGACTGCGGGTGATATGGTGAACTGAAGATATGGCGTGCATGAAAAAGTCTGAAGGTCTCTTCCATGAGCTTACCACGAAACTGTGAACCGTTGTCCGTCAAGATCCTTTGTGGGAATCCTAGACGTGTGAATATTCCTAATAATGCATCAGCGACGTGTTTGGAGTCACAGCTGGGCATAGGAACTGCTTCGGCCCACATAGTTGTTGTGTCCACAAGCGTTAATGTGAATCGGTTTCGCCTCTTCGTTGCTGAGAGAGGTCCGATGATTTCTACAGCCACTTTCTCAAATGGAATTCCAGTGATTGGCGATTCACCCAACATTGCCGGTGGTGTCCGGTGTTTTGGTGATACTTTCTGACACTGTGGGCATGATTTTACAAACCGTTGTATGTCTGAATTCATCCCTGGCCAAAAGTAGTGAGTGGTAATCCGCTGTGTAGTAGCGTTGATACCCATGTGCCCACTGAATGGTAGACTATGACCCATCTCTAAGATCTGAGTCCTGTATTGAGTTGGTACAACAAGCTGATTAAACTCTTGTCCAGCTCGTCCTGCTTTTCTGTAAAGAAGTGCTGACTTCATGAACAGATCACCTTTACGTAGAGGTAAATGTGATTTTGGCAGTTTTCTGAAGCAGGGTTCCAAGGTGCTGTCGGCTTCTTGTGCCCTCTTCAGTTCCTCCGTTCGAGGGATTGGCGTAGTTGTTTCTGGAGTTTTTGTTGCCTGGGATCGAGTGGTCATGGTCGCCATCGCCACAGGTTGAACAGGTTCTCCTAGAACGATAAATCTACGGCCGAGGATTACAGGATATATCGGATCGTCCAAGACTGCCGCCTTGATTGTCCCAGTGACATACCGCGAGGCTATGTTCACTTTTGCCACTGGAAGAGACATATTTGTTGAACTCTTCAGTGGTCCCTGTAATTCCACTATTTCCTCTGTCACCTGTTCAGGGTGAACTAAGGATGATGAGACAACACAGTCATATGATAATCCAGTATCATATAAACAGGTCGTTTTGAATCCATTTAGCAAGATGGATTCTACAACCGGAATACGAGATGATGTGTCTTGATGAGGTGTCTGTTTGGACGTTTCACCAGTGCTCACTTTTTTCTCTTTTCGGTTGGCCAAACATGCCGCTGTGTGTGGAGGTGGCTTCTTCCTGCAATTCTGAAATGTGTGACCTCTAATTTTGCAATGGGTACAGAATGGTTTGTCCTCCTTCGGCGCTGTTTGGACTGAGTTTTGAGTGTTTTTCTGGGATTTCCCCTTTTTCCCGGTGGCCACAGTGTTTTCACCCTCTTTTGGCTGTGGAGTTTTGTTTTGAGAGGGGGTGTTGTTCGAACGTCCCTTACCTCCCATCTCCTTCTGAGATTTTTCAAATCTCTCTGCCAGGATGATTATAGTTTCCAGGCGGTCAGCCCCGTTTTGGGTTAAGAATGCCTTCATTTCGTTCTGCATTTTCCCCTTGATCTCATCAATGATGATCATTTCACGGAGTCCTTCAAAACTTTCCTCAAATCCTCCCAAGCAAGTCCATCTTTGTATGTATGACTTCAGTCTTTCGACTAGTTGCGCGTAACTCTCACCCGGTTCCTTCCTTGCGGCTTTGAACCTGAGTTTATAACATTCGGCGTCCACTTCGAATCGGCTCAAGAGTGCCGTCTTAAGTGTTGTGTAGTTCTGTTGTTCCTCTCTAGTAAGGCGCGAGAACACATCATACGCCGTGGATCTTAAGGCCTGCGCTAACTTCGTCACCCATCTACTTTCTTCAAGCCCACAGCTGACAGCCATTGCCTCGAAGCGTGATAAAAATCCTTCGATGTGGTCAGTCTGTTCATTAAAGGGTTCCAGAGGAAATGACATAGCTCCTGAATTAAGTTGAGAGACGTGAGGAGGTGGTTCTGTCACTGGCGATCCTGATGAGGTTGAGGGTGTAGGACCACTCCCTTTCTCTATTCTCCGGATCTCCACTTCAATCTCCATTCTCCTCAACTCCAGTTGGTGTTGACGCTCTCTCTCCTTATCTTCCATTTCAGCCTGTAGTCGTTTCTCTTTCTCCTCCAATTCTGCCTGAAGCTGTTTTTCTTTGAGAGCCAATTCCGCTTGCAGTCTTTCTCTTTTGTCGAATGCATCTGAAACATAGTTAGCTAGCTCAAGGCCATCTAACCCGCATTCCCTACCTGTTTCTGTTATTTGGGCTCTAAACTTTGCAGTTTCCGCCATGTCTATAATTTATTGCTTTGTTCTGCCAAAAAAATATAATTGCAGTTAGTCTGATCCGCGTAAGCTTGTCAGTCCCTGATCTGCAAATATACACCAGAGCATGTGCAATATTAAAAACACCCTATGTTATGTCTGTCTGTCAATGCTGGAAAAGCCAAAGGCAGCAGGCACTGAAGTAACCAGATTTAATTCCTAGTAAAGAAAAGAATCTGAAATTAGACAGAGTTTTCCCAACGGATAAGATTTTCCGGTAGTTGATGAAATGCTGTTAAGTTCAGACTCCACAGGAAAAGAACACCTTCTCTGGAAGAGAAGTAGTGTTGGTAGAGTAGATACACACTATATATTTCACCTGGAGCACCTCTCTCTGAAGTATAAGCCTATTTGAACATGGCTCCCTTCTTCAGGAGGAATGATCAGTCACCTACTCTTATTTATCTGTTAATGTCATTCATATCATGTGGCTGTCAATCAATATAAGAAAATGACAATGTTCAAAATCTAAAGATAACCGTGTTAATGTTTTATGTAATTGTTTAAAGGTTAATATATGGGAACCATCCAGGACGTAGCCGACAATATGTCATATATTTTTGAAGGGAGTGGGAGATCACTGTAGTGCATGCCCCATCTCTAACAAAAGAAGTAGAGCCCCATCCTCTTCTATCTTCAATAACCCCAGAATATGAACCTTGAGTTATCTGCAGGCCTCGTTCTATTAAGTATGTCTAGGAGATATAGATTATGGCCCTGGTGAGAATAATGATTACTAACTGGGATTCTGCCCCTTCTCCAATGATTCTGATAGCTCTGGAGCCCCTTATTGGTTATCAAATCTGAGGAAAGTCTGGAGAATTTTCTCAGCCTGATGTAGATGAAGAAAACATGGATGTTGAGCAGTTGATAGATCTAGAGTCTTCTCTCCCCCATTTTAGTAAGTCATTATGAGTGGATATATTGTAAACAATCAAAACACATAATCATCACATTAGATTCTGACAACATGATGTACAAAGAAGTTGTTGACTCACAGATAGGTTTGAACTGATAAATTAACAGAAGGTCAATTCATGTTAATAATTTATTGACTGGGCCTGAGCCTTCTGGCCAGTACATACATCTCTATTGTGATTTACACAAGATACATTAGAAAAGTTGCACATTAGACCATTGTCCCAGACAATCAATCAAGCATCAATATATGAGATGTCAACAAGTGTGAAACATAGTAAACATTTTGATGTTGTACATATTAAGTGTGATGGTGATGAATCAACAATTAAATATCAGTTTCCTGAAATTGGGTGTGGTGTGTACCAAGGAAAATGTAACCTGGTGACTGGAAGACTAGGTAAGCCAGGGTCCATTGACTGATGGATCCACTTCAGGTCTGCCCGTATAGCTCCTCTGAAGGCCTCCCCATACTCTGCTCATGGCCAAGTCATCCTCCATCTCACTTGTGGTTCATCTCTTTCTCTCGGCTTCCCTCTTTCAGGTCTGATTTAGGTGGTTAGTTTGCTGATGTGTTGGGTGGTTGTTGGTATGTAGCCACCAAGATCACTGATGAATATTCACATATATATGTACATTCCTACCAATACAATCTTTTAAAAGTAGGTAAAAGAAACCTAAATTCCTGAAGTAGGAACTAGTTCCCCTCCCCTCCTTTTCTCTCTAAGCTAGTGTTGGGTTAATTTGGGGTGGTCAGAGTTTATCACACGGTGTACGCCTTGTCTCTGTTGGTACCTGCTGTATGTAAGTTCTCATTTGACCTGGGGTCAGTGAACGTGTACAGTAAGACAGTGACAAGAGTGAGAATATATCAAGATGCATGTAAATAAATGACATACATTTACAACATTTCTTCCACTAAATGGTGTTTATAATATGTATAAATAATTCTCTGTGTTTTCCCAATTAACCAACTTCTTCTTCTTCTTCTGTGTCTAATAACTCTCTCCCATTATCTGTTGTTGTTGTGATCTTGAGTGTTGGGTTGTGTGGTGATGAGTGGTGTTGTGTTTTAAGTTATGTTGAGTAATGAGTTAAGTTCACTGCGCGTGATGGTGTTCCGCGAAGCACAACTTTCTCATGTAATGCAGTTCATAAATGCTCTTATCTAATTAAAATTTGACATAAATATAAATATTTATTCCGTCAAACCCTATTGATTCAATAGATGAAGGAGAAAGGAAAGATTGATTTCTCTTTCAGCTTTCTAGATTGTAAATAGGCATAGATAAGTCTGTTTTAGAACAAGGCACTTATTCTAGTACACGAACTGTCATTTCAGCTGTAGGTAGTGATAGCATCTTTTATCAGTGTTTCTGGTGAAATGCACAAGATTGCTTTCGAATCATCACTTCGTACAGTTGTTCAGAATAGGATGTAGTAGTATAATGCACTTCTTAAAGTTAATAATTATCTCTAAGAATATCAGAGATTGCAGTTTTCATCGAAGAGAGGATTGGAGAGTCATTTTGCCCGGGAATGGCTCTGCGTCGTTAGAATCTACAGTCGAGCATTTTTACATTTCAGAGGTTTTAATTAATAATAATACATTTCAATTGACATTACAAACACGGGTTACCATTACTTGATACTTGATACATCGGGTTCTTAGTCTAATCTCGGGACTAACAATCTCACCTGGGATTCAGACATTCTGCCTCCTCTATTTGAAAATTTGGTCACACAATTTTTGACGTCTGTTCGCCAGGCATGTTTTCGCAGGAGTGCGCTGCTTATCATAATCTATACCGGCGTTGGCGCGAACGCCGTGTCACGTGTCTGTCCCGTCCAATGGTCTTCCGAGCTTCGTCTAATGAAATCTTTCTAAGAATCCACGTCATCTGTCACTTATGCAGTTCCAGTTTCGATGTTAAGTTTTAAGTCCTAGTCTCCGTTTGCGGTTGTGAAGTCAATTTCTTTTAATGTTGTTTCCTCTTTTTGCGGCAGGTGTTGGTAAATGAATAATGGTGGTTAGCGTTATGCTACAGGTGTGAATAAATAATGCTGCTTTTCCGGTGTTGGTGATGACGCTCCTAAGTTGTGATAGTGCCATAGGTTGATAAACGGAGTCGCGTTGTCGTGTAGATGTATCCCTCTGGCGTAAATTATAATTCCTGTATGTCCAGATCCGCGTTAATAGTGTGTCGTTGAAGACTTCATTTTGAATAATGGTCCGGTGTAATCGACGTGGTGAATGTTATACTGTAGAATAACAGTCTAGAGTTGGAATATGACGGCAGCTGGCTGTCCAATGGTTGGTAACAGATCCAAATAATATTAATAGAGCTGACTCGATGTAAACTGATAACAGCAACGTATGCTAAGAGGCGTACTGGCAAACTTTAAAATTCCTTGCTTCTGTAAGTAGAGTCCCCGCAAGATGAGTTTTAAGTCTCACAAATGACCACCGATTGCAAAGGAAAGCAATTTCTTCTGAATTGTTGGAGCGTTTCAATGCTGATGGAGAGAAATTTTTGGCTAAGATAGTTGTGACGAAACACATCATTTTGAACTTGAGACAAAAAGATAGTCAATGTAGGGCATCATCTGCAGTCACCACGAAGAAAGAACAAAACAACTCATTCAGCTGGGAAGGTCATGATCATTATCGTTGGGAACATTGAAGGTGGGTTCTTGTGGATATTATGCCAAGAGGAGAGACAATCATTTCATAAGCTTACATTAAGACATTGAAAAAACCCAGTAAATGTTTTTGCAGAGTTCGGCAGCAGCAGACATGTTTCTCCTTCACAACAATGCGCGCCCTCACACAAGTCTGGCGACATGGGAAGCAATCACCACATTGGGTTGAACTGTACTACCCCATCCACCTTATAGTTCTGATCTGGCACCTTCTGATTTTAATCAATTTGTTCACATAAAGATGCACTCCGTGGACAAGGTTTGAAGACGATGAAGGAGTGATTCATGCAGAGAATAAATGGCTACATGATCAAGACGAGATCTGGTACGGGCAAGGAATACGTGCACTTATTTCGGGATGGCATAAAGCCACACAAGTTGATGGGGATTATGTTTATTAATGCCGATATTTACATGACATATCCTTGTATAGTGTGTGTAAATTTCATGCCTTTTAAATAAACAGCTCATGAAAAAACATGATGTGGTACATGACTTTCTGAATGCTCCTGGCATATCTATGTTTCCACTGGCTGAAAGATCTGAACATTACAAAATCTGGTTCTTAAACAGCGTGTCTCACCAAAATTCTGTTGGCCAACGGCTGCATCTCCATAGATCTCAGTCCCTGGTTTTATTTAACAAAATAAACAACATTAATACACAAGGGGGTCATCTCTGAACAAAATGTTTTATTGAACACCCCATGGGCATTACATGATAAGTCTAATGTTTCAGAATATCTCAGCAGTATTGAACATTAATTATGTCACACAAAATGATGAAATGAGAACCATAACCAAGGTGTGATAGTGCAAATAAAAACACCTTGCATTAATCACGTCACACAAAACAATAAAATGAGTAACATAAATAAGGCTGTGATAGTTTAAAGAAAATACTTCCCATTACTCACATCACACAAAACAATGAAATGAGTAAGATACGGAGCTGTCATAACGCTAGGAAAACACCTTCCAATGGAAAAGTACCCATAGTCCTGTGGTAATTCAAGTACCACTATTAATATATTTTTGTTATCATACTTAATTGTACAATACTCAAGATTAAAAGAAATAAACATTCAACAACAAAAATTGATAAACAAACCATCAAGATTATTTACAGACTAGTGTTGGCTTTAGGTAATTGATTACATTTAGAGATGAACATGAAGAAACACAAATGTCACAACAGTCATTTGCTTGAGTTAACAATGTAAACATGTGTGGCGCTATATCATCAATGATGTATCCTACTGTACATATTGATTTAAATAACAACAAGAAACAATATAGACAATACTAAGAAAGACTGAATCAACGGAATAACATAAGTATCTAAACATAATATGTGTGTCAACATTTGGCATTTTTAACAAATCAGTCATCATTCTGGTGCAAATGGAGTAAGGCACAGATGCAATTTATTGTGCAATTACAATATATACAATGCCAAACACACACTGCCTTATTTTATCTATGACTGCTTTCATGACATAAGGTGACATTTGTACTGACACTCCAACAAAAGTATTCCAGTATTTTATTAGGTTTCAACATCCGTATTTCCAACAAGCCAAACTAAGGCGTTAGTTTCTGATAAATAGGGCACATAACTGTCATATTATTATAGCTTCTGAATGCAATGTTTGTTTTGTTATTTCCATGTAATGCTATATTTGTGAAAGATCAGGCCAAGTTGTAACTTGCAGTGGTACAATGTCTCTGCACTCACACATTTTGAGATCAAGGTGACAAATGTGAAGTCATCATTTCTAATCATGTGCTCTTGTTGTAATCATAACTTCATGTGTTTCTCTCCAATCACGTATCCTGTAGAGATATCTATTCTGATGTTTGAGATCAAAAATGTTTTGATGTCTCCTGTATCTACCTTCATTTTCTAGGTTGTCTATAACACCTCCTTCTCACTGTCTTTAGCTGATATTGGCTAGGATATGTGCAGTTGCCAGGCTGAAATATCTTTAGCATCACACAAGTTTTAGTACCACACAAGTTTTAGCACTACACAAGATTTAGCAGCACACAAGTTTTAGCACCTCACAAGGTTTAGCACCACACAAGTTTTAGCACCACACAAGATTTAGCAGCACACACGTTTTAGCACCACATAAGTTTTAGCAGAACACAAGTCAGTCATGTTGAGGACATCTGTTAAATGCCATGGGTTGTGTTGGGTATATGGTGCTAGCCATGGGTTGTATTGGGTATATGGGGGTAGCCATGGGTTGTGTTGGGTATATGGGGGTAGCCATGGGTTATGTTGGGTATATGGGGCTAGCCATGGGTTGTGTTGGGTATATGGGGGTAGCCATGGGCTGTGTTGGGTATATGGTGCTAGCCATGGGTTGTGTTGGGTATATGGTGCTAGCCATGGGTTGTGTTGGGTATATGGTACTAGCCATGGGTTGTGTTGGGTATATGGTACTAGCCATGGGTTGTGTTGGGTATATGGTACTAGCCATGGGTTGTGTTGGGTATATGGGGGTAGCCATGGGTTGTGTTGGGTATATGGTACTAGCCATGGGTTGTGTTGGGTATATGGTGCTAGCCATGGGTTGTGTTGGGTATATGGGGGTAGCCATGGGTTGTGTTGGGTATATGGTACTAGCCATGGGTTGTGTTGGGTATATGGGGGTAGCCATGGGTTGTGTTGGGTATATGGTACTAGCCATGGGTTGTGTTGGGTATATGGTACTAGCCATGGGTTGTGTTGGGTATATGGTGCTAGCCATGGGTTGTGTTGGGTATATGGTACTAGCCATGGGCTGTGTTGGGTATATGGTGCTAGCCATGGGTTGTGTTGGGTATATGGTACTAGCCATGGGTTGTGTTGGGTATATGGGGGTAGCCATGGGTTGTGTTGGGTATATGGTACTAGCCATGGGTTGTGTTGAGTATATGGTGCTAGCCATGGGTTGTGTTGGGTATATGGTACTAGCCATGGGTTGTGTTGGGTATATGGTGCTAGCCATGGGTTGTGTTGGGTATATGGTACTAGCCATGGGTTGTGTTGGGTATATGGTACTAGCCATGGGTTGTGTTGGGTATATGGTACTAGCCATGGGTTGTGTTGGGTATATGGTACTAGCCATGGGTTGTGTTGGGTATATGGTACTAGCCATGGGTTGTGTTGGGTATATGGTACTAGCCATGGGTTGTGTTGGGTATATGGTACTAGCCATGGGTTGTGTTGGGTATATGGTACTAGCCATGGGTTGTGTTGGGTATATGGTGCTAGCCATGGGTTGTGTTGGGTATATGGGTGTAGCCATGGGTTGTGTTGGGTATATGGTACTAGCCATGGGTTGTGTTGGGTATATGGGGGTAGCCATAGGCTGTGTTGGGTATATGGTGCTAGCCATGGGTTGTGTTGGGTATATGGTACTAGCCATGGGTTGTGTTGGGTATATGGGGGTAGCCATGGGTTGTGTTGGGTATATGGTACTAGCCATGGGTTGTGTTGGGTATATGGTGCTAGCCATGGGTTGTGTTGGGTATATGGTACTAGCCATGGGTTGTGTTGGGTATATGGTACTAGCCATGGGTTGTGTTGGGTATATGGTACTAGCCATGGGTTGTGTTGGGTATATGGTGCTAGCCATGGGTTGTGTTGGGTATATGGTACTAGCCATGGGTTGTGTTGGGTATATGGTACTAGCCATGGGTTGTGTTGGGTATATGGGGGTAGCCATGGGTTGTGTTGGGTATATGGTACTAGCCATGGGTTGTGTTGGGTATATGGTGCTAGCCATGGGTTGTGTTGGGTATATGGTACTAGCCATGGGTTGTGTTGGGTATATGGTACTAGCCATGGGTTGTGTTGGGTATATGGTACTAGCCATGGGTTGTGTTGGGTATATGGTACTAGCCATGGGTTGTGTTGGGTATATGGTACTAGCCATGGGTTGTGTTGGGTATATGGTGCTAGCCATGGGTTGTGTTGGGTATATGGTGCTAGCCATGGGTTGTGTTGGGTATATGGTGCTAGCCATGGGCTGTGTTGGGTATATAGTGCTAGCCATGGGTTGTGTTGGGTATATAGTGCTAGCCATGGGTTGTGTTGGGTATATGGTACTAGCCCAATATTTTTAGACTAATTGGCTGTCAGTGGATGATGTGGTCAATATCACACCTGACATCTTTACTTTCCCGAAAATGTCCTGGCGACCACTGGGCTGGGAGCCCAGGTTAATGATTTAAAAACAAAAACACCCATCTTTGGATTCAAAAACATGATCATTGGGTCGGCAGGCAAGCAATATTATTCATTGAGCTACCACTTCTCCCACAAGATGCAGTCACAATTTATGACAAATTAGGAATTACCTTTACACTTAACTTAATGCAAGACTGTATAATCTGCATGGCTCAGGTTATTGACACATCTTCAACAAATTGTCAACTCTTTCAGTCGCAGGAGGCTGTCCTAGCAAATACCCTGAGACAAAAACAACCTCAATGAAAAATCATGATTGCACTACTTTCAGTCCCAGAAGGCTGTCCCAGCAAATACCCCTGGGACAAAATGACCTCAAAATGGAAAATCATGAGCTCACTACTTTCAGTACCAGCAAATACCCCTGGGACAAAAACCCTCAATGGAAAATCATGATCTCACTGCTTTCACAGAAATTAAATAAACTGAGCCAGCAAGATTTCTTATTATGTTCTGACCAAATGTAAAAATGAAAGCAACACATGTGAGTAATATCAGACACAACATGTTGCTTGTGAATGAATGAGTTAATTCTAGTTGTTCCTGTAATTGTTCAAAGCTCTTTTCTGAGTAGAGGTTTCACAAACAAGATACCCTTGTCTTACTCTTCTTGTCTTGTATAACAGACTAAGTACACTTCTACCCACACATATCTAACATTACAACACAGCACCTAACGTTATATCCAAATGTGGGACGCAGAAGTGTTTCCAAGGCACCAGGGCCAGGTTTTATACTGGCCAAGACCTACTAACACGTCCTAGTCGTGCATCCTGTTCAACAGGTCCCTTCAGGGTCCTGGCTAACGTAGTAGGATCGCTGATTCTTCCGAAGTCGGAGAGTATCTGCCTGCATGGCGAGGAACCACCAGTCTGCACACCAATAAGCCAGACATGGGACAACAGATACTCACACAAACCTCAGGTCCTGTATGACATCACACTGATGTTGGACAACAGGATGTCTTCATCTGACATACAGGACTTCACGCTGGAGTTCACAGCCAGCAAAAGAAAACAAGCATATCCAAATGTTACCAGCACATGCTGATAAAATATACACACAAATCTTCTATACTGATGACCACACAATGTTTATGTATAAACATTCAATTAAAAAGTCTAGCACCACCATATTGTAACACACATGTCCACATTCAGCCAGAGAACATTGCTATTTTGTCAAAGAAATATACAACACTGAATATATGGTAATAAAGATAACAAAAGAAAAATAAAACAGTACCAAGGGATAGTTAATGGAGTAAAAACAGCTATCATAAAAACAATAATTGGGAATAAAATGTAAAACGCAAGTCTGGCACAAGATACAGTGTGCCAGCTTTACAATATATAATAATAAATGTATGAAACAAAATATCAGACAGCATATGTTAGTATCATAGGTACTGATGCATCAAGAAATTTAGATAAATTGACACAAACCCATATTTTGTTTCTTAACCTTAGTATTTTGTTGTTGTTGTTGCAAGTTTCCTTTTATTTCAATTTTCAGCTATGGTCATTACTACTTTCCGGTTACATTTTTCCCCTGAGCATCTCTTCTGTATTCAATATACTCACAGTGGTTACATATTTCAGTGAACTTTTTTGAGTATCTAATTTTTTATTATATCTAAAATAAATGGTTTCATCTGTTCCACACAACATAAAAGTCTGGCAACATCAAATTAATGGAAGCACTTGATCTGATGAAAGTATTTTCGAAATTTTCTTTGAAGTGAATGGTGTTGAGAAAGCTCAAATTGGCAAAAAATAAAGCAGAGCTGTTGGGCTCTAGACTGCAGCATAGAAACTTTCAGAAGAGAATGTCCTTTTATCTGATTTTTATTCTCTTTAAAACAGCATCTACTTTCATATTTCTGCATGTCAGATAATCTCACAGTGCTATGGTGGGCCTGATGGCAGTAAAGACTGAGTACAGGGCCTTTTGCCTGCCGACCTGATGGCAGTAAAGACTGAGTACAGGGCCTTTTGCCTGCCGGCCTGATGGCAGTAAAGACTGAGTACAGGGCCTTTTGCCTGCCGTCCTGATGGCAGTAAAGACTGAGTACAGGGCCTTTTGCCTGCCGGCCTGGTGGCAGTAAAGACTGAGTACAGGGCCTTTTGCCTGCCGGCCTGATGGCAGTAAAGACTGAGTACAGGACCAATTGCCTGCCGGCCTGATGGCAGTAAAGACTGAGTACAGGACCAATTGCCTGCCAGCCAGGTGGCAGTAAACACTGAGTACAGGACCAATTGCCTGCCGGCCTGATGGCAGTAAAGACTGAGTAAAGGACCTATTGCCTGCTGGCCGGCTGGCAGTAAAGACTGAGTACAGGACCAATTGCCTGCCGGCCAGGTGGCAGTAAAGGCTGAGTAAAGGACCTATTGCCTGCCGGCCTGATGGCAGTAAAGACTGAGTAAAAGACCAATTGCCTGCCGGCCTGATGGCAGTAAAGACTGAGTACAAGACCAATTGCCTGCGGGCCTGATGGCAGTAAACACTGAGTACAGGACCAATTGCCTGCCGGCCTGATGGCAGTAAAGACTGAGTACAGGACCAATTGCCTGCCAGCCAGGTGGCAGTAAACACTGAGTACAGGACCAATTGCCAGCCGGCCTGATGGCAGTAAAGACTGAGTAAAGGACCTATTGCCTGCTGGCCGGCTGGCAGTAAAGACTGAGTAAAGGACCTATTGCCTGCCGGCCAGGTGGCAGTAAACACTGAGTAAAGGACCTATTGCCTGCCGGCCTGATGGCAGTAAAGACTGAGTAAAAGACCTATTGCCTGCCGGCCTGATGGCAGTAAAGACTGAGTACAGGGCCTTTTGCCTGCCGGCCTGATGGCAGGAAACACTGAGTACAGGACCAATTGCCTGCCGGCCTGATGGCAGTAAAGACTGAGTGCAGGGCCTTTTGCCTGCCGGCCTGATGGCAGTAAACACTGAGTACAGGGCCTTTTGCCTGCCGGCCTGATGGCAGTATACACTGAGTACAGGACCAATTGCCTGCCGGTCTGATGGCAGTAAAGACTGAGTACAGGACCAATTGCCTGCCGGCCTGATGGCAGTAAACACTGAGTACAGGACCAATTGCCAGCCGGCCTGATGGCAGTAAAGACTGAGTAAAGGACCTATTGCCTGCTGGCCGGCTGGCAGTAAAGACTGAGTAAAGGACCTATTGCCCGCCGGCCAGGCGGCAGTAAACACTGAGTAAAGGACCTATTGCCTGCCGGCCTGATGGCAGTAAAGACTGAGTAAAAGACCTATTGCCTGCCAGCCTGGTGGTCTTGTCTGGATCCACTTTGAAGCATGGATTTCTTTTGACTGACCTGAGATCCAAGATCAGTCAAGCCTAAAAGGGTACCAGGACATGTTCTTAGTAGTAAAGATGGCTGTTATGATAATGAGTACATCAGCCCTCGAGTGATGATTAGTCTATACTTATGGGCCTAGCACCATATACCAAATACGCCTCATGGCGTTAAAAGTTGTTCTGTACATAAAGTGAAGTGTAAACAGAAAGATACTGATTGCATCAAGATTTGGTCAGGAACAATATCCACACCCACCACTGTATAGCTATTTTACAACCAGGTTATTATTGCCTGTGACAATAAGCGGTGGAATGCAAAGGTGGAAGCAACTTCCAAACTACGAGGTGGCTTCAAATTAAAACCTTAAAAGTGTGATATAAAATACAATAACCATGCAATTGTCTTGTAACCTGTCAATATTGTTGTTAAGGATGTCAATATTGTTAAGCAAGTGACATCATGGTGCAGGCGAACATGGTAACATCATAAGGTCAGTTTAAAGATGACCGGCCTACAATCTCACTTTTAAGGTTTTCAATTAAAATCCCATCATATAACTCACTGTAAAGTTTTAATATAGAACAAAGCTTCTCAAACCTGGGAGGGCGCAGACACATTTGCAAGATGTTTTTTTTAACATAATAATTAATATACAGTCTTAGTACTTGCTCATTCTACAATAGAGTGAGGGGTCACAACAAATGTCTGATCAAACATAGGTTGCACAGGACAAAGCTTAAAAAAGCTTCAGCAGCCCTGTTTACAGCAATGTGATTAACAGATTAAAAATAGCCCCTTGGTCGATACTGAGTATGGAGTACTAAGCCTTCATGTATTCTAGGTCATGACATGAGGAGTAGGGTGGGCAGTTTCTTTCCTCATAATCTTTCCTGCCCAGACAATTGCCAGAATACTCAAACAAATTATCCTGTGGCCAACAAATATGAACTAACAACTATGAACCAACAACTATGCTAGAGACAACAAATATTTTGCTATAATAAAAAAACCAGATGAACAAACAAAATAAGACATAGAGAATAACCAGAAAAATAAGACGAGTTGGTTGAAACAGAATATATCGAGCAAGTTATTATTTCATTATTTGCCATACATTTACCCTTGAACACAAACTGGCCTCTTCAAATACACACATCTTCATATGATGCTGCATAGATGATACCAGAAACCATACGGATCAGGGCAATTCATTCAAACTGCAAGTCACAGATATCATATGACACCAACACAAAATGAGCAAAGTTGTGAGGGCAATCAAAACGTTTTGCATGTTAGTATGAAAGAGTTACAGCATGGATCTTTTAAATTGTTGTGAACTTTATTTTTTACTCTACATATTCACCCCTCAGGCAATTACTTCTGATATCTTTACTTCAACAATCTGATGCCCTGATTGTAGAACTCTCCAACTCAGTGATAAAATTCTGGTCATTGGGAAAACAACATCAATGAGGCAGTGTCAAATGAAGGGGATATCCTTATAAATTCAGAGCATTTCATCATGAACTTGCGTGGTAGATTTTCCCTGCAGGTGCAGGAATTTAATTATGCAACAAGCGTCCATTTTTTCCATGGCACAACTTCATACACACCTATACAAGTTTCCTACCAATTTATCATGACCCCTATGTAAGTGGGGAAAATTTAAACCAATAGTTTGTCTTCACAATGATAAACAACACTCATGTTTGTTTTAATGATTTCTTAGTAAAGTGTAAAACTTGTCTACCACCCATGGTTGTATGTTCCCATCTGTGAACAGTTTCCCAGTATGTACACTAAACATGAAGACTGATGTTCTAGAAACTGACTATAGCCGACTAATTGACATTCACTGGCAGCATCTATATAACTACTGTGGCTAATTCACAGCAGATTAATGATGCTATAAAGTCATTTGTACGTACATCGCTATGAGATACTACCTCCACTCTGACAGTATCGAGTGCTCTTTCTCGAAATTAGATACTCCGCCCATGTTTATTTAATCATCATCTCCTACAATATCATCTCAACAACTGTCTCGAATGCCATCACTTGAAATTAATTAGCCATGGCGACTAATGTTCTTCTGGACTACTATAGCTCGTCCTGTGTGTCTGTTCAGCACTGTTCAGCACAGGATGTACCGGAACACATGCTGGAGGCAGAAATCTGTGAAGGGCGTCGACCAAGGTGCCTACAACCTCCATCGGACATGAGCGTGCCAGGGGATACTCGAGGCAGTTGACAATGTTTTGTGCAAAGCTGAAATTATAGCAACAGACAGTTCTTGTAAATACAGCTGCATTTTAAAGCTGATGCAAGCAAGTATTTTGATTGTCATTTTCAAATCAAATTATCAGAGTAAATAAATAAGTTTAAAAAATAATATTGTGACATTGATGTTAATGGTGTTTAAAGAGCTATGACAATTAGGAGCAGTCAATGACATTAGAAACTATGAAAATGACATTACAAACTGCATGAACATTGGTTACACTAGCAAGTACTGTAAAATCTAGAGCTTGAATGGTGTTTTCTCTAACGCCAGCAAGATGTTGTCAATAACTCTAGCATTGATCACAGCTAACTTGCTCAAACTGATCTGGTTTATATTATTTTCTTTACATTTCCTTACATATATTCTTCCTTATTCCATTGTTAGGAATTGTGCCCTGGCTTTTTATGAGGGAAAGTAATTAAGTGACATGAAGTTTATTATAAAGTGCATGGACCAGTATGGACAAAGGAAAATCTTATTTCAGGACACAAACTGGCTCTTAAGCAATACCCAGGATCGGCCAATGTGCACATGTGTAATAGTGATTACAAAATGGCTGTTGCACTATCGACTAGCACCGTGAAAGAACAAGTCACTATTCATTTTTGTGGTCAGAGGGTGTGAAATCTACAGTAGAATGATAGTTCAGTAAAGAGACAGTTATTTGGGTTCAGTGAGAGTGTATGAATGGTAAACAATATTTCCAAGGATACACCCATTGTATCCGGTTAAAGAAAGATGCAGGAATCCGCTGGGAGAATCACGATGACCATCGTTTGGGATATCAAGAACCCTATATTAGTGCATGTCCAGGAAAGGGGTGAAACTGTGACCAGTGCTCAATAAAGTGACATGATAGTAAACAAATTTAATCCTGTGATATAATGGAAATGCCAGGAACTTCTCTCAAAGGGAGTATTGTTGCTGAACAACAGTGTGAGCCCTCATACGGCTGCACATACAATGGATACACTATGTGCTCTGAAATTTGAGGTCTTGACAATGAAGGCAGTGCAAAAAAGGTTAAAAGCCACACACACTAAAACTGTTGTCCTAGAAGACATCAATAAGCTATTAATGTTGGAACTCTTAGCTGGCTGCTGAGGATGGGGACGGAGCGCTTATGGGAATCTCCCGAATGCTGTGATGTCGGTTCCTAAATCAATCAATCAATCAACAAACTAGTGGATAAGTGGACCAAAAATGTGTCGCCAGGCAGGAGGACTATTTTAAGAAATAACCCACACAAACGTTTCGGTTTGTAAAAAACGTTCTTCCTAAAATTCCTGTTACTTAACGACTTCACCTCGTTTACAGTTTAATTGTGGTGTCATTTATTAAAAATACATACATTTACAATTTTAATGACTTTTTTGGTTTTACTGGGATTGCACACAGTGAGCACAAGCTTCTGTGCACAAAATCAAGCGACAAATTTTATAAGTTCTGAAATAATGATCTTATTAAAATTGAATGTGTTGGAGGAAAACGTAAAGCAGATCCATGCAAGAGAAAGGCAACAGTACATGTGAGAGACACTTGAAGAAGCCTTTATGAATGCACTTTGAAGATGCCGGACAGAGTTTGTTGAAGACTCATTACAGATGACCTTCCCTGTGGAGATGGCACTTGATGACTAACAATGATGATAATGTTTAGGATATGGCAAGAAGGGAAATTTCAAAGCAAAATTGTTCACTGGGACAAGAAAGAACAGAAAAGAACATTGTAAGGATGACGTACTTGCATGTTATGTCATGTAAAGTTTGGAAGCTATGAAGTCCAACATCTGTGACAGCTTTCTTGAAAAGCTGAGTTCGTATGAGAATGCAGCTGGATATTCTTGGTCCGAACTTTGATACACACTGAAAGTGATCCCTAAATACTGTTTAGGGGGGGGGGGGGGGGGGAGAGAGGAAGAGAATACTATACAATTAACATCATGATTACTCATATAATCAAAATTAAAATAACAAATGCTATAGTCAAAATCAACCTTCATGTTTCCTGCTCCTCTTTCTCTTGTAGGCAATGCTCAGATTTCAACAAGAGAACAATGAAATCAGCAGTCCATGTGAGATTGACACCAGCCATATAGTTGTAACATGGTTATGACTGGTGTTGACTGACTGTCTTATTGTCATCCCTTGTAAGTTAGGCAAGCTTGCAGTTGTAAGTTAGACAAGTTTACAGTTGTAAGTTAGACAAGCTTACAGTTGTAAGTTAGACAAGTTTACAGTTGTAAATTAGACAAGTCGACAGTTGTAAGTTAGACAAGTTAACAGTTGTAAGTTAGACAAATTACAATTGTAAGTCAGACAAGTTGACAGTTTAGGGAAAGATTGACAGGCTAGAGTGTCTCCATATTCTCCACTAGAGGCAGAATTTGTTTCTTACCTGCTGGGGTCAGGCCAGTCTCATAAAATTGGTGCTGGTCATTTATCAGAGAAAACAATCAGTTGGTGTTGCTTTCCTTAGGTGGTGTTCAATCATGGAAAATATTACATCATCGTATCTCTCAATGCTTAATGGCATGAACATTTTACTTTAAATATTACTTGTTTATGTGTACAGAGTATTTATATATTTAATTAGTGTAAACAGTACAAAGTTGAAGGTATATGGAAGTCATGATGACATCCTTTACCCTGCTTACGATTGAGATCTTCGCACAAGAGTGTCTGTCCCTGCTTCCATTCATCAATGTTGAACAGCAAATCAAGTTCTTGTTTCCGTGTGGCATTATTTGCACATCGAAGATGGATATCCCGTAGACAGTCTATGGTCTTCTGAAGAATGCCACGCCTGGAAAGTTTGTTAAAAATCATAAGTCATAAATATTTCAATGTAATTGATTGTTCAGATTATTGCTTTAAGTATATTAAACATGTTATAACTTATTGTATAATATAATACTTATTATTATAACTACAGTTATTTCACATTTATTTGACTTAATTCTTCTGTTGGGCTTATAAACTTCAGTTGAGACATGTTTTTTATGATTCTAAGACTGTGTATAGTTAGGACAAGATACTATTTATATATGGAGCCATGGACTGTATATACAAATGAGTCAATGATCTGTCTATTGACAGAAAACAAGACTATATAAACAGAAATGATAAAAGAAAATGTAAATATAGGATAAAAAGATATGACACAAGACTAAATGTGAAGCTAGGACATTAGAATGATTGCACATTTAAGATAATAAGCTATGTATACAGTTATAAAATTAACTATACATGCAATTTGGACAGGAGACTATATGTAAGTTAGAAGAAAAACTGTATGTTCGTATATGAATGTATGTAGAGACAGGACAAAGCACTACATATAAGTAAAAAAAAAAACTATATGTACAGTTAGGTCAATACACTGTTTTTAAGGACAAAGACTATTTAGGACAAGAGATTGCATATTTCAATCAATCAATCATGTGCCATGCCGGAAAGCGTGGGCGGTCATGACTCGCCATTTCACTCGATCACCAGCGTCGTGGATCAGCTCAGTGTTCCTGTCTCATGCATGTCATGTGGCCAAGCCATCCAGGTATTTTCCTCTCGGTCTTCCCCTTGGTCTGTTCCCTTCGATCTTGCCAGTTGTCACTAAGTTCTCCAATCCATTTCTTCTCATTAAATGTCCAAACAATTTGACTGTCTATGTCTAATTTCTCGAATCAATTTACGATGTTCATTTGCCTCCTGTAGTACTTGGTCATTGGTTTTTCTGTCTGTCTATGGTATTCTTTGTATTTTCCTCAGAAACCACATTTCTGCAGCCTTCAGATATTTTTCAGCCTGACTGCTCATTGTCCAAGTTTCATATCCATACAAAAGTATAGGTTCTATGTAGCACCTCAACACTCTTTTTCTCGTTTCAATTGACATCTTTTTATTGGTCAGAATGTTTTTCATCTTGCTAAAGGCTACTTTTGCCATGGTAATTCTTGTTCTAATCTCTTCAAGGCATCTCCCATCAGATGTTATGACTGTTCCGAGATAATTGTACCGATTCACTTGTTGAAGAATATTCCCATTTACTTGTATATTACATTGTGGTACTTCGTTCTTCCTAGTGACGACCATAACCTGTGTCTTTTTACAATTTAATTCTAACCCCAGTTGCTCACTGTGTACAACAACCGCTTCTACCATTGCATGTTTACACAGCAGAAAAGACTATATTTATGACACAGTTAGCTATATAAAGGAGTTGTGACAGACCTGTGGCTAGCATGCTTGGCTGCCAGCAACAGTCATGGTGATGTCAAAGAAATAGATCACGCCTAATTGTACAATTAAAGTAAATGGTGCTAATTTGGGGCAGGTGCGGAAATTCAAATATCTAGACACATGTCTTCCTGGGTTCAGGACATTGTTCGTAATCCTGTATACTCACGTAAGAAACACAGCTGCGTGAGATTCGGCAGTGGATCGCGACGCACTGATTAATTACGAAGGTATGTGAACCTGTCATTCAGAAAGCAAGGGAAAATATTGAACGTAAAACTTGCCAAGACATCAACAGCAGCTGAAAAATGCTGGTGTTGATTGCGATGTCCTGGATAGGATATGCGGGGAAGAAAAGACACATGGAAAACATCAGATGGGAGATGCATTATAGAGATAAAGAACAGACTGGGACAAACAAATATTGCATTCTATCAAATGAAGACCATTTTATGCAAAAAGTCATTTCTATTGGAGGTTATAAAAGGATATTACATAGAACCAGGTAGTTGTAACATGTGGCTTCAAATCCTGGACTATAAATAAACAAGTGAAAACATCTCTATAACCTTTGGAGATGTGGTTTTATAGAAGAATGTTGAACATTTCATGGACAGACAGAATTCCTAATCTGGATATTTTGAAGGAGGTTAAGTCACAAATACAACTTATCACAAACTTCAGAAAGAGGTAGTCTTCATTTTTGGCCACATAATGAGAAGACAAAAACTGGAATATGTTGTGACAACTACAGAGATTTGTGGAAAGAGTGATAGAGGAAAACAGTGAAAGAAAATTCTTGACAGTCTTGTGTCATAGCACGTAAAGGAGTCGGCACACGAACTAATACATGCCGTTTGAGATCGCAAGATGTGGGAAAGCATGATCACCTATGCCAGTTGGCACTGATGATGTAAGGCTGTTTGTCCCACTAAAGTGAGCTTCTAGGCGGACTCAACCTGACAATGAATATGAGGACATTTCCTGGCAAGTAATGACAGGCAGGATCATGTTGACCACGCCACCCACCACGTGCCAACTGATATAACGACACAGGGTTAGCACCATGTACCCTACACGGCTCGTGGTGGGAAGTGGGGAACTGGATCTGTATCCTCTCTTATTATCCCAACAGAGTTTAGTGCTATGGGCATGTGATGTGACAGGGCCATTGCATTGTATAGGCATGACAGCCAGGTGAGATAGGTGGCCAATCTCTCCCTCACTTTGGCAGGTGATGAACCCAGGAGTCGAACAGACTGTGCACTAATAATATATATATATATATATATATATATATATATATATATATATATATATATATATATGTGTGTGTGTGTGTGTGTGTGTGCGTGTGTGTATCATGTAGTCACAGTAGATAGCCACATGTTGGAATCTTCATCAGGCCAGGGACTTTTTACAATGTGACTTGGACTGCCAGATCAACCTAGGCCTGTAAAGGGTAATATGGTACCAGGAGATGTTCTGGGAAGTAAAGACAGCCGGTGTGACGCTGGCCCATGGTGATCACATGGCCCATTGCATGTCTGTCAGTGTATACAAATATGGGGACAGCACCATGTTAACTGCACAGTCCAACCAGTCATGACCAAGTCAACAAAGGCTTGAGCTGGATGGGCTGGGGGGAGGGGACTTATGCTCCGCTGGGAGGTGATTGGGAGAAGAAACAGATTCTATATACAGACAGACAGACAGACAGACAGACAGACAGACAGACAGACAGACAGACAGACAGACTATCAGATGTTACAACAGACTGGACATCACACAGGACAAAATACTATATGTTCAGATATTGCAACAGACTGGATGTACAGACAGGATATGCTAAGAATATGCTTACATATATTTACTACTCTATGAGTCAAGTATCCTTGTACTAAAGCCAAGGCAACTGGTTGAGCATAAACACAGAAACCTTCAGAAAAGTTCAGAGAAGAACAATAGTCTGCCTTGTTTGTTTTGTTCAATAAACAACGGAGCCAGAGTAGCACTTGCTGATCAGTTCAATGTCCAGTAGAGGCAGAGTTCTATCTTTCTCAACCAGTGTGGTTCTGAGGTCAAGGCAGCCTTATACATTGACTAGCAGCCATGTAGAGGTCAAGGCAGCCTTATACATTGACTAGCAGCCATGTAGAGGTCAAGGCAGCCTTATACATTGACTAGCAGCCATGTAGAGGTCAAGGCAGCCTTATACATTGACTAGCAGCCATGTAGAGGTCAAGGCAGCCTTATACATTGACTAGCAGCCATGTAGTGGTCAAGGTAGCCTTAAACATTGACTAGAAGCCATGTAGAAAAGCAAAGATGGTGGACAAAATACTGGCCACATCACCCAGCATGTGCTGTTTGGTCTTAGAAAATATGGGTCTAACAATAAATGATTTACTCGCAAAGTTCCTCCAGCTTATTGATATCAGTGATGAGAGGTAAACCACCACCAGCCTGTGGTGCAACCTGTGCTTCCATGATACACATCTCCACGCGGTAGCAGTAGTTCTCGGGGCATCTGGCTGAGGCTTGATGGGCAGCTGAACAGAGAAATGTAGAAATGTCTGTTAGCACTGCATGTCTTTCCAGACGTAAAGCAAGGTCATGCAAAACGGAGTTAGATCGACTTAACTTACATCTGATAGCTAACAGAGGTAATGTAGATAATCCTCAGCCATCACTCAACAACAGATACATTGTGAATCAATCCAACATTTCACCCATACAGTAGAACACGCCATTTCTTTGAATGCATATTTATGTTCTTGTCGTGATATTTCTATTTCTTGTGACACTGTTCATTCTAGTAAAAGAGTCTTAGGATCTAGGTGTCACATCTTCCACAAGGTGTCACTGTATCCTAGATATGTACACAGACGAGTGTTATTCTTACATCTTGATTACATGTCCAGGCGGATTTCTACCACTGACGTGAGATGCAGCCTACCATGTGTACCAGGACATGTCTATGGAAGTCAAGATGGCTGGCATGAAATTGATCACATCGCCGCTCGCTCCAGTGCCTAATGATCTTACAAAGTCTTTAAAAAAAAAAAAAATTCAATACATCAAAGGTGTAAAAAACAAGCCCTTTACTTTTATTTAATTACTGCAAAATCATATTAATAATCTGAGATCAACATGCAGAAGATACAATATGAGTATAATTATAGCTAAAACTGAAGTAATGCAAGTTAGCAGATCTCCTGGTCCACTATGTATACAGATAAATGGCACATCTCTGAAACAAGTTTAAAAATTCAAATATCTTGGAAGTATGATCACAGAAGATGGTAGACTGGATAGAGAAATCGAAATCAGATGTCAAAAAGCTAGTGCACTTACATATCAACTATCACCCTTACTGAAACATCCAAACATACCCATGTCCTCAAAACGACAGATAATAAACAACATATTCACACCAACCCTATGCTTCCAATCTCAAACTTGGACTATGCAAATCACACTGACGCAAAATCAACACCTGTGAGATGAGATGCCTGAGGAGAGCTGCCAACTTAACAATTCGAAACCGAATAAGAAATGTTATCAGATAGACAGTGGGATCAATACCTTGTGCCACATTTATCGAAAGAGAGAAGATCAAATAGTTTGGCCATCTCGTTAGAATGCAACACCATTAACTACCAACACTGGCCCGATATCAAAGATCAACTGCGACGAGAGCAAGAGGACGCCGGAGAAGAAAATGGATTGATGACATCGAAGACATTGTACAATCACACAGAATGACACTATCCAGTGCCACACATCGGGCGCAGATTCCTCCGCACGATACTTGGCCGCAAGAGTGGAAGAAGATGATGATGATGATGACTGAACTTACTTCGCCAGCTCTCTGGCGACGGAGTTACGAATGCAATTCGTAATCCCGCATACCACGTTCGAAACACAGCTGCGGGTGATTTGCCAGCAGACCGCCTTGAGTTGGTTTCCATGCAATGGTATGGATGCCAGTCGTTCAGAAAGCAATGGCAAACTACTGAACGTGAAACTTGCCTAGGAATCACAAACAGCCAAACAATGCTGGAGTTGACTGCTACGTCCTGTAAAGTATATGCAACTAGTTAACTGAACTTATCCTATGTAGAATATATTGGAATCTCTCTCTCTCTCTCTCTCTCTCTCTCTCTCTCTCTCTCTCTCTCTCTCTCTCTCTCTCTCTCTCTCTCTCTCTCTATTCGATTACCTTGTCTAGAATGGTGTGTATACTACTTTTGGACTACTAGATGATATCTTCGGCATATCTCAGAATATTTAAATCTTTCTTCAAGATATTTGATGTTTCGGAGTTTTGTCTCGCCGTAAGTATTAAAAAGATCAAATCATAAAGCACAACCTTGTCTAACTCCTCCTTTAAATGCTCCGAACTCACTAAGTTCTCCCTCATATCTGATAACAGATCATAATGTCATAATGATATAATAATAATAAATAATATATTTGTATGCATATCTACAGGTAGTATATGTGTTTTATCTTAATGTTAGTAATATACTATTTATTCAATTATTCACATATTTAAGACTCGTTATTTGACATCACGCCTCCATTTCCAACTTCTTCATGTGTACAGTTGGCCCTCTGTATTCTGTCGTAAAACGTCCGCTAGCGTTTACCTAGACAAGATACTTTATTAATTAATAAGTTGGGGGAAGAGGGTGGCCGCTGGGCCCAAAACCAATACTCGCGATTTCCCGTCTATGACGCCGATAAAAGGCGTGCCAGGGGAAAACAGTGATGCCTTTTATGCATGTTGGAAATCAGCAGACATAGACAAGAAAACAGTCAACGCTCGCACATTCACACAACGGCCGCATTGAAACAACCTCTTGCACTAGTACCTCTAGAAACTGAGCAGACCTTTGCTAAAACATAGACAGGTTACTGCAAGTGTTGCCATTTCATTTTGGTGAAAAAGCACCAAAATCGACCCCAAAAAGCACCAACCAAATTTTAAGACTCCCCCCCCCCTCCCCCCCCCCCCCCCCCAAAAAAAACGCCAACTGTTTTATTACAAGTGTAACAATGTAGCACAGTATAATTTATTATTATCACTTCATATTACAATGAAGTTTATTCCAGGTCCGCCAAATCCTAATCAGAACTACTCTCGAGCTAAAAAAGCACCAAATTGCAATAATATTGTTAGGGATATCACTAAAGCAAGCACTGGCGGTATTCATTCAAAATGTTATAAAGTAGCACGTTATTATTTATTATTATCACTGAATATTAAAATGAAATTTATTCCAGATCTGCCAAATCCCAGTAGACAACCCCTCTTCAGTTTCTGTAGCTATTTTTGCTGTGTTTGCTCCTGCAATGATGTTAGTCGTTGGAACAACATCACGGCACACGGTTTAACCCATAAGTGCTCCGTTTTCCTCCTAACTCAAACCTGAGTCTGGAGAAACTCAGCTCAATGCACGAACTCCGTTACATCGGTGAGGATCCTGAAATACTTTGGGTAGATTTTTAACTCGAAATTTTGCCCGGGCAGCGCCGTTAGGCTACTCTTTTTCGATTTCCAACTGCCAAGGGATTTTTTACGTGCGCAACAATACACACGGGCGTCCTATCTCACTACCCAGAGACCAGGGGAAATTTTATTACTGGAAGTCCAGGTGGACTTTTTAAATAAATCCCGGTCCTCACCGGGGCCTGAACCCGGGACCTCCAGCACTCGAGGCGGACACCATACCTCGAGACCACTCAGCCCCCCCCCCCCTGATGATGATGATGATGATGATGATGATGATGATGATGATGATGATGATGATGATGATGATGATGATGATGATGATGATGATTGAAATAAACGTGTAAATGCCTCCTGTGATCCAATTTTTCTTAGAATATCCTTAGGTAGTTTATAATCATGACAGCATTTGCCATATCTTTTCATTCCATATCTAATAGTCAATAAAACAGCTGTCAAACTCTTGATGCTCAGTCTGTTCCGCAATTTTGATTTTATAACTCCCATCTGACTGAAAATACGCTCCACGTCCGCATAAGAATGAGGTAAAATGAGCATAGTTAAAGCTAAATCTCTAAGAACTTGGAAAGGATTTTCACCGGTGGCAACCCTGTATGAGGTTATTTCTGCCCACAGTCCAAGTATGTCAGAAGAGGTCTGTGTCCACTGCTTATGATGAAGTTTTTTCCACTGGAAATCGATGCGGGTGAGAGTAGTTGCATCTTCTACAAACATTTTAGCAAGATCCAATATACAGGGCTTCATTGGCTGTAGACATTCACTTCCACTAAGACATGACATGGACTGCAACACTCGAAGGTTATCGGGCAAACGTAAACGCAACTGTGTCTATTAAAAACTATCAACCCCTAGGTTGGGATTAGGATCTAAATAATCTTGAATAGCTTCACTTTCTGTTATTGTTCCCCCCAGGAATAGCAATCTTTGAACTGATAGAATCAATGAGCTGGACAAGATCGCTGAGTAGTTTTGTTGGATCCTGTATGTCTGCTTCGAGTTTCTTATTCGCACTTTGAACTTCTCCGAGAATATGCTATGAGATACACATAGTTTTTCATGACGCTAAACATAGAATTTAGAAGTTCTGCTGTATAACATCGCTCGTTGAGTCTTGCTATATTAAAATGAGTTCTGAGCTCGACCCACTGCTGCAACATTCTGACAATGGCAGATTGAATGGACATCCATCGTATCTGGCTTAATTGAACAACCTTCAGCGGATGTTGTCCATCATTTATTGAAGCAAAATGCTCCCCGTACTTTGCTTGACGAAGACTTGAGTGAGAAAACCAGTTATATGTTTCTCTAATCATGAAATCTATGTTCCTGGGCAGACAAGCAGCTGCAGCTTGTGACCCTGCCAGCTGAAGAGAATGACATACACACCTAACTAGTACCAGATGAGGAACTTCGGATTTTAGTATTGTATATACTCCATTGTTTACACCTGTCATGACAGATGCATTGACAGTGCCGAGTGCAACTAATCTTTGCAACTCAAGTTCATTCTTGTTTAATCAATATTTTAACGCATTGCATATTGCCTGCGCATTGCAGTCACTCACATCTAAATTGTATTAAAGGGAGTTAAATTACTTGAATATTGCGCGGTAATGTACTAAGTCTGTTTTACTCCCTCGCTTCAGTTCAAATTCGGCTTTTTAGTGTTTCCAAAATTATTTTTAAAGTAATTTTTACTCACCCAAAAAAGCACCAAAAAGTATCCCCCACCCCGCAAAATTTTTTTTTTTTTTTAAATTGCGAAGCACCAAATTCGAACGGGCGCGCTAAATGCAACATTTTGGCACTAAATGACTTGAAAAAGCACTAAATTTTGTGCGAAAAGCATCAAAATGGCAAAACTGGTTACTGCACAACTGCAGCAACCAGATATTCAAAAACTACTTCATATGTTGTTACCAAGACGACCTCAGAAATCAGAAATCAGAAAAGAAGCACATTAACTAAACCACAGATCCCGCCAAAATCAATGTGCGGCAATCCTGTGTCGGAGAGGTCAAACTAGAAACCTTGCCATCCTACATAATATGTGGGAAAGTGGGGGGGGGGGGGGGGGGGGAGGCCACGGCAGTGGGGGAGGGGCGGGGTTCCGTGATTGATATGGCATAGCCAGTCTCCGAAAAACACTTTTCGGGGTAAAATAATGAATATGACATATTAAAGGCTTGCGAACGCGATTCGTGAGCCGCTTACAATGCGTTCGAAACACATGGTGAAGGCCGATTTGGAAGCAGACCGTGTCGTGCTGGGGTTTTAACGTGTTGGTATGGGAGCCGGTCGTTCAGTAAGCAATGGCAAACTATGAATGTAAAACTTGCCAAGACATCAGCAACAGCAGTAAAATGCTGGTATTGACAGCGATCTCCTGTAAATCCATACCATCCATCATGTGCCATGCCGGAAAGCGTGGGCGGTCACGACTCGCCATTTCACTCGATCACCAGAGTCGTGGATCAGCTCAGTGTTCCTGTCCCGACCATGCTATGTGCCCAAGCCATCCAGGTATTTACTTCTCGGTCTTCACGTTGGTCTGTTCCCTTCGATCTTGCCAGTTGTCACCAAGTTCTCCAATTCATTTCTTCTCTTCCAAAAAATTTTGACTGTCTACGTCTAATTTCTCTTATCAATTTACGATTTTCATTTGTTTCCTGTAGCACTTGGTCATTTGTTTTTCTGTCTGTCCCTGAAATTCTTTGCATTCTCCTCAGAAACTCTATTTCTACAGGCATCAGATGTTTTTTTCAGATTTACTGCTCATTGTCCAAGTTTCACATCCATACAAAAGAACAGGCTCTATGTATCCCCTCAACACTCTTTTTCTCGTTTCAATTGACATTTTTTTTTATTTACCTTTATGTTTTTCATCTTGCTAAAGGCTACTTTCGCCATGACGATTCTTGTTCTAATCTCTTCAAGGCATCTCCCATCAGATGTTATGACTGTTCCGAGATAACAGTATCGATTCACTTGTTGAAGAATATTCCCATTTACTTGTATATTACGCGACGAGACCACGAGGGCGTCCAAGAAGACAATGGATTGACGACATCAGAGACATTGTACAACCACACGGAATGACACTATCCACTGCCGTCCACCTGGCGCTGGAACGCAAATTATTCCTCCCCACGACGCTTGACGGCAGAAGTGGAAGATGATGATGATGATGATGATGATGATGATGATGACTTGTATATTACATTTTGGTGCTTCTTTCTTCCTAGTGACCACCATAATCTGTGTCTTTTTACAATTTAATTCTAACCCCAGTTGTTCGCTGTGTACAACAACCGCATCTAATAGTTGTTGCAGATCCTGCTCATTGTCTGCAATAAATACTGTATCATCTGCATTTCTAATGTAATTGATGTTTCGTCCTGCAATGATGATTCCATTTATATTTTCTACATTTCTGAAAATATTTTTACTGCATAGGGAAAAAAGATCTGGAGACATCACACATCCATGTCTCACACCTCTCTTAATAGGCTGATATTGTCCTACTTCATTTTCAATCCTTATGGCAGCTTGGTTTTTTCCAATATATGTTTTTAATAAGTCTAATGTCTTTCCCATCAATTTGTAGGTCCGCAAGCATATCTACCATGTTGACATGTCTTGCTCTATCGAAAGCCTGTCTTGTAAATAGGATATGCAGACTGAAAACATCACCCTAATAATCCAGACTGAGGGGCAACACACTGAACTGCTGGGTATCACCAACCAATCGTTCAAACTATTACACGGAAATTGAGTGTCTGCTCCTCGCAAATATATACATTCCCTTGGTCAAATAAATACACTGTGGGTGAGGGGGGAGGCAAGAATGCACCTACAGAGGCAGAAAAATGAGAAGAAACTTTCACCAGGTCATCATAACATTCGGCAGAGAATGTAGAGACGGTTGTAATAGTTTGGCAGAGTTAAAAGTGCAATAGCTTACAGATACAACATACCGACAGAGGTGCCGCAATAGTTTATACAGGTGGTTCTGTACCGAGGGGAAGAGGATTGGGAGGGGGGGGGGAGACTCTGGCTGCGGCATCGTAGATAATTTTAGTGAAGGTCGTTACTGAGGTTTGTATCCATACCAGAATGTTTAGTAAAGGTCGTTGAGGAGGCCTGTATCTATACCAGAATGTTTAGTGAAGCCCGTTGCTAAGGTTTTGTATCTATACCAGTATGTTTAGTGAGGTCGTTGTTGAGGTCTGCATCTATACCAGCATATTTAGTGAAGGTCGTTGCTGAGGTTTGTATCTATACCAGTATGTTTAGTGAGGTCGTTGTTGAGGTCTGCATCTATACCAGCATATTTAGTGAAGATCGTTGCTGAGGTTTGTATCTATATCAGAATGTTTAGTGAAGGTCGTTGCTAAGGTTTTGTATCTATGCCAGTATGTTTAGTGAAGGTCGTTGTTGAGGTCTGCATCTATACCAGAATATTTAGTGAAGGTCGTTGCTGAGGTTTTGTATCTATACTAGAATATTTAGTGAAGGTGGTTGCTGAGGTTTGTATCTATACCAGAATGTTTAGTAAAGGTCGTTGCTGAGGCCTGTATCTATACCAGAATGTTTAGTGAAGGTCGTTGCTGAGGCCTGTATCTATATCAGAATGTTTAGTGAAGGTCGTTGCTGAGGCCTATATCTATATCAGAATGTTTAGTGAAGGTCGTTGCTGAGGCCTGTATCTATATCAGAATGTTTAGTGAAGGTCGTTGCTGAGGTTTGTATCTATACCAGAATGTTTAGTAAAGGTCGTTGCTGAGGCCTGTATCTATACCAGAATGTTTAGTGAAGGTCGTTGCTGAGGCCTATATCTATATCAGAATGTTTAGTGAAGGTCGTTGCTGAGGCCTGTATCTATATCAGAATGTTTAGTGAAGGTCGTTGCTGAGGTTTGTATCTATACCAACATATTTAGTGAAGGTCGTTGCTGAGGTTTGTATCTATGGTTGCTAGCATATATCTCTCAGAGAGGAGGGTTTGAGTTCAGGATCAGCGCAACGGTAGGTGTTGATACTTTATCTCATAAATGTTTATTTACACACACATACGCCCAAGCTCTCTCTGTCTCTCTCTGTCTCTCTCTGTCTCTCTCTCTCTCTCTCTCTCACACACACACACACACACACACACTCCCTCTCTCTCTCTCTCACACACACACACACACACACACAACTGCCAATAAAACACTTACATTTGTCGATAAGTTGCAATTTCTCGCTTTAGCTTAGTAACAAGATAACTGTAAGTAACGCCAGTACAGGACTTATTCTCGCGACGTGGAGCGGGTTGGGTATGTAGTGGTAGTGGCCTATTGTTTAGACCAATGGAACTGGATTTGTGATGCGGTCGGTATCTGGCCGGCCACCTGCACATCCCATGTCAGTCTGGGTGACCTGGGAGCCCGGGTGAATGAAACAAAATCCCCGCCTCGAGTGGAATTTGAACACATGAGCACACGCCGTCAGACAAGCGCTGTGGCCACTGCGCTACAGGGTTCCTATCACTGCTAGTAGACAATGTGGATTGATATAGGCTACGTCAATCACTGCGGTCTAAGACATGGTGCACATTGTCAGATAAACCATCTGGCTGGATTGCTGCCAACTGACACAAAGGATGAACCTTTATCGTTAGCATCATGTGCCCTGCCAGTTGGCGTAGGTGTTCATGTCTCCCAACAGATCTCGGCACTTGGTTTTCCGGATAAGGAATATCGATAATATTCCTCCAAGCCAATGCCTTGGACCATCCAACATAATTGATCTCGGCTTGTCCAGCTTAGTCTGCCGCTGATCGTTCTAGGCATCATGATGTTCTCTAGTGCCTCTCTTCTCATTATGTGACTAAAGAACGCTGGTGACTGTGACTTGATGTGTATACCATTCTACATTTGTTAGCCTTGTTCAGACAATCTATGTTAGTTACTCTAGCACTTCAAGGTATTTGCATCACTTCTGTCAGAAACCATGCAGCCCAGGCCTACAAGCTCTCTTTAGTTTGCTCGTTCTCATTCCAAGATTGACTGCGATTCCAAGATTGACCTCCACACAGCAGATCAGGTTCACATTCCACGATTGACTGCCACACAGCAGATCAGGTTCACATTCCACGATTGACTGCCACACAGCAGATCAGGTTGAAATTTCAAGATTGACCTCCATACAGCAGATCAGGTTCCATATAACAGTTCAGTACTCTTTTTCTGACACTTCATGCAAGCGACCTATTGTACAAGATAATTTTGATCTTCTGAAATGCAGCTTTTTCTTGACCTATACTGCTCTTAATCTTTGTCAAGCTTCCTCCATCTGATGTTACGATTAGTTAGTTAGTTAGTTAGTGAGTTAGTTAGTGACTGAGCGAGAGAGTGAGTAAGTGAGTGAGTGAGTGAGCGAGCGAGCGAGCTAGTTAGTTGGTGGTTGGTTGGTTGGTTGGTTGGTTGGTTGGTTGGTTGGTTAGTTACGGGTCGTCACCATTATGCTCCATTCCGTGCCAGTGAATATCACACAACATGCTCCCCACTGTCCAATGTGAAAAGTGGAATAGGCAGGAGTCTCGGCAATCCAACAGCTCGCACAGGTACACTGTTCATAATGCCGCCGCCGGAATGCCAACACAAAATTCATCCACGAAAACCACAGTTCATCGTCGATGGACTCGGCAGTCACCAGAAAGGCTTCATTGACCCGGGTTTTCTCACATGGCTCTGTCTTTTACCGCAGGGCGATTGCCACTATTTATTGGAATTGACTGACTTTGAAAAGCCTAGTCTCTTGTATTGCAACATCACATTTTGGGTTCAATCTGTTACTCTGATATGACCATTGTTTGTGACCTTTTCTTAAAGTCTAGGAAAGTCTCTCTCTCTCTCTCTCTCTCTCTCTCTCTCTCTCTCTCTCTCTCTCTCTCTCTCTCTCTCTCTCTCTCGCTTGTGTGTGTAAGTGTGAGTGTGTTTGTGTATGTGGTGGTGGGGGGGGGGAGGGTATTTATTATCTACCACCATGGCAGCATGTACAATGTGTCCTCGGCAGATTTAATCACAGTGGAGACCATGTGGGATCTTCCCTTCGTTAGACAGGCTGATATCTGCCCAGGGTGATCCACCTGGAGGTGAATAGAGATATCAGTTAGTATGGCCTTCTATCCCGGTAATTCTGCATCCTCCACAGTCACAAGTCGACGCGACCCGCAACCTGATTTCTAACCGGCAACCGTAGCCACGATAACCTTATGGCTGAGGGTACTGGCGCAAAGGTGCAATAGTTCATGGCCTTCATCCTACAGTTTTATCTCAACAGCGGCTATCATTTATCTTGGGCTAAGCCAGACAACGAACGAAGACACTTGAAGCCAGTACAAGAAGAAATGTATGAACACTTGAAAGACAAACCTCAGACTGAACTCCTATTCCTTTTGCAAAGCCAGTCTATACCAATAGGGTTATGTGGTAGCTGTTCACAGTTGGAAGTTACGGTAACTTATTTCTGAACTTTTATTTCGAAAATTAACAGACTTTCAATGGTACAAAATGTACAATTGCATGTTTCTTTTTAATGAATCTAAACAGAAACTTTTTTTTTTAATGTGCAAGATGTTGTGGTCACCAACACCCCGTTTTTAATTTACGTCGCTACTCCGCGTCTGTAGTCCTACTAGGCACATTGCAGAGTTAATTGACGCCGAGATTCATAAGAAATCCAGCTCAACATCAAACAAGAGATTCAGCGCATGGCTGAGATAAAGAAGGAGAACGAAGAAATCCTACAAATTATCAAGACCGAAAGAGAACTGCATAGAGCTGAAATGGAACTCTTTCATAACAAACCAACAGAAGCCACAGAAGAACTCACAGAAAAACCGCAAGAAGAAACCCAAGAGACCGAGTCTGAACAGCAAGCGATCTCTGAAGGAGGCACAGAATACCCAGTCGACAAGGAGGGACTCAAGCGCCAGGAATTCAGAAGGCGCTGGGAAGAAAAAGAAAAGAAGAAGCCTAAAAAACTCCGGGGGAAACCAATGATATACCCATTAGTACACTACAACTGTGAGGCCGACTTCGAGTACTACTTCGGTGAAATCGTCCCATGGCTGACCACGGAGGAAGAAAACGCTAGGCAGCAGATACGCAAACGCAACAGTGAAAACTGTTTCCCCAAGGAGGAAAGAGAAAACGTCGAAAAGCTCCTACAGAAAATGCACAAAAGAATACCAAATAAAAAGTCCTTTTAAGGACTGCAACGAGTCAAGCCTGGAGCCTGCACCAACAACGAAAACAAAAGGAAACATGCACAAAGGACAGCCGCCGACCGATCCCCAGCTGGAGTGGGATTACGAAAAGTCCTTATAAGGACTGCAGCCAGACGAGCCAGGAGCCTACTCAAACAAAGAAAACCACAAGAACAGAAGAGCACAAAGGATAGTCGCCGACCACTGCTGACGTCACAGACACAAACGCTACATCACCAGTCCGAGATAGGACTCACAAGACAAGAATTAGGGTGAATAAACCCACAAAAAACACGATCCTCAACAATAACCACAGCTGATGAAGCAGGTTAGACGAGGACGAATTTGGAATTTTTGTTTTTGAAATTTGGAATTGGAATTGGATATCTTATAATGCTGGGTGCACACAACAATATTAGACTTGATTACATAACATGTGACTGGAGAACTCTTCTTCCCTTAGGAGTGTTAACAATATGCCTGATACGAAATCGATCACACCCCCCCCCCCCCCCCCCCCCCGAGACGAAATGTATTCCCCTGAGACAAATTTTATCCAACGATGGATTCAAAACTACACTATAATAGCAATACCCTATTTTCTCATCGTATCGCATTCTTGTTACTTTACTTTTCATCATGTTTCAATTACAACTTGGTTTCAAGCGTTCGTCGCTGCACCTAAGCACTTGTTCTCATCGTGTGAATTACAATGGTTCGGTTTGCGCCGGTGTACACATTCCACAAGGAATTTGACTCCAAACTTCGATTCTAAATCTTTCAACTGACGCTACAGTCCGTGCTTGCAGATCTCCGCCAGTCCCCTTCACCAGCACGTACCAGATTATTGACCAATGTCGGGTTCCAAATGTTGCTGTATGTAGCCGAGGCGCGGTGTTGGGGTGAGCGCCCAACATTGCTCAAATACCTCAATGGCTCGTGAATACATAACCTATGCAGCAAAAGTCCAACTCCTGGCCTTCACGTGGCGGACCTGTTTAAACTAACAGGAGAAGGGGCGACGGCGAGTCTCTGGCGCCGGAAAATAACCAGTATGCTCTAGATGTGTATGCACGTACATGCATGCGCAGACAGGTGTGTGCGCGCGTACACATCTACACTCGAGTGAGACCACAGTCTGCTCTAGCAAAGAAAGGTGCTGAAGACGGAGGCAACCAGCCAAAAGGCGCACCACAGAAATCAGGATGCCACGCAATCACGCAAAATGGAATATGTCGACTACTGCTAATCGTTATGGTGCTCGCCCTGCTTTGGACCCCCAGGCAGGTGCAGTGCCGGGCCCTATGTCTCGAAAGGGTCCAACCCCAACTACTGGAGGTCCTTCTCAGATGTCCTGTGGAGCCAGGGGACATGAGAATAGGACGACTGGCCATACTAAACGAAGACTTAAAATAATGCACTGGAATGCGGAGGGAGTCAGCAACAAAAAAAAAATAGAATTAGAAAAAATCTTGAACCAAGAAAAAGTAAGCATATGTTGCTTGCAAGAAACTCACCTCAATGAAAATATAGCCTTCAAAATCAGAGGCTACCAGTGTTACCGATCTGACCGAAAGAACAGGCGAAAAGGTGGGATACTGACCCTTGTAAGAAATAACATCATGGCTTCCCAAATCAAAGTCTACATGGAAGGGGCTGAGTATCAGACACTTAAACTTAAGACAGGTAATACAGATCTACATCTGATCAATTACTACTGTCCAAGTGACCGCCCACAGGCACTGGACACTCTACCACTAAAAGAAAAAATGATTGTGTGTGGCGATTTCAACAGCCACTCGCAGAGCTGGGGCTATGATCACATGGACCAGAGAGGAGAGAGACTGGAAGACTGGCAGGATGAGAATAGATTCATGTTGATTAACAAGCCGTCCGACCCACATACTTTCTACTCGAGATCATGGCACTCTACAACTACACCTGACCTGGCTTTTCATTCACCAGACCTGGAGTGGAACATTACACGAACTGTTGGGAAACAACTTGGTGGCAGTGACCATCGGCCAGTCTTTCTAACCGTAGAAAATGAGCTTGTAAGTGAAAGCAGCACCCTCTCGAGGTGGAACTACAAGAAAGCAGACTGGGCAATGTACAAGCATCGCACCAGCATACTGGTTAGAAACCTGAACACTGAGAAAGACATAAATAAAGCAGTTGAAGAGTTTGGGAAATGCATACTACAGGCAGCGCGAGAAACAGTACCAAGAGGAGCCCGTAAACAATATAAACCCTACTGGAGTAGTGAACTGGAACAGTTGCATAATGATGTTGAAGTGTGTAGAAAGCAAGCAGAGGCCACACCCAGCCAAGAGCACCACAATAAATTCCAGCATGCAAAAGCCAAATTTCAAAGGGCCAAGCTGCAGGCTAGACGGAAAAGCTGGCAGGAGAAAACGGAGTCTCTGAACTTTGAAAGAGACACAAGGAAATTGTGGAAGCTAATAAAACAGCTTAATGACGAGGGCACAGGGAGAAACTCAAAAATTGCACTACATAAAGATGGAAAAATCTTAACAAGAAAGCAAGCAGCTGACCATTTTGCGGACTCGTTCGCACAAGATAGCAATATCAAAATTAGTCCAGAGAAACAACAAGAGATTCGAGAGAAACGACAACATACAGGACAGAAGGAAATAGTACATGAGGTTCAGGAGGCACCCATCACAATCAGCGAACTGGAGCTAGCCATATCAAAACTGAAAATGAGAAAGTCACCAGGAGCTGATGGTATCTCCAATGAAATGATCAGGAACCTAGGAACAGAGGCCAAAACAAAGCTGTTGCAGATCTTCAATAACAGCTGGACCTTAGGCAGTGTTCCACAAGCCTGGAGAGAAGCAATCATGATACCCCTCCTAAAATCAGGGAAAGATGGTTCCATTGCCTCTAGCTACAGACCAATTAGCCTCACCAGCTGTCTCTGCAAAACACTGGAGCGCATCATCAATCACAGACTGCAGTGGTACATTGAAAGTAAAAACATCCTTGTGCCACAGCAGGCTGGCTTTAGGCAGTGCTACTCTACGGAAGATCAGACAACCTACCTCTCTCAAGAAATTGAGGATGCATTCCAAGAGAAGAAGCTGGTGCTTGCGGCATGGATAGATCTGAAGAAAGCCTTTGACAAAGTCTGGAAAGAAGGTCTGATGAAGAAACTGAGAAACTGCAAAGTCAATGGAAGAATGTACAAATGGGTGAAAGCATACTTGCACAACAGAAGAGCCCGAGTACAGATAGACGGACTCAAGAGCAAGAAAGTACTACTGCCTCACGGTGTCCCCCAGGGCGGAGTCTTGTCCCCCACACTTTTTCTAATGTTCATCAATGATCTTGTTGCTCACCTACCGCATGGAATTAAAGCGGCAATGTACGCCGATGACCTGGTTCTATGGAGCACAAATGAATATGCATCAGTGGCCACCAGATTGCTACAAAGAGCTGTAGATACATTTGCTGCATGGGCAAATAGATGGTGTGTCAGCATAAACACTGACAAGTGCAGCACCACCCTATTTACCCTCTCTCCAAAACAAAAGGCAGGGATCATCCAGATAAATGGAACACCCCTAAGAGAAGATAAAGAAACAACATACCTTGGAGTAACATTTGATGGCAAGCTGACATGGAGAAAGCACATCAACAAAGCAGTAGCAAAAGCCAGAAGGAAAATAGCCATCCTGAGAAAGCTAAGTGGAACCACATGGGGAGCCAGTACGAAAATACTTAGCAAAGTTTACCAACAGAGCATACGACCACACCTGGAATATGGGTCAACTGCGTGGTGTTCAGCATCAAAAACCACACTACAAGAGCTGGACAAGGTGCAAAATCAAGCACTTAGAGTCACCACAGGAGGGATGAGATCAACCCCTATAGTGGAAATGGAGAAGATGGGGAGGACACAGGCACTGAGTGAGCGCAGAGATACGAAAACGCTAATACAAGCAGAAAAGTTCCTCAGCTTGCCAGGCCACCCTATGAAGAACAGATTTGAAAACCTAGCTATGGGGCGGTTGAAAAGAAGTAGTTTTATCCACCAGGCCAAACGACTCTGCAGAGAAACCACTGATCTGCCCACAGTTGGTATCCCCCTAACAACTATTCCAGAGTGAACTCCATGGAAAGATGAGCATAGACTATCGTTACAAATCCAGACAAAAGTGAGAGGAATATTTGACAAGGAAGAACAGAACAGTGTGCAGCGCAGAACAGCCACTCTCAGCTTCCTTGATGAAGAATACCCACAGGACCTCTGGATCCGAGTCTACACAGATGGGTCAGCACAAAATGCTGTTCGAAATGGAGGAGCGGGAGTGTACATAGAATACCCAAATAATACTAGGGACACAGCCAGAGTACCGACAGGAAAGTACTGCCATAACTATGATGCCGAAATTGAGGCAATCAAGATAGCAACAGAGAAATTACTAAATAACAGCAATGGTACACAACCTGTGGTGCTACTAACAGATGCAAAATCAGTACTCGAGGCGCTCCTCTCTGGGAAATTGCCAGTACTAAGGACACTACTTTCTGAACTTAGCAGTCAGCATAAAGTCACCATACAGTGGATACCATCCCACTGTGGAGTACCCGGAAACGACAGAGCTGATCAATTGGCTAAGGAAGGAGCCAAAGAGGAACAGCCTGATGTGCCCGTTACATACCACCAAAAGAAAAGAATGATCAAATCAGTCAGAAAGCCACCAAAACCTGCTCAAGATGACTACCACATTATGGACAGACCAGAACAAGTCATTATTCTGCGCCTCAGAACAGGACACAATAGATTACGCAACCACATGTATACAAAATTCAAGATTGGTGAAACAGCCATGTGCACATGTGGATTGGCGTCGCAGACAGCAGAGCACATACTCCAAGACTGCCCAAAATATAACATATCTAGGCAAACCTTCTGGCCTAGAGAGACGACAGTGGAAGATAAACTCTATGGACCACTGTGTGAACTGAAAAAAAAAAACAGTTCAATTCATGCAAGAGACGACATTGCAGATATAGACATATTTCAAGCGAACGAAAGAAGAAGAATTGACCAATGTCCAAGATGTATCTCAATGTTCTTTGACTTCTACATCTAGACTCCAATACATTCACATTCACTAGCCATGCTATATATATATATATATATATATATATATATATATATATATATATATATATATATATATATATATATATATATATATATATATATAGTGTAAATACTCATCGTCCAAATAATCAAGACAGAAAACATGCTAAGGATGAGTTTAATATGCGTACACATTTTGTTTTTGGTTCTCTATTTGCTTATTTATATTCTGTTTGCATTCGCTTTATTTGTCACTTAACAGCAAAACAGTCAGGGGGTGAGGGTGTGAGGGTGTGGGGCTGAGTGGTCTCGAGGTATGGTGTCCGCCTCGAGTGCTGGAAATCACGGGTTCAAGCCCCGGTGAAGACTGGGATTTTTTCACGTGGACTTATAGTAACAAAATTTCACCTGATCTCTGAGTAGTAAGATAGGACGCCCGTGTGTATTGTTGCGCACGTAAAAAATTCCCTTGACAGTTGGAAATTGAAAAAGAGTAGCCTAACGGAGCTGCCAGGGCAAAATTTCGAGTTAAAAATCTACCCAAAGTATTGTAAATTCTTCGCCGGTGCTATAGAGTTAGTGCACTGAGCTGAGTTTCTCCGTACTCAGGCTTGAGTTAGGAGTAGAACGGAGCACTTATGGGTTACACCTGTGTGCCGTTATGTTGATCCTTCGATTAAACTAAACTAAACAGTTCAGATTTGTTAAATGCGATAAAAAGCGAAAATAGTTTTCATATCTAACTTGTTCGCCAATGTTAGTGTCCACAGACACAATATAAAAACTACGGTTGCGAGCCAATGTTAGTGTCCACGGGCATACTAAACAAGACTAAGATCAGACTACAATGACAGTGACTACGCTACAACTGTCAGCCACCTTCAACAGAAGACATGTCTAACAGTGACTACACTACAACTGTCAGCCACCTTCAACAGAAGACATGTCTAACAGTGACTACACTACAACTGTCAGCCACCTTCAACAGAAGACATGTCTAACAGTGACTACACTACAACTGTCAGCCACCTTCAACAGAGCACATGTCTAACAGTGACTACACTACAACTGTCAGCCACCTTCAATAGAACACATGTCTAACAGTGACTACACTACATCTGTCAGCCACCTTCAACAGAAGACATGTCTAACAGTGACTACACTACAACTGTCAGCCACCTTCAATAGAACACATGTCTAACAGTGACTACACTACAACTGTCAGCCACCTTCAATAGAACACATGTCTAACAGTGACTACATTACAACTGTCAGCCACCTTCAATAGAAGACATGTCTAACAGTGACTACACTACAACTGTCAGCCACCTTCAATAGAAGACATGTCTAACAGTGACTACACTACAACTGTCAGCCACCTTCAACAGAAGACATGTCTAACAGTGACTACACTACAACTGTCAGCCACCTTCAATAGAACACATGTCTAACAGTGACTACACTACAACTGTCAGCCACCTTCAATAGAGCACATGTCTAACAGTGACTACACTACATACAACTGTCAGCCACCTTCAATAGAACACATGTCTAACAGTGACTACACTACAACTGTCAGCCACCTTCAATAGAGCACATGTCTAACAGTGACTACATTACAACTGTCAGCCACCTTCAATAGAACACATGTCTAACAGTGACTACACTACAACTGTCAGCCACCTTCAATAGAGCACATGTCTAACAGTGACTACACTACAACTGTCAGCCACCTTCAACAGAAGACATGTCTAACAGTGACTACACTACATACAACTGTCAGCCACCTTCAATAGAAGACATGTCTAACAGTGACTACACTACAACTGTCAGCCACCTTCAATAGAGCACATGTCTAACAGTGACTACATTACAACTGTCAGCCACCTTCAATAGAACACATGTCTAACAGTGACTACACTACAACTGTCAGCCACCTTCAATAGAGCACATGTCTAACAGTGACTACGCTACAACTGTCAGCCACCTTCAACAGAACACATGTCTAACAGTGACTACACTACAACTGTCAGCCACCTTCAATAGAACACATGTCTAACAGTGACTACACTACAACTGTCAGCCACCTTCAATAGAGCACATGTCTAACAGTGACTACACTACATACAACTGTCAGCCACCTTCAATAGAAGACATGTCTAACAGTGACTACACTACAACTGTCAGCCACCTTCAATAGAGCACATGTCTAACAGTGACTACACTACAACTGTCAGCCACCTTCAATAGAGCACATGTCTAACAGTGACTACACTACAACTGTCAGCCACCTTCAATAGAGCACATGTCTAACAGTGACTACACTACAACTGTCAGCCACCTTCAATAGAACACATGTCTAACAGTGACTACACTACAACTGTCAGCCACCTTCAATAGAACACATGTCTAACAGTGACTACACTACAACTGTCAGCCACCTTCAACAGAACACATGTCTAACAGTGACTACACTACAACTGTCAGCCACCTTCAATAGAACACATGTCTAACAGTGACTACACTACAACTGTCAGCCACCTTCAATAGAGCACATGTCTAACAGTGACTACACTACATACAACTGTCAGCCACCTTCAATAGAGCACATGTCTAACAGTGACTACACTACAACTGTCAGCCACCTTCAATAGAGCACATGTCTAACAGTGACTACACTACAACTGTCAGCCACCTTCAATAGAGCACATGTCTAACAGTGACTACACTACAACTGTCAGCCACCTTCAATAGAGCACATGTCTAACAGTGACTACACTACAACTGTCAGCCACCTTCAATAGAGCACATGTCTAACAGTGACTACACTACAACTGTCAGCCGCCTTCAACAGAACACATGTCTAACAGTGACTACACTACAACTGTCAGCCACCTTCAATAGAACACATGTCTAACAGTGACTACACTACAACTGTCAGCCACCTTCAATAGAGCACATGTCTAACAGTGACTACACTACATACAACTGTCAGCCACCTTCAATAGAAGACATGTCTAACAGTGACTACACTACAACTGTCAGCCACCTTCAATAGAGCACATGTCTAACAGTGACTACACTACAACTGTCAGCCACCTTCAATAGAGCACATGTCTAACAGTGACTACACTACAACTGTCAGCCACCTTCAACAGAAGACATGTCTAACAGTGACTACACTACAACTGTCAGCCACCTTCAACAGAACACATGTCTAACAGTGTGTCCAGAACTTGAATTCAAAACAATAACAATAACTTACGTACCATCTCTCGTATGATGGGTGGTTGCTATAGATATCCACAATTTGTTCTCTCTCTCTCTCTCTCTCTCTCTCTCTCTCTCTCTCTCTCTTTCTCTGTCTCTCTCACTCTCTCTCTTACACACACACACACACACGCGCGCGCGCGCGCGCGCGAGCAACTACCGGACAACGAAAGTTGAACACGGTGTAAACTGAATCAGCACACACATATTGATAAATATAGATATATAGGTGATGTAACATGTATAGTGTCTCTATCCCCGCCCCACCTCTCGCTTTCTTTCTTCCTTTCTTTCAATCTCCCTCTCGTGTACTCATATTCATTTATAAACCTACGCAGACAAGAAAATCCGGCTGCTGTGGAGGCGGAAGTACAAGCGTTGAATTTCGAGAATTCCTTAGACGGTGATGCTGTCATCTACACAGATGGGTCGGTCGTCCGACATGTGAGAAGCTAAGAGGGAGAATTGGGAAGGAGGACTCTGGTGCTTTTGTTGAGACCACAAGTAGCCTAACTATGGAAGTCATGGTAGTAAGTAAAGCAATAACATGGCTCGAGACACAGACATTCACTAGGGCATGTTTCCTTAGTGACTCAATGAGAATGCTCAAGAGGATAGAGATGGGATGGATCCGAAGAGAGTGGTTGCTGTCTCTGGAGAGGTCTCGGCTGGCAAAGATTAGTTTCATCTTCGTGCCAGGGCATGCGGGAGTACAAGGAAATGAGCGGGCTGACAAGCTCGCAGGTGAGGCTACTGTGGAGGGTGCCATGGACTAGGCTGATATTCTGAATGTGCTACGAGAAGTAAGACTGTTGCGAGAACCAAGTCATCACTGTGACTCTACAACCATGGTCAGACTGCGAGAACAGCAAATTAAAAGAGGTGTAGCCAAATAAGAGCACTACGCAGGAAGCCAAAGAAGATTGATAAACCAACACAGAACTGGTGTCGTTAGCCGCTACACGCTGCGGGATTTGCTGAGGAGGGGATCCGAGCACTTATGGACTGAATGATTCGATGTGCAATGAGGATGAACTGCCGACTAACTAACTAACTAATTCATATACCTAGACAGTCAGACATACAGCCAACCAGCCAGCCAGCCAGACAGACAGACAGACAGACAGATATTATTATTAGTATGCGAGTATACTATATATTCGTCTGCGGGTGGTATTTAATTGGTATTTACAGCAATATACATGAAGAATGATATCATCTCTCATGCTGACAGGATGGTACATTGCCACCAAACTGTGCCTATTGATGTTGGCAGGACTACAGCAGGAGCTGAAACTCTCATCTTCTATTGCTGGCCTTCTACTCCTAAGGTTTATGTTGAAATATCATTCTTCTCTAACAAAATAAACTATATTATAACTTTAAAAAAAAAAATTAATTTAAAATTCACAACGATAACAAAACTAACTGTAGTCAACAAGATTACATTAAACAAGACGATCAAAGACTACAATTTAACTCACCGCTTAAGAAAGTGGCAACGCAAAACAAAAATCCAGCAGCATTCGCCATCTTGCCTCAGAAGTCATATGGAAACAGTTAAGGCTGTATACATCTTCCCCACCCACATGTCCTAGGTAAACGCAGTAAATTGAAGTTGAATCTTCACTCACAGAGCAAGAAAGCCTGAGCTATATTTAGCAACACTGGCCAGATGTGGAGTGTTAACAGATGCTGCCAGCCTGCGGAGTCAATAGTGCTGTAAGGATATGCAGATTCCAGCTTGCGGTTCTATCCTGCGTTGATGTATTGTCTGTTGATACGGCCTGGAATGTAGACTTCACGGAGACACTCTCAGTGTCAAGTTTGGGGGATATTTGTTTACTAATATTACTTAAATGTTATTTATAAAAATAGTGTTAGCATACGTCTCGAAATGTTTTGAAATGAAAAAAAAAGAAAGAAAATTCCTCAACTGTGAGTAGTGAACTGCATGCTTAGTAAAAGAAGGTCCCGTATGAACATTCAAGGCCCCTAAGTAGTTGAACATCGCAAAGGGTGAGCTGTAAATTTGCCCTGACAAAATTCAACAGTAGAACATTTACCTATAACATAATATGTATATATGTGTGCGTTTAGCACACCGGTATATAGGGGTCCTCGCCGCTGCTGAACATATGACTCATAATGTGATTCTAGCACACGCATACATGGACCCTTTTCACTGCTACAGATGTGAGTGATTGTATGATTCAACTACACGCATACATATAAATAACCTCACCACTGCTACAGAGATGAATGACAGTGTGAGTCTAGTACATACATATATACATGGATCGTCACCGCTGCTACAGAGGTGAATTACAGTGTGATTCTAGTATCTACAAATATATAGGGACCTTCACCGCTTCTGCAGAGATGAATGACAACAGTGTGAGTCTAGTACATATGTACAGGGACCTTCACCTCTGCTACAGAGATGAATGACAACAGTGTGAGTCTAGTACATACATATATACAGGGACCTTCACCGCTGCTACAATCCCCAAGAAATCAGGAGCCTTGGAAATAGATCAAAATAGAACAATTAGTATAATGAGTCACATCACAGAGATTTTGCTACGAATTATCATGCAAAGAGTGAGGAAGAAATTACAACCTGAAATAGGGGAAGAACAATGTGGGTTTGTGGAAGGAAAGGGTACAGTAAATGCTGTGTATATGCTGCGAACAGTTATTGAACGTGCTATAGAAGTAAACAAGGACTTATTGACTTCACAAAGGCTTTTGATAAAATTAGACATGTCAACATGGTGGATATGCTTGCAGATCTACAAATTTATGGGAAAGACATTAGACTTATAAAAAACATATATTGGAAACAAGCTGCCATAAGGATTGATAATGCAGTGGGACAATATCAGCCTATTAAGAGAGGTGTTAAGCAGGATTGTGTAATGCCTCCAGGTCTTTTTTCCCTGTACAGTGAAAATATTTTCAGAAATGTAGAAGATATAAATGGAATCAGCATTGGAGGACGAAACATCAATAACATTAGATATACAGATGATACAGTATTGATTGCAGACAATGCGCTGGATCTGCAGCAAGTAGTAGATGCGGTTGTTGTACACAGTGAGCAACTGGGGTTAGAATTAAATTGTAAAAAGACACAGGTTATGGTCGTCACTAGGAATAACGAAGTACTACAATGCAATATACAAGTAAATGGGAATATTCTTTAACAAGTGAATCGGTACAATTATCTCGGAACAGTCATATCATCTGATGGGAGATGCCTTGAAGATATTAGAACGAGAATCGTCATGGCGAAAGTAGCCTTTAGCAATATGAAAACCATTCTGACCAATAAAAAGATGTCAAGTGAAACGAGAAAAAGAGTTTTGAGGGGATACATAGAGCCTGTTCTTTTGTATGGATGTGAAACTTGGTCAATCAGCAGTCAAGCTGAAAAACATCTGCTGACTGTAGAAATGTGGTTTCTGAGGAAAATGCAAAGAATACCATGGGCAGACAGAAAAACCAATGACCAAGTACTACAGGAGACAAATGAAAATCGTAAACTGATTAGAGAAATTTGACGTAGACAGTCAAAATGTTTTGGACATTTTATGAGAAGAAATGGGTTGGAGAGCTTAGTGACAACTGGCAAGATCGAACGGAACAGCCCAAGAGGAAGACCAAAAGGAAAATACCTGGATGGCTTGGCCACATGGCATGGACGAGAAGGAACTCTGCGCTGATCCACGACTCTGGTGAACGAGTGAAATGGCGAATCATGACCGCCCCCGCTTTCCGGCATGGCACATATATATATATATATGAGGCATCAACGCTGCTACAGAGATGGCCCACAGCGTGATTTAACTACACACATATAGGGACCCTCATCGCTGTTTCAAAGGTGAGTCACGGTTTCAATCTAATCCACAAATGTTAGGTGCCATTATGCTAATGAGAGTCTGCGTATGCCTTACGGATAGGCAAGCACCGGAAGCCGGGTTCTCCATCTCAGATTTGTATCAACCTCAGACCCTGTCTGTTTTATATCCCGATTATGCCACGTGACCATGACCTCCAAGTACGAGTATATCTTCGTCTTTCTTGTTGCCAGCACGTTTGCCACTTGTGGCTACTTGAGTGACGAAGACACAATAGATTGCTCGACTTATTGCCTGGCATATTTCGCTGCATATCGTCTGGTATATACTGCAGAAATCACACAATAACTAGATCAATCCTTCAAGCTGAAATATGCACATTTTCGCACAGTAATTTCAATTGTCTACCACGGTAATTTTAAACTGACTATCATGTCTTTCTGTTTGCACAGAATCTTAATCTACATAGGTCAGTTTTGTGCAAACAGGAAGCCATGATAGATAGTCCTTAGCACCCACCCATCATGTGCCATGCCGATAACAGTCATAATTCGCAATTTCAATCGATCACCAGAGTCGAGGATTAGCTCAGTGGAGTCTCTGTGGTGAAGTAGTCAAGCCGTTTGACTCGTGCTCCGAAGGTTGTGGGTTCGATTCCGGGCTACGTCCTTTGGTTTACGAGTTAAATGTTCAGAGACTCCTGTGGGTCGTCGCTAAAAGCTACGGAGCTCGTGCTTTGTGCGACGCTTTCCGTGCTGCGGAAAGAGACCGAGCCATATGGCATAAAGCCCGGTGCAATGAAGTCGACCCTGTCGACTTTTAAGCGACCTTTTTAGCTCAGTTTTCCTGACTAGGCCATACCACGTGGCCAAGCCATCCAGATAATTACTTCTCTGCCTTCCCCTCGATCTTGCCAGTTTTCACAAAGTTCACCAATTTATTTCTTCTAATAACGTTAACAAAAATATTGAGACTGTCTACGTTTAATTTCTCTAATAAGTTTATGGTTTTTCTTTTTTTTTTCTTTCTTGTAGCGCTTGGTCATTGGTTCTTCCGTCTGTCCATGGTATTCTTTGCTTTTTCCTCAGAAACCACATTTTTATAGCCATCAGATGTTTTTCAGCTTGTCTGCTTATTGTCCACTCTTCACATCCATACAAAAGTACATGTCCTATGTAGCACCTCAACACTATTTTTCTCGTTGCAATTGACATTGTTTTATTGGTCAGTATGTTTTTCATCTTGCAAAAGGCCACCTTCGCCATGGCGATTCTTGTTTTAATTTCTTCAAGACATCTCCCATCAGATGTTATGACTGTTCTGAGATAATTGTTCCAATTCACTAGTTTAAGAATTGACTTAGTGTGCAACCACCGCATCTATTAAATATTGCAGATCCTGCTCATTGTCTGCAATTAATACTGTATCATCTGCATATCTAATAATATGTGACAGCGTATATGATACCGGAAATATACCTTCGGAATTATGTAACTCTGTATTTATTGCAATCCCAAAGAAATCAGGAGTCTTGGAATGTGATCAACATAGAACAATTAGTATAATGAGTCACATCACGAAGATTTTGCTACGAATTATCATGCAAAGAGTGAGGAAGAAAATACAACCTGAAATAGGGGAAGAACAATGTGGGTTTGTGGAAGGAAAGGGTACAGTAAATGCTGTGTATATGCTGCGAACAGTTATTGAACGTGCTATAGAAGTAAACAAGGACTTATTGACTTCACAAAGGCTTTTGATAAAATTAGACATGTCAACATGGTGGATATGCTTGCAGATCTACAAATTTATGGGAAAGACATTAGACTTATAAAAAACATATATTGGAAACAAGCTGCCATAAGGATTGATAATGCAGTGGGACAATATCAGCCTATTAAGAGAGGTGTTAAGCAGGATTGTGTAATGCCTCCAGGTCTTTTTTCCCTGTACAGTGAAAATATTTTCAGAAATGTAGAAGATATAAATGGAATCAGCATTGGAGGACGAAACATCAATAACATTAGATATACAGATGATACAGTATTGATTGCAGACAATGCGCTGGATCTGCAGCAAGTAGTAGATGCGGTTGTTGTACACAGTGAGCAACTGGGGTTAGAATTAAATTGTAAAAAGACACAGGTTATGGTCGTCACTAGGAATAACGAAGTACTACAATGCAATATACAAGTAAATGGGAATATTCTTTAACAAGTGAATCGGTACAATTATCTCGGAACAGTCATATCATCTGATGGGAGATGCCTTGAAGATATTAGAACGAGAATCGTCATGGCGAAAGTAGCCTTTAGCAATATGAAAACCATTCTGACCAATAAAAAGATGTCAAGTGAAACGAGAAAAAGAGTTTTGAGGGGATACATAGAGCCTGTTCTTTTGTATGGATGTGAAACTTGGTCAATCAGCAGTCAAGCTGAAAAACATCTGCTGACTGTAGAAATGTGGTTTCTGAGGAAAATGCAAAGAATACCATGGGCAGACAGAAAAACCAATGACCAAGTACTACAGGAGACAAATGAAAATCGTAAACTGATTAGAGAAATTTGACGTAGACAGTCAAAATGTTTTGGACATTTTATGAGAAGAAATGGGTTGGAGAGCTTAGTGACAACTGGCAAGATCGAACGGAACAGCCCAAGAGGAAGACCAAAAGGAAAATACCTGGATGGCTTGGCCACGTGGCATGGACGAGAAGGAACTCTGCGCTGATCCACGACTCTGGTGAACGAGTGAAATGGCGAATCATGACCGCCCCCGCTTTCCGGCATGGCACATATATATATATATATGAGGCATCAACGCTGCTACAGAGATGGCCCACAGCGTGATTTAACTACACACATATAGGGACCCTCATCGCTGTTTCAAAGGTGAGTCACGGTTTCAATCTAATCCACAAATGTTAGGTGCCATTATGCTAATGAGAGTCTGCGTATGCCTTACGGATAGGCAAGCACCGGAAGCCGGGTTCTCCATCTCAGATTTGTATCAACCTCAGACCCTGTCTGTTTTATATCCCGATTATGCCACGTGACCATGACCTCCAAGTACGAGTATATCTTCGTCTTTCTTGTTGCCAGCACGTTTGCCACTTGTGGCTACTTGAGTGACGAAGACACAATAGATTGCTCGACTTATTGCCTGGCATATTTCGCTGCATATCGTCTGGTATATACTGCAGAAATCACACAATAACTAGATCAATCCTTCAAGCTGAAATATGCACATTTTCGCACAGTAATTTCAATTGTCTACCACGGTAATTTTAAACTGACTATCATGTCTTTCTGTTTGCACAGAATCTTAATCTACATAGGTCAGTTTTGTGCAAACAGGAAGCCATGATAGATAGTCCTTAGCACCCACCCATCATGTGCCATGCCGATAACAGTCATAATTCGCAATTTCAATCGATCACCAGAGTCGAGGATTAGCTCAGTGGAGTCTCTGTGGTGAAGTAGTCAAGCCGTTTGACTCGTGCTCCGAAGGTTGTGGGTTCGATTCCGGGCTACGTCCTTTGGTTTACGAGTTAAATGTTCAGAGACTCCTGTGGGTCGTCGCTAAAAGCTACGGAGCTCGTGCTTTGTGCGACGCTTTCCGTGCTGCGGAAAGAGACCGAGCCATATGGCATAAAGCCCGGTGCAATGAAGTCGACCCTGTCGACTTTTAAGCGACCTTTTTAGCTCAGTTTTCCTGACTAGGCCATACCACGTGGCCAAGCCATCCAGATAATTACTTCTCTGCCTTCCCCTCGATCTTGCCAGTTTTCACAAAGTTCACCAATTTATTTCTTCTAATAACGTTAACAAAAATATTGAGACTGTCTACGTTTAATTTCTCTAATAAGTTTATGGTTTTTCTTTTTTTTTTCTTTCTTGTAGCGCTTGGTCATTGGTTCTTCCGTCTGTCCATGGTATTCTTTGCTTTTTCCTCAGAAACCACATTTTTATAGCCATCAGATGTTTTTCAGCTTGTCTGCTTATTGTCCACTCTTCACATCCATACAAAAGTACATGTCCTATGTAGCACCTCAACACTATTTTTCTCGTTGCAATTGACATTGTTTTATTGGTCAGTATGTTTTTCATCTTGCAAAAGGCCACCTTCGCCATGGCGATTCTTGTTTTAATTTCTTCAAGACATCTCCCATCAGATGTTATGACTGTTCTGAGATAATTGTTCCAATTCACTAGTTTAAGAATTGACTTAGTGTGCAACCACCGCATCTATTAAATATTGCAGATCCTGCTCATTGTCTGCAATTAATACTGTATCATCTGCATATCTAATAATATGTGACAGCGTATATGATACCGGAAATATACCTTCGGAATTATGTAACTCTGTATTTATTGCAATCCCAAAGAAATCAGGAGTCTTGGAATGTGATCAACATAGAACAATTAGTATAATGAGTCACATCACGAAGATTTTGCTACGAATTATCATGCAAAGAGTGAGGAAGAAAATACAACCTGAAATAGGGGAAGAACAATGTGGGTTTGTGGAAGGAAAGGGTACAGTAAATGCTGTGTATATGCTGCGAACAGTTATTGAACGTGCTATAGAAGTAAACAAGGATATACATCTTAGCTTTATTGACTACACACAGGCTTTTGATGGAGTAAACCATGTCATCATGGTAAATATGCTTGCAGATTGATAAAGACCTTAGACTTATAAAAAACATATATTGGAAACAAGCTCCCATAAGGATTTATAATGAAGTGGGACAATATCAGCCTATTAAGAGAGGTGTGAGACAGGGGTGTGTAATGTCTCCAGATCTTTTTTCTCTATACAGTAAAAATATTTTCAGAAATGTAGAAGATATAAATGGAATCATCATTGGAGGACGAAACCTCAATAACATTAGATATGCAGATGATACAGTATTGATTGTAATGAGCAGGATCTGCAACAATTAGTAGATGCGATTGTTGCACACAGGGAACAACTGAGGTTAGAATTAAATTGTAAAAAAACACAGATTATGGTCGTCACTAGGAAGAAAGAAATACCACAGTGCAATATACAAGTCAATGGGAATATTCTTCAACAAGTGAATCGGTACAATTATCTCGGCCCAGTCATAACATCTGATGGAGGATGCCTTGAAGAGATTAGAACATGAATCACCATGGCGAAAGTAGCCTTATAGCAAGATGAAAAACATACTGACCAATAAAAAGATGTCAATAGAAACGAGAAAAAGAGCGTTGAGGTACTACATAGAGCCTGTACTTTTGAATGGATATGAAACTTGGACAATGAGCAGTCAAGCTGAAAAATCTCTTTTTTTAATAAAGTTGTTGCGTATCCCTTACTGGACGTTGCAGTCAACACCAACATTTTTCAGCTGCTGTTGATGTACTAGGCAAGTGTTACGTTCAGTAGTTTGCCATTGCTTTCTGAACGACCGGCTCCCATACCAGCACGTTATAACACAACGCGACACGGTCTGCTGCACAAATCGATCGCTGCTGAGCTTCGAACGCCTCGTAACCGGCTCACGAACCGCGTTCGCAAGCCTTTAGCCACGGAACCGGTTGAAAAATATATTATGGCTGTGGAAATGTGGTTTCTGAGGAGAATAAAAAGAATACCATTGACAGACAAAAAAAAACAAAAAAAAAAAAAAACCAATGACCAAGTACTACAGGAAACAAATGAAAATCGTAAATTGATTAGGGAAATTAGACGTAGACAGTCAAAATATTTTGGGCATACAGAAGAAATGAATTGGAGAACTTGGTGACAACTGGCAAGATCGAAGAGAACATACCTAGGATAAGACCGAGAATTAAATACCTGGATGGCTTGGCCACGTGACATGGTCGAGACAGGAACACTGAGCTGATCCACGACTCTGGTGATCAAGTGAAATGGCGAGTCATGACCGCCCACGTTTTCCGGCATGGCACATGATGGATGGATCGAATGTTATTGATGTTACCTCCCCCAATAATGAATCCTTTCATATCTTCTATATTTCTGCAATTTTCACTGTACATGGAAAACAATCTGGAGACATTACACATCCCTGTCTCAAACATCTTTTAATAGGCTGATACTGATTGATTGATTGATTGATTTAAAAACCGACATCACAGTATTCGGGGCATTCCCATTAGCGCTCCGACCCCATCCTGAGAAGTCAGAGAAGAGTTCCAACCCCAATAATACCAGTAGCAATCTGATTATAAGCAATGGCAAACTACTGAGCGTAATCTTGCCAAGAGATCAACAGACAGCTGAAAGATGCTGCTGTTGACAGCTAAGTCCTGTAAAAGGATACGCAAAACATTTTTTTTTAATCTGATTATATGTGCGTCTCACCTTTCCTCTAAGCGTCGAGCATCGGCCAGATTCCCTCGTCACTCCAAGTTGTCGCATTCTTGCCAGACCATGGTGATCCATTTGCTCCTCCGTGGTGTACACGTGCTCACACAAGGCCGCAACCACGTCTGCCTTATCATGCATCAATACTCCACCAAGTTTTGCTGAGCCAGCCAATCTGTCTGCCTGTTCATTCCCCAGCACATCAGCATGCCCCGGAGAAAAGATCCAAACGATGCTTGCCACCCGTGACTTCCGAAGCGAAGCAAGCCACTCAGCACGAAGCTTGCCTGTCCTCACCCTACTCAGCATGCTTTCTGAGTCAGTTACAATCACGATGTGTGTGTATCATATTCTCCATCCAGTGGAAAGCTGCACTGACTGCCTCCACCTCCATTCTTAAGCTAGATGTTGTGGTATCATATGCCAAGCTCTCCTGCACCAAACGTCGACCATTAGCCTTTGCCAAGAAACCCCAGGCACTTCTACTACCTCTCAACACCGACCCATCTGTGTAGATAATCACATCACCCGGGCGAGCATTATCCTGAATTAGTTGCTGGATTTCCACTTCTGTGGCCCCTGCTGGCCATTCCCTGCACTCCCGGCTCAATGTGATTATAACTCTGCACAAGTCTGACTGCTCCGCTGGCACTCTGACCCACTCATCTCCTCGCCTAATGTTCTCCAAGGGGCACACCTGTCTGATCGCATCCTCCGCCTGAGCCATCCATGATTTCCTTCTTATCAGTCGCTGGCCCTTAACTGCGTCCAGCGCCTCATGCAACGGGTGATCTGTGTCAGCAGCTACTCTGAGGTATGCCTTCGCCTGCATCACCTTGAGCCTACCAGCAACAGTCGGCAAACCAAGGATGTACCGCATATACACCACTGGGGTGTCTCTGGTGCATCCCAGAATGACCCGCATAGCCTCGTTCTGTATGCGCTCCAATCTCACCAGCTGACTCTTTGAGACAGTGAGCAGTCCTAGTCCATAATTAATCGCTGAGAGGATCAAGTGCTGTATAGTCTGAAAAGGATTCTCTGCTCTATGGTCATTGCAGCCATAGTCTTAAGTGCGTTGAGTCCCTTTTGAGATCTTGTCACAGCCGTCTCCACATGATTCTCGAAGGACAGGCTCCTGTCAAATGTGATTCCCAGATACTTCAGTTTGTTCTCTCTGTTGACGCTTCCACCATCTATCGTGATGCTTGGAACATCAGCTCTCACAATCCTGCTGTCCAGAGAGCACCACAAAACAGCTGCCTTTTCCGGGTGGATGACAGCATCCATTTCAGTGCACCAGTCAATCACTTTGTCTACTGTCACCTGTAGCTCCTGGGCTGTTTTCTCCCTATCTCTCCCCTGCCTATATGCAAGAATATCATCTGCAAATGTTAGTATTCTTCCAACCCCTGGTGCTTCTAAGTTTGCAATTTTGCTCGTATACACGTTAAAGAGCACCGGTGAGTCCCTGTGGCAGTCCCGGGGTTAAAATATGTGGCTCTGAGGTCCATGCACCCAGACGGAGAGCAATCCGACGAGAATTTAGGACGGCCGCTATCCAGTTCACCAACCAGGGATTGACGCCCTTCTCCATCAGTGCGGTCATCAAAATATCATATCGAACTCTATTGTACGCATCCTCGAGATCAAGTGCCGCTGCCACCGTTTCTTGTTTACTCTGGAACCCCTCATAAACGTCGAAGGCAAAATTGGCTGCCTTTGACCAGGTATCTTTTCCTGACCTGTAGCTCCCCAGGCCTCTTGGAAGAAGCTTCCCTTTCCAAAAGCTCTTGCAGCTTGACAGCGACTATCTTCTCTAAAACCTTCCCAAATGTATTTTGAAGGGTGATGATCTTAAAGCCGCTAAGCTTTGAAGGCTGATATTGATCTACTTCATTATCAATCCTTATGACAGCTTGTTGTATCCAATATATGTTTTTTACACGTATAAGGTCTTTCTCGTCAATTTGGAGATCTGCAATCATCTTTATCCAGTTATACTTTATGGAAAGTCTTAGTGTAGTCAATAAAGCAAAGATCTATGACCTTTTTTTTTTTACTTTTATAGAATGTTCAGTTACTGGTCTCAACATAAATCTAGATCAGTGGTTCTCAACCTTTTTTGGCCCGTGCCCCCTTCACCATATTTTCAGTACGTCATTCCCCCCCCCCCCTTTCCTATCAAAAATTTGGCCCGTGCCCCCCTTCACCATATTTTCAGAACGTCATTCCCCTCCCCCCTTTCATATTTCTTACCTAAAAATCCCCCCACCCCTACACAGTATACGTAAAAATGGAAGGTAAATATGTTACAACATGTCTAGAGATCCACATGCTTGCTTGCTTGCTTATGTTCGTTGGCTTGAGCTCCAACGTGAAGTCCTGTATGTCGGATGAAGGCATCCTGTTGTCCAACATCAGTGGGATGTCATACAGGACCTGAGGTTTGCGTGAGTATCCGTTATCCCATGTCTGGCTTATTGGTGTGCAGACTGGTGGTTCCTCGCCGTACAGGCAGACACTCTCCGACTTCGGAGGAATCGGCGATCCTACTGACATTAGCCAGGACCCCGAAGGGACCTGTTGCCCAGGACGCTCGACAAGGACGCGTCAGTAGGTCTTGGCCAGTATATAACCCGGCCCTGGTGCCTTGGAAACACCTCTGCGTCCCTAGAGATCCACATAAAACGTGATTTGTGGGTCTACTTACTTTATAAAATGAATTTTAGAAGGATGAGACGTGCATAACTGTAAAGTATGAAGGGAAAAGCAATATCAAGTAATCGGTTCTTGTATTAACGCGATCTTGAAATTATCTTCATTCCCCCCCCCCCCTGGAAACCCTAAAATTCCCCCCTGAGGGGGAATTCCCCACCGGTTGAGAACCACTGATCTAGATTGTTCTTCTCCTATTTCGGGTTGTATTTTCTTCTTAACTCTTTGCATGATAATTCTTAGCAAAATCTTCGTGATGTGACTTATCATACTAATTGTTCGATGTTGATCACATTCTAAAGTTCCTGATTTCTTTGGGATTGCAATAAATACAGAATTATATAATCCAGGAAGTATATCTCCAGTATCATATATTAAGTAGACAAACATTCAGAAAATAAACTACTGAGTAGAAAGATCTAAAGACGACTACGAAGATCTGCCAAGTTATTATCCTTTCCTGGAATATGACAGATATCGAACTCATAATCTTGTAAGAGAAGTGAATTCTTTAAGAATATGTACCGAAGATAGAACAGAAGTTTAAATAAACTATTCGGATTTAACAAGAATGTTCTACCGAGTAAATATTTATAGAATATATCAACGATCTCTATTATTGATAAAGTTAACAAGAAGTGTTTTAAGAATAGAGAACTGGAAGTATTTCATCAAGATGACTTGTAACAGCATAACTGAGATAGTGTGACCCACTTCTGAAAAGTTTGGCTTCATATCAGCGAAATTTGGAACAACTTATTTTATACAACCCTAATGTGCCTGTAGTGAAAATGTGCTGATATAATTACTTAATAATCTCATTCATCCCATTTTATGAACGGCAACAGGAGGGTCATATTCCTCAAGGCAGGAGAGGAGAATGTTATTCCAGTGAGGCAAGAGCGATTCACCATTAAACATCACTGATCTCTCCATTGTCCAAACATCAAATCCCAGCAGGATAGACGCCGCTGGATCTCTTTTATTACCACTTCATGTTTTCCTTGTGCCAACACCTGCAGGTCTATGACATTCGCACCCCCTGTGTTATTGGGTAGGACCATTCACACCCCCTGTGTGTTAAGAACGAACAATGGACTTTGTGGTTTATATGAACATGGACTGTTATTAATCAAGGACATTCATTGTGTTCCTGTCAAATCAAGAACTTCTCCCGTAAGAACTATAAAACCCTTTGCATCTTAATGGAGCCAGGAAGACGGTGATTTCATTCCTTCATCAAGACAACATCGGGATAGTTAATTAATTAATTAATTAATTAGATATAATTCTTTATTGTTTACTTAGATATTATTATTAATTTTTATTGTGGGTGCATGCTTATGCGATGTTCTATGAACCTGCAGATATCCCCCCCCCCCCCCCCCCCCCCACTTTTCCCAGTTATCTTAATATAAAGTTGTTTGTTAAAAGCAATAGTTGTTTATTTACTTGTTAGTTTGTGTTCGAGTTTTTTTTTTCCATGTGTGTTCACATTGATAAGATTAGTCCATGGACAACACTACTATAGCGCTGAGTGTGGGCTGGAACATCACACGGACCCTCGGTTTATAAAGAGTGAGTGCTAACCTCTCAAAGGTTCTGTAAAATACCAGTGCTCTATTGACCTCTGTTAGGAAACATCATTTTGTACTTAATCTATACCCATATGCCATATTGCTGCTGACAGGGTTGTTCCATGATAATATACTTATATGAACTCTAACAAAAGTTTATCTCGGCTCGCTTCGATAAATCAACAACAGCAATATGCAGAAAAAATGATGAGAAAGACTTCTTTGACGTGAGTCCAACAAACTGTCGTTTAATACGTTTTATAGCATGTAAGGATTAATATGTCCAATAATTACAATGCAGCCCTTGCAAGGCCTGTTATACCACGTCCGCAGCAAGTCTTATTAGTAGCTGACAATAATAACAAAAAGGTTCACACACCTTATCACTGCCACCATTGACAGATTGAGCTATACGTCCTCTAAGATTCTTCACTCATTCCATCTGTTGTGTTTCTTTCCGCTCTGGGAAATCCAGCTATTTCCTTTCGCCGTCGGTTCATTTCTTCGTGACGATATTCTGCACCATGTTGCTAAGTTTTCCTTGTCAGTTAGTAATATTCCGCCACTAGTTTAATGCCAAGCAACAATCAGTCCAGTTTAATTTAGTGACCTCCAACTTGCACTGCCTTCTCGTTCGCCTTTCCCCACATGTCTGCCGTTGTTGGGCTAATGTGACGTTTCTTGTGTTTCTACGCGTCTCCTAGTTTTATATCGTATTTGGCGTCGAGGATTTCTCTGTACTCCATATGACGCCATTCATGCTCGCACCGACTATATGGCACAATAGAAAGTTCCTTATATTTTCACCCACCACCCCACACATACTGTACATAATAGTTTAAAACCACCACTGTGTGTATATACTGTACATATTAGTACATACTATGGCGGCTTACATAATGTACAGACTAATAGACACTTATGAAAGCTGGCAAGGCCCCCGGTGCAGATAACATCACAACAGAAATGATTAAAGCTTTAGAAGGATTTGGACTAGAGCAAGTCACTAGACTGCTGAACACATTATATGATACTGGAGATATACCTTCTGAATTATGTAATTCTGTATTTATTGCAATCCCAAAGAAATCAGGAACCTTAGAATGTGATCAACATAGAACAATTAGTATAATGAGTCACATCACAAAGATTTTGTTACGAATTATCATGCAAAGAGTGAGGAAGAAAATACAACCTGAAATAGGGGAAGAACAATGTGGTTTTGTAGAAGGAAAGGGTACAGTAAATGCTGTGTATATGCTGCGAACAGTTATTGAACGTGCTTTAGAAGTAAACAAGGATATACATCTTTGCTTTATTGACTACACAAAGGCTTTTGATAGAGTAAGACATGTCAACATTGTGGATATGCTGGCAGATCTACAAATTGATGGGAAAGACATTAGACTTATAAAAAACATATATTGGAAACAACAAGCTGCCATAAGAATTGATAATGAAGTAGGACAATACCAACCTATTAAGAGAGGTGTTAGGCAGGGATGTGTAATGTCTCCAGATCTTTTTTCCTTATACAGTGAAAATATTTTCAGAAATTTAGAAGACCTAAATGGAATCAGCATTGGAGGACGAAACATAAATAACATTAGATTGCAGACAATGCACAGGATCTGCAACAATTAGTAGACGCTGTGGTTGTACACAGTGAGCAGCTGGGGTTGGAATTAAATTGTAGGAAGACACAGGTTATGGTCGTCACTAGGAAGAACGAAGTACCACAATGTAATATACAAGTAAATGGGAATATTCTTCAGCAAGTGAATCGGTTCAATTATCTCGGAACAGTCATAACATCTGATGGCAGATGCCTTGAAGAGATTAGAACAAGAATCGCCATTGCGAAGGTAGCCTTTAGCAAGATGAAAAACATTCTGACCAATAAAATGATGTCAATTGAAACGAGAAAAAGAGTGGTGAGGGGATACATAGAGCCTGTTCTTTTGTATGGATGTGAAACTTGGACAATGTGCAGTCAAGCTGAAAAACATCTGATGGCTGCAGAAATGTGGTTTCTGAGGAAAATGCAAAGAATACCATGGACAGACAGAAAAACCAATGACCAAGTACTACAAGAGACAAATGAAAATCGTAGATTGATTAGAGAAATTAGACGTAGACAGTCAAAATTTTTGGACATGTTATGAGAAGAAATGGACTGGAGAACTTGGTGACAGCTGGCAAGATCGAGGGGAACAGACCAAGAGGAAGACCGAGAGGAAAATACCTGGATGGCTTGGCCACATGGCATGGACGAGACATTAACACTGAGCTGATCCACGACTCTGGTGATCGAGTGAAATGGCGAATCATGACCGCCCACGCTTTCCGGCATGGCACATGATTGATTGATTGAATAGACACTACCACGGCTTACATACTGTACATACTACTAGACACTAAAATGGCCTACATACTGTACATATTAGTGTTTTTCATCAGATGAGAATGATTTGATGACAGTGACCTGAACATATGAAACATCCCGATGATCTATGCTGTTGAAGTGGGCAGAGACCGGTTTAGGAATGTTATTACGAATATCATGCAGATGTTGCAGGAGGAATCTGTCTGCTAAACGGAGGCGAGTCTCGCCAATATATTTCATATCACAACATTTACAAATGATGACACACATAATAATGCGACTCATGCAGAAAAATTATTCCTTGTAAAAACTACTGTCAGAGAATGGTACACTGGGTAGTGAAGCACATATGGGCAAGTCTTGCAACAGGGTCTCAAGCAAGTCTTTGTACTTAACTGGAATGAAGGAGATGGAGAATCCTGCACACTACTATGGAAGAGGGAACGAGGAAAAAGATATGATTTCCTTAGGTGGAATTAAATTCCCTCATGGCTGATATCAGTCATCTTGTTTTGAGTACATGTTGGCAGTGCATTACAATTATCGTTTCGCTGGCTTCAGTATGAACAAGATAATAGAGTGATTCATGTCAGAATGTGTGGCTGCATACAATGACAGTCACACGCTCACTACAAGTCTGGCTAGAAGAAATGTTGGTGCCGGCGACGTTATATTCTCTCTCTCTCTCTCTCTCTCTCTCTCTCTCTCTCTCTCTCTCTCTCTCTCTCTCTCTCTCTCTCTCATGCATACATACATCATTTAGAAGGTATGTCTTAGTGAGAATAAATTCAGAAATTGCCACAGCAACGACTCGGTACTCCACCTGTAGAGTAATATTGCGTTGTGGTAATCGCTCCCAAGGCGGCCAGAGGAAACGCTTTAAAGACACTCTGAAAATCTCACTGAATGCTTTTGGAATTCATCATGACACCTGGGAGACTGCAGCCAGAGACCGAAATTTGTGGCGTGCATCATTGCGCAAGGGTGCAGTCACGTGTGAGGCAACCAGGACTGCAAGAGAGTGTGAAGAAAAGGCAGGACAGAAAAACCACTGTAGGAAATCCTCCTCCAGAAACGTCAAGCATTCTTTGTCGACATTGTCAAAGAATATTTCGAGCCAAAATAGGCCTTATCAGCCATCTTAGAACTCACGGCTTCATACTTTCAATCCCACTGGATGTGATGAATGGTCATCATCATTCTTGATGGACAAACAACAATATTGCCATCTTAATATTGATTATATAACAAGGAAAATATAAATACACATGGAAAGGTAATATATAATCTATGCGATGTTTCGATAACAAAGGACATACCCTTACATCAATTTACATTATTTGTTACATTTTCTATTTGTGTCTAATTTACGCACAGTACGTGGCTAAAAGTTAGTTGCGTGTCCTTTCACAGAACGTCTACCTCTAGCATTTGTTAGCTGTTTGTGATTTACTAGACACATTTTAGGTTCAGCAGTTTGCCATAGCTTTCTGAACGGCCGATTCTCATAACATCTAAATCAACGCAAAGAGATCTGGTCTTAAATCGCCCGTGTGCTGCTGGCAGTGTAAGGCAGCAATTGGCTATGTCAAGTACAGTTATCCACACCAAGTCCTCACTGAGTGAGTGGATGTTGAAGCCGAACACGCTGAGCTTTGAGGTACATTACTAGGTGTGACGCACTTCCCTCGAAAGAGCAACGAGGAAGAAGGCTGTCTACAGTCGGCCTTCTCTTTGAGCGTGTTCTTCGTTCAGAACCAACTAGTAATCAATAAACGGAGATCCCACGAGGTAAATTAGCGCGCTATCCATCATGTCTATAGGGAGGCTAGAGCCCTCGCTCAACTTTGAACTTCATTTATTCCTCAGGGTGCCTACATGTCCAAGCATGTGTTACGCTGCGGCTGCCTTCTGTTGCGCGCACACAGGCGTGTAAGTACACACAGGCGTGTAAGTACACACCTGTATACTGCACTCGGTCGGAGAGATACTGACCACATCAGCCACCAAGTGTCGACTGGTCTATACAAACAAAAGACTAGTGTCTTCCATATATCCAATATGTCTCACAGCTTGCGAAATAATCTTCTATTTACTGTACTCGGGGAACAGTAAGGGAAGCAATACAAAGTACAGTATAAGAATAAGAAACGTCCACTTCATTTTTGTCCTCTCGCCATCTTTAGAACAATGTTCCAACTGTATTTTCCGTTAAAAGCCTTTTCTACAGTGGTCTGATGTTAGCCAAACCATGAGAGAATATCTTACAATTTCGTTGCTGGTATTCTCAACAAAGCCAGAACACTGTCTTCACCCACTGTTTCACGGTGTCACTGTTAGCCTGTCCACCAATTCAACATTTTATTGTAAACACTGACAACTTCATGAGGCTTCAGTTCCGTACCAACAACGGCGCGCTAGCCAAGTTGATAGCCAACTGCGCCGGTAGTGTTCATTACACAGTCGGACGCGGGATCCACGCCGGGGCTCGTCACTTGCCAACATGGGAGACAGATTGATCACATGTTCCTCCTCGCTCTCAGGCTTGCAAAATGTAAGGGTGCGATGATCATGTCCCTCCTTGCTCTCAGGCTTGCAAAATGTAAGGGTGCGATGATCATGTCCCTCCTTGCTCTCAGGCTTGCAAAATGTAAAGGTGCGATGATCATGTTCCTCCTTGCTCTCAGGCTTGCAAAATGTAAGGGTGCGATCACATCACAAAGTCATAGCAGGAAATTCCGTCGTGATAATTTATGTCTGCTTATGTAAGAGCATCAAACTTGATTGGTATATGGTTTGATTACCAGGGCAAGTGTTACTATATTCCCCCGTGGAACTGTCTGATTGGATTTTCCTGTAGTACAATTATGTTTGTGGGCTTCGGTATCGCAATAGTTGGCACGCTGGCCTGCCGGCCCAGTGGCTATGTGTTTGAATCCCATTCGATGAGGGTTCTCTCCCCCATTGACCTGGTCTAACTGGTCAACAAAACCCAAAAACAATTACCAGAAAATGTTCTGGGAAGTAAAGACGGCCGGTGTGATACTGATCACAGCATCCATCCCTGTCTGTCTAGGAATTTTGCTTTGTGGTATGTCTCTCTTCTTAGAGAGGACCATACACTGTGTTTTCGTATAATTTTATTCTAACCCTCGTTCTTCACCGTGGAGAATAACCACCTACTTTAGTAAATGCTGAAGATCATGTTCATTGTCTGCAATCAATACTGTATCTCATCATCTCATCTCATCTCATCATGTTCCTCTTGTACCTTGCGGTGTCGAGGTGAAGTATAAACTTCGTGAGAGTGCCCGATTATGGGCTTTGTATATCGACATTCCCATGTTATTATTGTTAGAATTGTTAGATATTATTATTAGACATATTATATTATTGTTAGACATATTATTATTATTAGAATTGTTAGATCAGACAATGTATTAAATGTGTTCGTTATTTCTATGTTGGATTTATCTTTTATCTTTCAGCTCCTCAATCTCCAGTGCGCATAGATCAAATGCAGTGTTTCTTGGTGTATGTTTGATCTTATTTAATTTTACATGTATATTGTCTATAACTAATCTATGATTAGAAAGAGCAAGAGATGGAGAGAGAGAGAGAGAGAGAGAGAGAGAGAGAGAGAGAAAGAGAGAGAGAGAGAAAGAGAGAGAGTGAAAGAGAGAGAGAGAGAGAGAGAGAGAGAGAGAGAGAGAGAGAGAGAGAGAGAGAGAGAGAGAACAGTTAATATGATTGAGCTAGAAAAAAAGTAAAGGATCGTGTTTTGTACATTGAAGCGTATAAGGCGCGTGATGATAGAGCTATATTTGTTATAACCCAGTCGGCGCCATTTCAGGGTGACGTTGTCTATATCCTCCCTGGTGCGTTGTCGAATCCACGACCACCGGCCGGCAGACAAGCGTCTAGCCACCATGCTACCGCGAATCCCACGACATTAGCAGTTTTTACCTATCCATTGAATTTGAAGAGTATGTGCTTGCTTGCTTGCTTGTGTTCGCTGGCTGTGAACGCCAACGCGAAGTCCTGTATGTCGGATGACGACATCCTGTTGTCCAACATCAGTGTGATGTTATACCGGACCTGAGGTTTGCGTGAGTATCCGTTGTCCCATGTCTGGCTTATTGGTGTGCAGACTGGTGGTTCCTCGCCATGCAGGCAGATACTCTCCGACTTCGGAAGAATCAGCGATCCTACTACGTTAGCCAGGACCCCGAAGGGACTTGTTGCCCAGGACGCACGACTAGGACGTGTTAGTAGGTCTTGGCCAGTATAAAACCAGGCCCTGGTGCCTTGGAAACACCTCTGCGTCCCGAAGATTATGTGAAGAAAAGGTGGTCGATGGTTTCATCGGAGTGAGAGCAATGTTTACACAAGGGCTGCGTGTAAGAGACTTGCTACAGGTGAGATGGATATGTATGCCCTATTCGAAACTGAGGAATAAAAATGAGTCTGGTTGTTCCTGTTAAGGCCATTGATGTTGTTGACCTTTGTGTAGTCAATAAAACAAAGATATATGCCTTTGTTTACTTCTATTTACGTTAAATGCTATGTATTTTTGCTGAGAACATTAATTCAGCTTAAAACACATTTTTTTTTTTCAAGCGACTTTTAAGCTGAATTAATGTTCTCAGCAAAAATACACAGCATTTACTATAACCCACATTATTCTTCCCTATTGTTCGGTTATTTGACTGTGTACAACATCAGAAACTTTTGGAAATCATGAGGAATATGGGCTGTCCATCACATGTAGTACAACTCATAAAATTGCTCTATCTAGACCAACAAGCAGCAGTTAGAATAGATGGCGAGGCATCAGATTGGTTTGACATCAAGCAAGGAGTCCGTCAGGGCTGCGTGCTGTCACCCTATTTGTTTAACCTGTACGCCGAAAATATAATGAGAAATGTAAGAGATGATATAAACAGGGAGCTATATGATGCCCTAAATATCGGCGGTCATGACATACCGGAGATTCGATATGCTGATGAAACAGTATTACTATCCACAACACAGAATGGCATAGAAAACATAATAGCTTCAACCCAATTGAATAGTGAAAATCACAACTTATATCTTAACATAGCAAAAACAAAGATAATGCATACAGATAAAACTACTATGGAAACAGAAATATACATTAATGGGGAAAAATTGGCGGTAGTGGAAAATTTTGAATATCTTGGTTAATTGATTACCAACAACGGTGACACAATGAAAGAAATTAAACGGCGACTATCAATTGCTCTTCAAAGACTAAAACAGCTGAATAAATTATGGAGTGGGACAGATAGAACTACAAAAATTCGATTTTTAAGAGCATGCATCTTTCCCATAGCAACATATGCCTGTGAGACATGGACACTTACTAAAGAAGCTGAACAGCGCATAAACGCCTTAGAATATAAATGTTATAGACGAGTTCTAAGAATATCTTGGGTAAAGAAAAGAACAAATGCATCCATACTTCAAGAGTTGAATATTGAAGAAGGTTGGCTATTAAAGACGATAAAACAAAGAAAATTGAAATATTTTGGTCACTTGAAACGTCACGAAAGTTTGGAGAGAACAATAATGGAGGGGTATATGCCTGGGAAGAGAGGAAGAGGAAGGCCAAAGAGAAGATGGGTGCAGGATGTGGCGGACGATCTCCAGATGGGTGTATCAGACGCGGGACATCTTGCTTATGATCGAGAGGTTTTCCGGAAGGTTGTTATGGGAGCGAGGTTCTGCAAAGGACATGCTACTGAATGAATGAATGAATTGTTCGGTTTGTATTTTCGTCCTGTCTCTTTGCATGATGATTCTTATCAAAATCTTCGTGATGTGGTTCATTATACTAATTATTTCAAGGCCCCTGACTTCTTCGTGATTGCAATACATTTAGATTTACATATTTCAGGAGGTACTCTCCAGTATTAAAGTTTTTGTTAATTTCTTTAATGGCTCTAGGTTCCCGAGAGGCCAGAGCCGCCCCATGAGGTTCCACGTCCCTGAGTGCCATTCGGATGACCACCTCTGCTGGTGGCCCTGGCAAGATCATCATCATCATCAAGTGCCATGCCGGCTGGCGTAGGCGTTCATGAATTTCTTTGGTTTTCTGGATCAAGTCTGCTGATGATATAACTAACTCCATGCCACTGTCTCAAACCATCCAGCATCATTTCTCTTGGTCTGTCTCTGCCTCCCCTTCCTTCGATCTTTCCACTTGTCACGATGTTCTCCAATGCCTCTCTTCTCATCACACGACTAAAGAAAGCTGTTTGTCTCTTTCTTATTGTTGTTTATAATGACGGCAAGATCAAGTACATATATTACACTTTGATCTAAGTCAAAATGGTACCTCCACTAAAGTCAAAATATTGTTTTCAGCAGTCTGGTAACCTGGTATATTTCATATTCTTCGAAGGCATCGATAATTTCTATTGTTATGTTGTCTGGACCCGGGGTTTTGCCAGTTTTCATTACATATGGTTAAGATAATTACAAACTTCCATCTTCAAAATTTATGGTCCTTCATTATTATTCATAATATCATACTGTTTCTCTCTTGTTTCGTTATAAACGTCTTTTACATAATCTGACCATTTAAAATCATATTTTTTTTCTATTATGATTTTGTCATCTTTGGATTTTAGGCAACCAACTTATGTGTGTGTTCTTTTCTAGGTGATCTCGTGAATTATTTTGCGCATTAATTTGATATTCCAGGTATTGTGTTGGTTTTCAGTTTTCCTGCAATTTTCATCAAGCCATGTGTGTGTGTGTGTGTGCGCGCGCGCGCGTGTGCGTGTGTGTGTGTGTGTGTGTGTGTCTCTCTCTCTCTCTCTCTCTCTCTCTCTCTCTCTCTCTCTCTCTCTCTTTTTTGCACATTTTCCAAATTTTCCGGTGAATCTCTGAATATTTTTCACGGTTATTTCTTTTTATTTCCATTATTTTTAAGATGTCTTCCGTCATCTTTTTCTTACGTCCCACCGTCTTCACTTCTGGGATAGTTGTTTTTGCAGCCTGGCTGACTGAGTTCTCCAATATTTCCCATTGGTCACTGACATCTTCAAATATAATTTCCAGACAGGACAATGCATAACATATATTCTTTACCTTTTTTGTTGTTGTTGCATATCCCTTATTGATGCAGTCAACATCAGCATTTTTCAGCTGCTGTTGATGTACTAGGCAAGATTACACTCAGTAGTTTGCCATTGCTTTCTGAGCAACCGGATTACATACCCCGCAAGTTACCAGCGAGACCAGAACCGCTACCGATTCTAGTGCAGGTTACGTTACTCACGAGAATATACGGGATTACTGAGAACGACGTTAACCTCTAGGCCAGGGAGGGCTTCTTTATCTATACATTGAATTTATCTTGTATCTCCTCACTCTTCAGTGCACATAGATCAAATTATGTGTTTCTTGGTGTATATTTGACCTTCTTTAGTTTTATATGTATATGCTATTGTCATCATCGCCTTCTACTTTTGCCGTCAAGCCTGGTGGGGAGGAATGGTTGACGCTCCAGCGCTAGATGGGTGGCACTGGATAGTGTCATTCCGTGTGATTGTGCATTGTCTTTGATGTTGTTAATCCATTTTCTTCTCGGACGTCCTTTTGCTCTCGGCGCAGATGATCTTTGATATAGGGCCAGTGCAGGTAGTTGATGGTGTTGTATTCCAAGGAGATGGCCAAGCCATTTGATCTTCTGCCTTTCAATATATATGACAGAAGGTGTTGATCCCACTGTCTGTCTGAAAACATAATTTTTTATTCTGTCTCGGATAGTTAATTTGGAAGCTGGCCTCAAGCATTTCATCTTACAGGTGTAGATTTTGTGTAAGTGTGATTTGGACATTGTCCAAGTTTGACATTGGTAGGATAGGGTTGCCGTGAATATACTATTTGTTACCTCTCGTTTTGCGGACAATGTATATTTGGATGTTTCAGTATGGGCTTGCTTCCTTTTTTTTTTTTTTTTTTTTTGACGTCTGATTTTGATTTCTCTGTCTGTTCTTGTATCTTCTGTGATCATTCTTCCAAGATATTTTAATTATTTAACTTATTTCAGGGGTATACTATTTATCAGTGTACTTAGGGGATCAGGATATTAGCTAACCTGCTTTACTTCAGTTTCGGCTATTTCTATTAATATTATTTATGATTATTATTATTATTCATATTGATATTTTACCTGCTTTTATTATCATCTCTCCATGAATCCTTATCGATCTTTGTGCAGATTTGTGGTTTCAAGAGAGGGTAGTATGTACCGATTCCTGATTACGTTTCGAAGGAATATTATAAGGTTATAATCATACAATGTGGGAAACTAACTGTTTGGAGTACCCGACAACCTAACACGATTCATTCATTCATTCATTCATTCAGTAGCATGTCCTTTGCAGAACCTCGCTCCTATAACAACCTTCCGGAAAACCTCTCGATCACAAGCAAGATGCCCCGCGTCCGACACACCCATCTGGAGATCATCCGCCACATCCTGCATCCATCTTCTCTTTGACCTTCCTCTTCCTCTCTTCCCAGGCATATAACCTTCCATTATTGTTCTCTCCAAACTTTCGTGACGTTTCAAGTGACCAAAATACTTCAATTTTCTTTGTTTTATCGTCTTTAATAGCCAACCCTCCTCAATATTCAACTCTTAAAGTATAGATGCATTTGTTCTTTTCTTTACCCAAGATATTCTTAGAACTATTCTATAACATTTATATTCAAAGGCATTTATGCGCTGTTCAGCTTGTTTAGTAAGTGTCTAGGTCTCACAGGCGTATGTTGCAATGGGAAAGATGCATGCTCTTAAAAAATCGAATTTTTGTAGTTCTGTCTGTCCCACTCCATAATTTATTCATCTGTTTTAGTCTTTGAAGAGCAATGGATAGTCGCCGTTTAATTTCTTTCATTGTGTCACCGTTATTGGTAATCAATGACCCAAGATATTCAAAATTTTCCACCACCTCCAATTTTCCCCCATTAATGTATATTTCTTTCTCCATAGTAGTTTTATCTGTATGCATTATCTTTGTGTTTGCTATGTTAAGATATAACTTTATAAGTTGTGATTTTCACTATTCAATTGGGTTGAGGTTATTAGGTTTTCTATGCCATTCTGTGTTGTGGATAGCAATACTGTATCATCAGCATACCGAATCTCTGGTATGTCATGACCGCCGATATTTAGGGCATCATATAGCTCCCTGTTTATATCATGATCATCTCTTACATTACATTTCTCATTATGTTTTCAGCGTACAGGTTAAACAAATAGGGTGACAGCACGCAGCCCTGACGGACTCCTTGCTTGATGTCAAACCAATCTGATGTCTCGCCATCTATTCTAACTGCTGCTTGTTGGTCTAGATAGAGCATTTTTATGAGTTGTACTACATGTGATGGAAAGCCCATATTCCTCATGACTTCCCAAAGTTTCTGATGTTGTACACAACCGGATGTAGGAAGTTGTATTCATTGGATACGGTGCCACTTTTGAAATAGACACCCAGAGTTTTCTTGCATTATGGCAACATATTTAAAACTCTAGCATTTTGACGTTTGATGTAGATAATATTAATAACGATGTATAGTAATTAGTAGCGCACAGTTATGAAAATGTTATGCATTACTTACGTCTTTATATCTTTTCTTAGAATTGTTCCTTATTTATCTAACGAGTGGTTGCAGTTTTGCTATAATGGCATCAAATTGTGTTGACGTCCGTACACTGTACGGTACAGTGTACGAATGGCCGGCTGAATGGTAGTGTAGTTAGTAGTACTTAGGACAGGTCTAGGGTTTCAATGGCATTCATTCCTAACGTTGTTAGAGTTGAGATTTCTGCTGCACCCAATTACATTCACTTCATTTATTATCAAGATAAAGCATCTTTAAATGAAGATCGTCATTATGCAACAGATATATAACCAAAGAGACAGCGGTGAATGAAAGTAAGTAAGAAACAATAAATACACTCGTCACTTTACAGTACCGCAGTACACAGAGACACTAGTAGCATATACAGAGAATAGTTAAAATCTGGGGTTTTACTTATGAAATTATCACGGTTGGATACAGCTTGACAGGACGAATCCAACGGTATCTCAATGAAGACTGTACGTTAATTCTAAGCGGAGTTATTAATATTTTTGTGACGTGATCTAAAACCAGGAAGTGCAATGGGATCTTAAAAAATGGGAGATTTGGCACTCTTCCGACAGACGGGTCTAAAAAGTTCTGCAGTGAATAAGTTAGGGTTAGGGTTAGTGTTAGTTATATAAAATTATTCACTGCAGAACTATTTAGACCCGTCTGTCGGAAGAGTGCCCGGAGATTTTTTTTATCATTGCTCAATAAATTGGAAGCTGACAAATTTTGCCTTCTGTAACATTGCCTTCTGGCTTATTTATTTTCAAACGGACAACATAGTACGAATAAGTACGATATATCATTGCGTCCGGGGTGGTGAGGCCTAACTTGACATATTATCTATATTTCGATAGGATGTGCAGTGACCTAATTAATAATTAAAAATGGCCACCAATTGTTTATTATTCATTAAAAGTCTGTTGCATTGCTAACGAACCTGGCAAGATGTATATTTTATTGTGTGTTTTGGTAAAAGTAAAGTAAAGGTCACATTCCTCTTTCAATAGGATGTCGAGAAGATAGACTATATTGCACCGGGTTTTACCCCATATGGCTCGGTCTTTTTCACAGGGCCACTTGCCAAAAGCATTATACAAAGCATGAGAGTTTCAGTGTCCAAGAAAAATGCACTCAACTTTTAAGAATTTTTGATAGGATGTGCTATAACATAATTAACAGTTAAAACTAGCTGCCCATTTATATTAATTAAATGTCATATGAAATGTCCGCTGTTAGTGAAAGAACAGTTCATGAAAATGTACTCACATTATCTTAATGTGCCCACTGCATTGTGACAGCTTTCTTTTGCTGATTAAATATGCAATAATGTAAGTAAATAAGCTTGTAACTGTGGCATAAATTAAGTAGTCACTTTCGCTAATAACTGATTTCTACTTCTGCTCTATAATTACACTGTTCTGTATCTAACAGTGAGCAATTAATAGTTAACCCTTTTAGGACGATTCGGCCAGAAAATTGGCCTTGACGTCACCACACGGTCATAGTGAAAAACCCGAATCGGCCGATTTCCGATCCCGTTGTAAGAACTGCTGTGATTGGTTTGCTTTTAATAGTACAGACCAATCAAATGCTTCCTTGCAATCGTCAGCCATTTTAGCCTTCACATGGCCGTTTGTAGCGTGATTCAAACAAGTGGATATTATTTTGTGCTTTTTTCCCCCGAAGTAACTGTGGCATGATGTCTTCAGACGTTCGCATCCCCAGTCCATTTACATTTCTCAATACTCAGTAGTTAACCACGTAAGCCGTCGTGATACCCTAACTAAAAATAGAATCGTAGATTCTAGATCGAGAGAGGGTAGATGAATGGTGGGGTCTCAATTTCATTGGGTAACCCTTGGGCTGGTAACGCTCCTTAATACATAATTAGCCCGCCAGTCGAAGCCTTGATTCCATCCCGTAAGGACATGTTCAAGATGCAGTGGTAAAATTTGCCCAAAAGCATTCTTTAGGAGGTGGTCATCTGCACTCCAGGTACCTAAATCATTTAATATGTTATGTGTAAACCTGATGAAGTGAGAGAGAGACGAATGGCCGAGTATTTTCTTGAGAAAATGTAAAAAGAAGACAGGACTTCGGTACAGTGACTCTAAAACTGCCGCTCAAAACCTGTCATGTCTACCGCAGTGAAACATTCTTACCATGTCTATTGTCTGTCTGATTTGATGATTTGCATATGCTTATGACTGTAAACCACGCTCAATGCATATGGCAAAACCTTTGTGCATTCTGAACATTCGTTGAGTGCCTATCATGACCATTCTTAACCAAACTGTACTTCGCTCTTGAGAGTTACCTTTGGCAGTTGTTTCAGAATGTGTGATGCTATATACTGCATGTAATTTCTCCCTTATAATGGCTGAGAATGTTTGAGTGAATGAGATGATAATTATATAATTAACTTCTCATATTTGTAAAAGTAAAGACGCTTATTAAATCCATGTTTGCAGGACTGCATTGCACTGTGGAAATTAACCTAGTGTCTGTCAGATGAATACATGGGAAGGCTCATGCTATTTGTCAGGGAAAATTCATGTTTTCTTTCATTATGTGTATTCCACATGTGAAAGCATTTCTGGTGCATGATTTCTGCCATACAATGCCTACTTCTTGGTGCTTAATCACACTGTCTGTTCTCATGGTACACCGGTCCCTGTGATCTACTCATTGTGAGAATTTACAAGATAATTGTGTGAAGCTGCCTCTGATTAGGAGTATGTGCCTATGACTTAACGGTTTTGGGGATGAACCTGGAGAAAGGATATCACCCCAAACCCCCAAATAAAATTGCACTTCATCATCAGTGAGAGGCGGGTGTTCGAATATCACACTCCCTTTCCCCTCCCATTCCTCTCTGAATCTGTGATAGTACTGTATAACTGTGACAATGGTTCAATAGATGTAAAACACATGTTGTGCCTTTGTTTATTAACAGAGAATGAGAGAGATGGAGGAGGCCCCTTTCAATTACCAGGACAACTCCAGGGAAGTCCTGAGCTCTAGTCTTCAACTCCAGCTGAAAAATAAGACTCCATAAAGTACCACATGAACAACAGGTTGCAAATGGTCAGCCTGAATCCACTAATTCTGGCCTATACAGATGGCACTGAAGAAAAGTCTTGATTAAAAGCCTAAAACAGGGATACTCTCCAATTTTGTAAAAGCCCAGGCTATATCTTCAAGATAAATTCAAGAAGAAACCTTAAGAGGAGAGATTACCTGGTCTTCAGCATGTCACTACTGGCTAAGAGTGGACATTAAAGGTGCACTTGGAGCTGACCCTATCACAGCTTAATATTAATAATGGCTGAAAGCTGAAGGAGCAGAAGTTAATAAATAGAGCAAATTCAAAAAATGGATTAGTGATAAGTCGGTGTGGTGATTCAATTACATCAGAACCTGTTGTGGGAGATAGACTGGCAGAGAAGAATGATGGGACATCATAGTTTTTAGATCTTCCTCTGCTGGAAAAGTAAAACTAATCCCAAATTATCAACTTTGCGAACAGTCTACTCACCCTTCGGAAGGACATGTTGTCACTTGCTTCGGACTAGTCAAAGTAGGGAATAGCCTGAACTGGAAAAACATTATGGGGAAAGCTGAAACCTGAGACATTCCCAACACCTTCATTGGTGCTAAAAGACGGTACACGGATCAGTATAGCAGTGTCTCCCTATACTTGTGCCCGGCTATAGGTTTATCATGTGTTTTCCTCATTTGACGGTTGGAAAGGTGATAGCATGATTAAAGTGTTGTGGTGTAGGATAACCTATGGTGTAGATATGTGAAGGAGGAGGGTTTATTTAGATTGATGTTTCTGTGGGGATATTGAGTGATGTGTTTGGGTTTTCATAGATAATGTCACTATAATTTGCATATAAACTTATATTTGAGATGTAAATTGTTGGCAGAATATGAAGCCTGAGTCTTCACTTGACCTCATCAGACATTAATAAAGTATTAGTAGTAAGAGAACAGTTTTTGAGATACATGTCTCTGTGATTGTCTTGTACATTGTTGAGAAAGAAATGTCCAACTGGTGTCAAGCATCTTCATGGTGACTGTTACTCTGCTGTTACTGTTGGTTACAGAGATTGTGAAAGTCTGTGTGGTTGTTGTCAAGTATCTTCCATGATGTATGACTTGTCTAACCTGTTGGTGTGATCATTCTTTGTGAATGTTTGTCCAACTGTTGTCAAGATCTTCTCATGTTGTCTTGTTCAACCAGTGTAAAATACAGTTGTTGTTGTTTATGTTCACTACAATGGTACAATTGTCAATGTGATCATTTGTCCAAGTGTCTTGTGTCACTTGAAATAAGTAATGAGATCAAAAATGAGGTTGGCGACCAGAGCACAGTCAGCTGGAAGATGAGAGAACTGCTTTCATTGGTTACTGTGGCTAACTGCCAAGATCTATATATATATATATATATGGCCTAGAAGAGAAATCATCTATAAATAATTCTGTGTAGAACTTAACTTAGGTCTAATTTCTCACAGTGGGGGTACTCGGTGAGCCAAAATTCTGAATGGTTTCTCTACAAGGGTTATGCGAGAATAAATATCAATACCTCTGGACAACACTTGCTGTTACTAACCTGTATCTTTTATAGAGAGATATACTTTATAGAACTTCACTCAATGGAACTTCTGTAATTCTCTATAAACCCACAAAAAAACCTCACATGTTGGAGGCTCGTATCCGCGATTGAACCCCGGGAACACCCCTAAAGGTGCTCACATGTTGGAGGCCCGTATCCGCGATTGAACCCCGGGAACACCCCTAAATGTGATCACATGTTGTGGACCTGTATCCGCGACTGGACCCTGGGAATAACCTGCTAAAGGGGATCACATGTTGTGGACTAATATAGGCAATTAGAATCCTGGGAACACCCCTCAAGGTAATCACATATTGAGTGCTCTATGCACTAATTGAACCCTGGGAATACCTTTTATGGGATTCACATAACGAGGTCTGGCGACTCGGGATGTAAACTATGGGTATACCTTGTCTGGGACTCATGTGGAGGATATCTATGTTTGTATTAGAATCAGGGAGTAACCTCTCGCAAAATTAAACCTATTGCTTAGAGTTTTATGATGTGGTTAATGGATCTCGTCACATAAATGTGGACAAAAGGTCCAGATGTTTAAACCCACAAGTAAATCTCGGGTGGTGGTTGTTTCATCAATGGTGGTAATATTGCATGTATCACTGTTCACAAATGTCACATTGTACAATGTAGTTGAACAAAAATGTTAATTATCTTATGGGTCAACATGTTTGCTATACCCATGATAATGTTGTGTTTCAAGATGGGCTGATGTAATAGACTGTCAATGATGTTGTTTAATTTTGTGCATACTGTGTTCACTATGAGTATCAAAGGTACCTGAGATCCAGAAGACACAAATTATTTTTAAATAACATAGACAGCTAATTTCAGGATAAATTTGATTTTTCTTGAGATAAATTAAGACACTTTATCCAGGGAATTAATAGGGGGCCTACTCCATTTTCTAACTTATTGGCTAGCATGGGAGAAAGGGGAATTAGTGTATTTACATTTTAATATCACTGCATCACATCATATAATGGGTACTTAATTCCTCAGTCCCCATAACATGTTGGCAACACTGAGAGCAGAGAGGTGAACCCTGATGGAAAAATTGGGCAACCATTAAGACACCTCACTAACAATCTCTCTCAGTAAAGTCAGTATTCGTACCGGCTAATGTCCAGTGTCAATTCGACGTTGGGTTTATTCTTCAGTTGTGTAATCTTGTCGGTAGCCCTGATCAAGCTGCTGAGAAAGTAAGCACGATTGAATCTCCAGGAGAAACATCCTTATCAACTCAGTCACTTGCCATTCCTGATTTAGTGGTATTCTTAAGCGTACTTGATACGTAATGGACGAGATGAAGGGAAGATTCTACCTGAGGTCATGGGCGGGCATATAAAACCGACCACAGTCTGGTGTCTATAAGACATTAGTCTATTGTTCGATGGTGTGATCTCTGGTGTACTAGGATCCACGTCACCAGGAGTTAACTCATTGAATCTCCAGGAAGGCCATCAAAATAACTGGACCCTTAGCCATTCATATGGAAGTGGAGAGCGTACGCAAAGTTATGTGTCCAGGAAACGATGGATAACCAACCTGATGTCATTGGCGTATCATACGACTAGGAGCATAACGTGGACAACCTGAAAAATTTCATGAAGAGATAAAACAGGATCCATCTCCGACGTCTGCCGTCAATTCATCCTCAGTTGAGAAAGCATTTCTGCCTGGAAAATGGTGGAGATTAAGGGAAGGACAAAGTTGGAAAAACTGATGTCTTTCTCCTTTTTCATTCTCAATTAAGAAGACCTTTCTGCCTGGAAAAATGGTAGGAATGTAGCTCAGTTCTAGACAAGAGCAAAGTCTGTGATGGAATGGACTAATAAGGATTACTGTTCTTAAACAGTTAACTCTTATATGGTAGAGATCACTGCAATTCCAGCAGTGACACTCTATACACAATGTCTGCGAAAGTGGACTAACGAAAGATCACTGTTCTTAAACAGCTGATTCCTTTCAAGATAAAGATCCCTGCAATTCAGCAGTCGACTCTTTATATAATAAGAACCATGCATTCCGCAGTGGAATCTTATATTATTACTGATCTGCGAGATGTCTTCACAAGACCTGGCCAGTCCTGTCCTCAAAGTCAGTAAAATTGCTTCCAAAATTCCAGTCAATATTGGGATATAGGAAGTAACCCACATAATCACACCCCTTCAAAGGTGGCTGTGATAATGACGGACTTCTCTATGGCTGAGAAGAAACGCCTTATTCGCCAAAAGTAAACGTTTTGCTCATGTGGGAGAGAAAGAACGGATACTTCCCAGTCACTCAAAAGCACTTAGCTAAAGCATGGCTGAAGAAAACAAGTTGGAAATTCCACCTGGAATTATAAATTAGTAGTAGTAGATGTTAGTCTAACTACATCTACAAAATCGGTTGCTACGTTAGAAAATAGAGCAACTAAGGAGAGAAAATGATGTCACTTCTCACAATACAACAAAATAGAGGCCTAACGGAATGAGGAAATCTCAACCAATAAGTGCACCTCTAAATCTATGGTAAGACTACAGAAATAAGTCAAGGAAATATAATGGGAAATTGCTACTATCTGCAAACACAAGAGGCTTATTGGAAAGGTAGACCCTGTGTCCAACGCTAACCAAATCTGCACTAGTAGATTTTAGTCTTAAGTTCTGCAGCGGCTGCTATACAGTTCACCCGGAAGTGATTGTCTTTGCTCCGGTGATGATCAAAAATTTTAACCCAGTTCCAAATGCCAAGATTACTGTTGGAGAAAGTGTTCAGTTAAATACACTCTCACAGGATTATCATTCTCCAGAGGCGAGGGGAAGAATGAAGTTCTGATAAAGATGAAAAGTGAGAGACATATGGAATTATACCACTCTCATCAAACATCTGGAAGGTGGTTTAATTGCAAAGCCATTACTTCTCATAATGAATCTCAGGGTACTCATGCTTTGAAAGTGTGGGACTCTGAGAGATCATTCATCATAGACAGGAAAAATAGCATGGAGATTGACTGTGGAGCATTGTCAGAAATGAGTTGGAGAGCAGTTCACTGATAAGTGTGGTCATAACTCTTCATACTTCCAGTGACTAAATGGAACTTCATGCAGGACTAACTTCATGGTCTTTGCAGATGCCACCAAATTCATGACTGATGGATGAATATTGGAGCAGATTTTTCAGGGAAAGAATCAATTGGTTCCATATGCACAGCTCTTGTTGGAGTAATGGGAGATGAGTAAATGATGACACCACTTAAAGGATCTGGGAACTGTGAACGCCTGACCTATCAGTCATTGCATCCATGACAGTTTTATGGGGAGGCTATGTGGCATGATGTCTTCAGACGTTCGCATCCCCAGTCCATTTACATTTCTCAATACTCAGTAGTTAACCACGTAAGCCGTCGTGATACCCTAACTAAAAATAGAATCGTAGATTCTAGATCGAGAGAGGGTAGATGAATGGTGGGGTCTCAATTTCATTGGGTAACCCTTGGGCTGGTAACGCTCCTTAATACATAATTAGCCCGCCAGTCGAAGCCTTGATTCCATCCCGTAAGGACATGTTCAAGATGCAGTGGTAAAATTTGCCCAAAAGCATTCTTTAGGAGGTGGTCATCTGCACTCCAGGTACCTAAATCATTTAATATGTTATGTGTAAACCTGATGAAGTGAGAGAGAGACGAATGGCCGAGTATTTTCTTGAGAAAATGTAAAAAGAAGACAGGACTTCGGTACAGTGACTCTAAAACTGCCGCTCAAAACCTGTCATGTCTACCGCAGTGAAACATTCTTAGCATGTCTATTGTCTGTCTGATTTGATGATTTGCATATGCTTATGACTGTAAACCACGCTCAATGCATATGGCAAAACCTTTGTGCATTCTGAACATTTGTTGAGTGCCTATCATGACCATTCTTAACCAAACTGTACTTCGCTCTTGAGAGTTACCTTTGGCAGTTGTTTCAGAATGTGTGATGCTATATACTGCATGTAATTTCTCCCTTATAATGGCTGAGAATGTTTGAGTGAATGAGATGATAATTATATAATTAACTTCTCATATTTGTAAAAGTAAAGACGCTTATTAAATCCATGTTTGCAGGACTGCATTGCACTGTGGAAATTAACCTAGTGTCTGTCAGATGAATACATGGGAAGGCTCATGCTATTTGTCAGGGTAAATTCATGTTTTCTTTCATTATGTGTATTCCACATGTGAAAGCATTTCTGGTGCATGATTTCTGCCATACAATGCCTACTTCTTGGTGCTTAATCACACTGTCTGTTCTCATGGTACACCGGTCCCTGTGATCTACTCATTGTGAGAATTTACAAGATAATTGTGTGAAGCTGCCTCTGATTAGGAGTATGTGCCTATGACTTAACGGTTTTGGGGATGAACCTGGAGAAAGGATATCACCCCAAACCCCCAAATAAAATTGCACTTCATCATCAGTGAGAGGCGGGTGTTCGAATATCACACTCCCTTTCCCCTCCCATTCCTCTCTGAATCTGTGATAGTACTGTATAACTGTGACAATGGTTCAATAGATGTAAAACACATGTTGTGCCTTTGTTTATTAACAGAGAATGAGAGAGATGGAGGAGGCCCCTTTCAATTACCAGGACAACTCCAGAGAAGTCCTGAGCTCTAGTCTTCAACTCCAGCTGAAAAATAAGACTCCATAAAGTACCACATGAACAACAGGTTGCAAATGGTCAGCCTGAATCCACTAATTCTGGCCTATACAGATGGCACTGAAGAAAAGTCTTGATTAAAAGCCTAAAACAGGGATACTCTCCAATTTTGTAAAAGCCCAGGCTATATCTTCAAGATAAATTCAAGAAGAAACCTTAAGAGGAGAGATTACCTGGTCTTCAGCATGTCACTACTGGCTAAGAGTGGACATTAAAGGTGCACTTGGAGCTGACCCTATCACAGCTTAATATTAATAATGGCTGAAAGCTGAAGGAGCAGAAGTTAATAAATAGAGCAAATTCAAAAAATGGATTAGTGATAAGTCGGTGTGGTGATTCAATTACATCAGAACCTGTTGTGGGAGATAGACTGGCAGAGAAGAATGATGGGACATCATAGTTTTTAGATCTTCCTCTGCTGGAAAAGTAAAACTAATCCCAAATTATCAACTTTGCGAACAGTCTACTCACCCTTCGGAAGGACATGTTGTCACTTGCTTCGGACTAGTCAAAGTAGGGAATAGCCTGAACTGGAAAAACATTATGGGGAAAGCTGAAACCTGAGACATTCCCAACACCTTCATTGGTGCTAAAAGACGGTACACGGATCAGTATAGCAGTGTCTCCCTATACTTGTTCCCGGCTATAGGTTTATCATGTGTTTTCCTCATTTGACGGTTGGAAAGGTGATAGCATGATTAAAGTGTTGTGGTGTAGGATAACCTATGGTGTAGATATGTGAAGGAGGAGGGTTTATTTAGATTGATGTTTCTGTGGGGATATTGAGTGATGTGTTTGGGTTTTCATAGATAATGTCACTATAATTTGCATATAAACTTATATTTGAGATGTAAATTGTTGGCAGAATATGAAGCCTGAGTCTTCACTTGACCTCATCAGACATTAATAAAGTATTAGTAGTAAGAGAACAGTTTTTGAGATACATGTCTCTGTGATTGTCTTGTACATTGTTGAGAAAGAAATGTCCAACTGGTGTCAAGCATCTTCATGGTGACTGTTACTCTGCTGTTACTGTTGGTTACAGAGATTGTGAAAGTCTGTGTGGTTGTTGTCAAGTATCTTCCATGATGTATGACTTGTCTAACCTGTTGGTGTGATCATTCTTTGTGAATGTTTGTCCAACTGTTGGCAAGATCTTCTCATGTTGTCTTGTTCAACCAGTGTAAAATACAGTTGTTGTTGTTTATGTTCACTACAATGGTACAATTGTCAATGTGATCATTTGTCCAAGTGTCTTGTGTCACTTGAAATAAGTAATGAGATCAAAAATGAGGTTGGCGACCAGAGCACAGTCAGCTGGAAGATGAGAGAACTGCTTTCATTGGTTACTGTGGCTAACTGCCAAGATCTATATATATATATATATGGCCTAGAAGAGAAATCATCTATAAATAATTCTGTGTAGAACTTAACTTAGGTCTAATTTCTCACAGTGGGGGTACTCGGTGAGCCAAAATTCTGAATGGTTTCTCTACAAGGGTTATGCGAGAATAAATATCAATACCTCTGGACAACACTTGCTGTTACTAACCTGTATCTTTTATAGAGAGATATACTTTATAGAACTTCACTCAATGGAACTTCTGTAATTCTCTATAAACCCACAAAAAAACCTCACAGTAACCCATTTTTTCGTGGATTTTTGAGTTCTAAAATGGCCAGCTTTGAACCCGAAGACGTACTAGCATTGACTAGCTCTGATAGTAGCGATTTTGTCAGTTCAGGACTGTCAGATAATGACTTTAGGGATACAGAAAGTGCCCATGAGGATTTCAACCTCGTGTCCCCGTAGTTTTGTGTATTGGGAATAAAGAAGATCGTGTTATCTATATCCATTCATGGCGATGTCCGGACCAAAAAACATGTCACCAGTTGATAGCCAACCTATTACAAATGTCAATAGGGACTTCATAGTTGTTGTTTATTTAACCATAAGTGTTTAAAATTATTCTAAAGTGGTGTAGGTATTCAATGAGGAAATTTTAGGTGAGTACCATTTAAAAAAAAATATTTAGTACCAATTCATACATAGTGGTATGAAATATTTTATTTTTCACAAAATACAAATGAGGTCATCAAATTTGCATAAACATGAACAAAACAACTTCAATCATACACAGAAATAAACTTTACTATATCCTCTTTAAGAATATATATACTTGTATATATCTATATAGGGTCCTAATATTTTTTTTTTAATTTATAAAATTGTCACTTCAGTCATTTCTGTACTCCAAAAAAATGGCTCCGTCTTCTTCAGAGGGAAACCTAAATTTGGCCCAATGTTGTTCCGTCCTAAAAGGGTTAAATACTAACTTTTCAAAAAATCACAATTTATTTCACAGTATTTTATTTAAATGTATGAGGGGAAGTCAATAAATAAGTCACAAATGGCTGTAGAAAATAACTATATATGATAACAACTTGAAACAAGTTTATTTTTATACATAGATTGTCCCTTTATTTTTCATCATAATTTCCACCAACATTGATGTACTTATCCCATCATTTTACCAGTCCTCCAAAACCGGCTGCATAGAACTGCATGCTCTGTTTTCTAAACCACGTTTTCACTTCACATTCAACTTCGGCATCATTCACGAAATGTCTCCCGCCAAGGTGGGTTTTCAGTGGACCAAAAAGGTGGAAATCGCTAGGGGCTAAGTTTGGGCTGTAAGGTGAATGTTCCAGAACTTCCCACCTTAGATGGTTAATTTTCTCCTGAGTTAATCGAGCCGTATGTGGTCTGGCATTGTCATGAAGAAGCAACACTCCTCTAGTCAGCAGTCCTGGATGTTTTCTTCGAATTGCATCATAAAGCATCGATAGAACTTCACGGTATGATTCAGAATTCACATTGTCACCTTTCTTCTTGAAATTGGTTAAAAGCACTCCTTGTCAATCCCAGAACACTGTCAGCATAACCTTCGCTGCTGATGGTGTAACCTTGAATTTTTGGACACAAGGTGAAGAAGGATGTTTCCGTTGCTTTGAAGCACTCTGATTCGGGCTGGTAGGGATGCACCCATGATTTGTCCCCAGTAACAATTCTGTTCAGTATGTCTTTTCCTTCATCTTCGTATCGACAGAGATGATGCAAGGACAGGCCATATTGGTTCATTCTGTGTTCCTCCTTCAATTGTCTGTGTACCCACCTTGAGCACACTTTCTTAAATTTTAATCAATCAAGCATTATGCTGTATGCTGAACCATGTGAGCACCCTATTGCAGATGCTACAGAGTCTATCATTACTCACCTGTCACCTCTAATCATCTCCTCCACCCACTGCATGTATGCTTCTGTTGCAATCTCAAAAGGACGACCAGATTGGATTTCATCAACAATTTTAGAGCGTCCTTGAGAAAATTTTTCTCCCAGCTATGCACCACTGCTTTACGGGACAAACATTTGTCAACATAAACAGGAAGCATTTCCTTACGAATGTCCTTTGCAGGCAGTCATTTTGCCCACAAAAATGCACAACAGCACATTGCTCTTTGGTTGTATACTGTGTAAGTACAGTCACCATTTTGTTTATGCGCTGCGCAAGCGCATGAGACACCTAGCACCACCTGATGAACGGTAATATAAATTTTAATGTTGCTGTCACCTAATGACACCTGTAGAAAACGCCAACAACATTAACTTGCCATCCCACAGAACTGTGTGACTTATTTATTGACTCACCCTCATAAATAATTATGTACTTTTGCTCTGCTAAGAAAAAAGTACTCCTTGATTTACTCTACTTACAGGTTTACAGACAAGTCTGAAAACTGGCTTTCAAAATTATTTTCAGTAATTTAAAATGCTGAAGAATTATACAAGTTCACAGATAAATTACTGCTACAAATGAAACTTGTATTCTGTTTAATTTTACTATAGTCTTTCCAGAAATGAATGCCGTCATTCATGATCAATTATTTTGAAAACTGTCTGTTGCATCGTTATGAAATTTTTCCTGCCTTCTTATATTTACCCCCACCCAAGGAATATGTCTTTGATAGGTCCAAAAGCAACTTAAATCATCAAAAGCTGCGACATTTCTTTGATGTTTTGGCAAAAATGTAGTGAATTCACTCGAACAAACTAGTCTTACAGTAAAGCACGTAATTTCGGGTAACGATACAAGTACAAGGCGTAGCCAGATTCGTATGGGAGTAGGTGAGGGGTAGCGGGGTAGGGGTATACCCTATCAAAGGAGAAGTAAGGTGCCTCCTTCCCTCCGCTAGCCTACGGGACACCCTTGGGCAAGGTGGAGTACCCGTTTAGCCCCCCCAACAGGGTAACGTGAAGCCATGGGAGCAGGTGGTGGATTGGACTTGGGAGCAGCCGACAGATAGTTGTTGGTTATGGTTTCAAGTCAGTGACGGTGGGCAGAGGATCTCTCAGTAGAGACAATGGCTACGGTCATCCGATCAGTATGGTCACTGCCAGGAAGGAAGAATGGTAGACTTCCCTCCTTATTGATTCCCGGGCAGAGGAGGCTCGTTAGCCTTGGTTGGTATCTCTTCTAAGAGAGGGAACTCTAAATCTCAAACCTCCGCTGCCTTGCGGGTATACCCATATGGGAAAGGCTTCGGGAGTAAACCCTGAGGACAAATCCGGAGATGGAGTCCCTAAGGCAGTTCCATGTTGTAAACAACATAGTTCTGGCAACTCCTGCGACGGCACCGATGCCAAGTTGCATTTGCTACTGCCTTTCCCTTGGTCAACATCGGCGACGTGGAGTGGGGGAACCTGCTACTGGGCAACAGCTGGTTCTCCGATTTCCATTGCCCAGGCTTGTGCCCTGAAGAGGTCACTTCAGCACCGCGTAAAGCGGTGACACAACACGGGAAGTAGCATTTGCCGGTTATACGTCTTAATGCTCGATTGGCGTAGAGCAAGGCGCCAGGGGCTACTTCCGACGGTGGGAGAGATCATCGTATCTCACTAGACAGCTACCGCCCGCCTAAGCTGGGCAGCCCCCAGTCAATAAGGTGTTGTCTCGCCACGGTTCATCTGCTCCTGAGGGTGTGTGGAGCTTAGGGGGAAATCCTGACACATGGACCGCAATCTATACACCTAACAGCAAGAAAAAAACAAAACAACCGGCCCTAAGGCTGGGAACATGGAACGTAAGAACCATGACCCCTGGCATCTCAGACGATCTAAATGAGATTGTGGATGCCCGCAAAACTGCAGTGATAAACAACGAACTGCTAAGACTGGGGATAGACATTGTCGCCCTGCAAGAGACCAGACTCCAAGAATCTGGAAGCATCAAGGAGAGGGACTTCACTTTCTACTGGCATGGCAAGCCGTGCGGAGAGACCAGGGAGCATGGAGTTGGCTTCGCTATCAGAAACAAGCTGCTCAATTCCATCATACCACCAAGTGATGGCACTGAAAGAATATTGAAGCTCCAACTCCAGACAGAGGCAGGCCCAGTTAGTATTATAAGCGTTTACGCCCCAACACTAACTGCAGCATCAGAATCTAAAGACAAGTTCTATGACGACCTTAGCAAAGAAGTCAGTGAAACACCAGAGAAACAACATCTTTTTATCCTGGGGGATTTCAATGCCAGGGTTGGCTCTGACCACGAATCTTGGCCTTCATGTCTAGGACAGTTTGGCGTTGGGAAGATCAATGACAATGGACAACGTCTCTTGGAATTCTGCAGCCACCATAATCTGTGCGTGACCAACACCTTCTTTGACACGAAACCTCAACACAAGGTGTCATGGAGGCACCCCAGATCAAAGAACTGGCACCAACTCGACCTGGTGCTCACTAAACGCAGCAACCTCCGCAATGTACGGATGACTCGCAGCTATCATGGTGCTGACTGCGACACCGACCATTCACTCGTCTCCAGCAAGGTGAAGATAAAGCCCAAGAGAATCTACAGAAGCCGAACAGAAGGAAGACCACGCATTGACACCAGTGGCACCCAAAATAAAGAGAAGGTCAACAAATTCATGCAGGCTCTAGCGGATACTCTGCCCGGCCCCACAGACGGAGATTCCACCGAGAGATGGAGTCATTTTCGCGACACCATCTACAATACAGCACTATCAACATTTGGCAAGAAGCAAACTAAGTCAACCGACTGGTTTGAAGCACACTCTGAAGAGATGCTCCCAGTCCTGGAGATAAAGAGACATGCATTCTCGATGTATAAAACATCACCTTCAGAGAAAACACTGCAGGCATTGCGAACGGCCAGAAATAGAGTACAACAGATGGCAAGAAGATGTGCGAACAGGTACTGGCTACAGCTCTCTGCTCAAATTCAAACTTGTGCAGACACTGGAAATATAAGAGGAATGTATGAGGGCATCAAGCAAGCTGTCGGTCCATCAAAAAATAAGATGGCCCCTTTACGATCAACTGAGGGGGTAATCATAAAAGATCGAGCGAAACAAATGGATCGCTGGGTAGAACACTACTCAGAGCTATACTCAGTGGATAACACTGTCAGCGAAGAAGCTCTGGAAGCCATCGATCAACAGTCCGCCATGCATGCCTTGGATAACGAACCTTGCCTCACAGAAATCAGCGAAGCACTAGACTCTCTCAAATCCGGCAAGGCACCTGGAAAAGATAGTATTCCACCTGAAATTTTAAAATGTAGCAAAGAAACAATCATCCCAGAACTGTATGCAATATTACAGCTCTGCTGGAGAGAAAAATCAATACCACAAGATATGAAAGACGCAAACATCGTTACCCTTTATAAAAACAAAGGCGACAGAAGCGACTGCAACAACTATCGCGGCATTTCCCTTCTCAGCATTACAGGCAAGATTTTTGCCAGAGTAATCCTTAAAAGATTACACATTCTTGCTGAAAGAATCTACCCCGAATCGCAGTGCGGATTTAGACCCAACAGGTCCACCATCGATATGATTTTCTCACTCCGGCAGCTCCAAGAGAAGTGCAGAGAACAGAGGAAGCCATTATATATAGCCTTCATCGACCTCACAAAGGCATTTGACCTCGTGAGCAGAAGCGGCCTTTTTAAGGTCCTTGAAAAGGTTGGATGTCCACCCACCCTTCTTAGTCTCGTGAAATCATTCCACGAAAACATGCAGGGGACCATTTTATTTGACGGCTCAACATCCCAGTCATTCAGCATCAGCAGCGGAGTAAAGCAGGGATGCGTGCTTGCTCCTACACTCTTTGGTATCTTCTTTGCTGTTCTCTTAAGGCAAGCATTTGGGACTGCCACTGAAGGCATATACCTCCACACAAGATCTGATGGCAAACTTTTTAACCCATCAAGACTCAAGGCAAAGACCAAAATAAGACCAAGATGCGTAAGAGAACTACTTTTTGCAGATGATGCAGCACTGACTACTCATACAGCAGAAGATCTCCAAAGGCTCATAGATCGTTTTGCAGCTGCCTGCAAAGACTTTGGGCTCACCATTAGCCTAAATAAAACACAGGTGATGGAACAAGATGCTGATGCGCCTCCGTCAATCAAAATCTCTAATTATGAATTGAAAGTCGTCCACGATTTTGTGTATCTGGGATCGACAATATCAGATAATCTTTCATTAGAGACAGAAATCGACAGACGCATTGGAAAGGCAGCCACAACATTTTCCAGGCTAGCTAAAAGAGTTTGGGAGAATAATAGACTAACAGAGCGTACAAAAGCTCAAGTATATAAAGCTTGTGTTGTTAGCACACTACTCTACGGGTCTGAATCCTGGACCCTGTACTCAAGACAGGAAAGGAAGTTGAATTCCTTCCACATAAGATGTCTGAGACGTATCCTGGGCATAACATGGAAAGACCACATAACAAACAAACAGGTGCTTGAAAGAGCAGATATTACCACAGTGCACACCCTCCTCAAGCAGAGACGCCTCCGGTGGTTGGGCCACGTATCTCGAATGGAGGACGAACGTATTCCCAAAGATCTCCTTTACGGAGAACTAGCCACAGGAAAGAGGCCAACCGGAAGACCCCAAATGCGATATAGGGATGTGTGTAAACAAGATATGAAAACCATTGGAATAGATCCAGACACGTGGGAGAGAGTTGCAACAGACAGATGCTCCTGGAGAAGAGATGTACGAAACGGACTGGTGCTCTTTGAGCGCAATCAGATCCAAAAAAACTGAGGAGAGACGGCACAGGCTCAAAGAGCAGTCACTTACTGCGGGACTTGCCTCGTCTCACAGATGCGGAAACTGTGACAGAGATTGTCATTCTCGAATTGGACTATACAGTCACCAGCGGTGCTGCCAGGCACCTCCCAAGCGGCACAACTCTATAGTCCTTCAGGACTGAAAGAGGCCTACTACTACTACTACTAGGTGCAATAAAAAAAAAGTAGCTTAAAAGCCGACAGAGTCGACTGCATTGCACCAGGTTTTTATCTCATATAGTTCAGTCTCTTTTCGCAGCGCGGAAAGCGTCGCACAAAGCACGAACTCCGTAGCAACGACCCTTGGAAGTCTCTGAAAAAATGCACTTGTGAAATGAAGGACGCAGCCCAGAATCGAACATACAACCTTCGGAGCCCGAGTCAGACGGCTTGACTACTTCACAACGGAGACTCCCGAGAGGTGTGCAATGTGTAATATTAGTAAAGACAGAGAATTTACAGAGGCATGGTGTAAATAATGTGTAAATTAACAGGAAAGTAGAAGGAATATATTTCTTACCTTATTTTTCATTTCCTTCTTGTTTCTTCAGCTGCTGGTTAATAATATGTACACTAGTATTCATGTTACTGGGATGCATTTAGCTTTTTATATTGAGTTCATGAAAGCTTCCAAATAGCAGTGCGTTAATTTGCATAGGGAGTGACCAGAAATGATACCGCAATTTAGTCATCATGTATCAATTTTTAAGGATCTGTTCAGCTGTCTGTGTAGTCTGTTCACATGTACACATGGGTGACAGACCCGTTTTGAGTCTTCGTGAAAGATTGTCTACTCTGCTGTTTACCGTTCTGAGACGGAATATGATTACCTGTTTTGCACTATGAAAATAGTTGTCAGTGTCTCTGTAGTGGGCTTTCTTCTTAATGACCAAGATGTTGGTCTTCTTTTCATTGAAGTTTATAGATTGATTCGTATGCACGTGTGTTGTCCCCTAATTTGACAAGGTGTTTGCTCTCACGTTTCTTGTTATGCCACAATATGTCAGTTTCCACCGCAATATTACTCTTCTGTTGGTATTCAATGCGTTTAGTGTGTGTGTGTTTTTTTTAAATACAGTTGTTTGTCACCGCTGAGGGCTTGCGGAATTGAAAATTCATCACTGTGGAATACAAACTGTTGCCATTGACATTGTGCTGATGCTATAATGTTTAGGGCCTGCAATTCGTCTGAATAGTTGAAGCAAAATATCCCAGTAAGTGTGCACGTGGATTAAGGTCTGCGATCTGCTCAGACCTTAATCTGTGTCGGACGATTCCAGTAGGTTGATGACTGCTGTCGGTTGCATAAAATTCAATCCATCCTTTCTCCAATAGTCCTCTTTCTCTTTCAACACTTGGTCCTCACATTTTTTCCAGTAACTTTTTTCAATATTTAATAGCGCGGAGTGGGTTAGTATTTTGACGTCAGACAATTTGAATGTAGTATTGGCAGCTGCCACCTGTCCTTTAATTTTAGCCCACACAAGTTCTATAGGGTTTAAATGAGAATGATATGGCAGAAGTCTCAAGCACCTATGGCCATGCTCTTCTATCATCTTGTCGATTTGATATTTCTTGCTTTTTTGTGCCTGTTTTACAAGGGACAACAACTGTAGCTTGAAATATGTTTCTGGAAATGGTATGTTTTCCCTTCAGAGCCATATCTTTATTGCTTCCTGTGTGCTTGATGCCGTAGGTATTTTGTCTTCTTGGGCAACAACATTGTGATATGATGCATTGTCCATGATTAGACAAGACGGTCTATCAAGGGATGGAAGTACCGTATTCTCGAGCCAATCTCTAAATACATTACCATTCATCTCATTATGATAATCCCTATTGTCTGTATGCTTTGATACAAACATGAGCCCAGCATTCTGTAGTAAGCCATTATGAGTACTACCAGCATAGGCTATGACCAAACGCTGTCCTTTACTTCTGGGCACATAACGCTTTATCTTTCCATCCACTGATTGCCATTCCTTTTCACTTGTATGGTGCGCATTGATCCACGTCTCATCCAAATACACTATGTCATAATTTTCTTTTTTCCAATTTCCCTTATTTCACGTAGGTATCTGCTTCTCATGGCTCCTAAATGCGGTTGCTCGCAAAGGATATTTCTACCTCCCTTGTACTTTCTGAAAGTGAAGCCTAATGTCCTTATAATTTTCCACAAAGTTGTTTTGGATAGCTCTATGTTATTGTTCTTTCTCAACCAAACCCTAAGTTTTCTTACAGTCACTGTTTCTTTGGCATCCATCATTTTTATAATAACTCGCCTTATGACATCCTTGTCAAAACTGTCTACAATTACCTTTCTACCTGCCGTTTGCTAATCATGTGTTGGTTTTATTCCAGATTCTTGCACCCATCGACGAAATGACCATTTACTCAAAACCAATGCATGCACCGTTCTTTTTTCGGGATTTGTAACAGTTTGAAACAGTTTCCTGCGATCAGCTTCTTGTCAAAAAATTTGTGTACAACTTAATAGCGATGCTTTGAAGTGTACAAAATTTCACATTCAATCCCATTGAACAGTATTCACACATTTAGATGTTAGTGATAAGTGGTAAGATTTAAACAAACAAAATAATCAGGATTCATGAAAGTACCCACATATTGACGACACCTCTGAACACTCCCATTTTAAACTGCGCGGGGTTCTTGTCATAAAGCCAACCCAGTGAATCACGAGGAAATTAACCATTCAACGCTAATATTTCCTTGTGAAGACGTAATACTTCTAATAATGTGCCCTTCATCTCTGACCCGTAAATTATATACCGCATATAAACAAACTTTGAAATCTGCTGTACAATCTCCAGAACAAAACATTTTTTGTTGGGTGGACACAATTATAAGGTTATATGCTAAATCTCATAATTTTCCCTCAGTTGGTTACTGAGATATGGATGTTTATATTGAGGCAAACAAATGTGAATGCACTATAGTTAAATTGCCAGTTCTAATTATAAATAAATACAAGTCCACTATAGTAATTAGTATAGTCAAGGCACCACCATTTTGAATTTTCAGTTATGATTGTGCTATATCTTTTTCGTGGCTGTGCTGAATATTTACTCCCGAACACAATTAAAGGAGATTAATGTTGAAACTCTTCGAGTATATGTAAAATTGAACGTAGAATTCAAAAATGCAGTAAACAGTAACAAGAAACAAAAAGAAACATGAGTTGAATTGAATTGAACTTTATTTTAAAAGGGTCACAAATTGGGCATGTAGGCCCGTCTTACATTCGGCCCTTCCAATCACTCATCTTTCGTTCATCAATAGTGCATGATACATTCACATAGGAAAACAAAACATTGTCACATGAATGTTGTAAGCATAAATAATGCATATTATCATGTTATGTGGCACATCCTCCCTCCAACACAGACATCCCGCACCAACCCACACACACATCCCTCACCCACTCTCACATAACCCACCCATACCCCACCCTTACCCTCCACACATCCCCCACCCACCACACATCCCTTCACAAACCCAGACATCTCACACCCACCCACACTAACATCCCTCACACACATCCCCACCCCCTCACAACTCCCCACTCACACATACCCCAACTCACACAAACTCGCCAACACACACTCTCCACCCACCCACACACCCCCAACCACACACACATACCCATCCCACACACACACATCCCACATCAACCCACACACACATCCCTCACCCACTCACACATCACCCACCCATACCCAGTTTAAAACAAAATTAGCTTACCAAACATCATAACAATTTAGTAACTTCAAGAGAAGAAAGTTCTAAGCTACAGTTGCTTGCAGCTTAGCAGACAGACCACAGTAGCATTTATTAGAGTTGTTTCCTCCGATCTGTGATGTGTAGTTGTCAAATACATTAAATCAGAAGTAAGTATGGGTACATACACCATGGTTACCAGAATTTGCAGAACATTTTCCGTGAAAACAAATACTACCTCCCCCCATATTCAAAGAGGGAGATAACTGACATTGCTAACACTAGCAGTTAGCAGCCAGTAAGTTTAAGGTATAGAACATGGTTTTCACTATTAACATTTGGCATTTCTTTACTTTTTCAAAACACCATTAAAGTATGAAAAAGTCTGTTAGATAGAGCTAAAAAATTTAATCTAAAGGATCCCTCATTCGAGTCTGTCAATTATTATTTATAAGTGGAGATCAACGCTGGAAAACTAGTAAGTAGTATACGCTAAAATGGAAAGGGAGATAGAGAATCAAAATAGTGACAGAAACTGGTTGGTTCTGTTAAAATGTTTTTAACACACCAATCTCCATCCTGTGCATGTCAGCAATCCCAGTTGGACACATGGGGGATAGGTGGTTGGAGGTGTGGGTGGGGAAAGGATGGGTGTGTGGGTTAGGATGTATATGTGGGTGGGCGCGGGATGTGTGGGTTGGTGGGGGATGTTTGTGTGGGTGGCGAGTGTGTTTGGGTTGGGGGAACAGGTGGGGGAAGTGTGTGTGGATGGGGGATGTGCGGGAGGGGCATGGGTCGGTTGGTGTGTGTGTGTGTGGGTAGGTGGGGGTGTGTGTGTGGGTAGGTGGGAGATGGGTCTCATAACATGGTAATTTGCCTTGTTTATGTTTACAACATTCATTTCACAATGTTTTTTTTTCTCTTCCTATGTGAATGTATGCCGGCTTCGTGGCTTAGAGGTGATGACTTTTCTCCGTAATCTCGTATACTCTCGTCGGTAACGTGATGACGGTTCAAATCAGCAGTGGTTTGAATCGCATCGGTAACTTACGGGGTATGTGAGCCGGCCGCTCAGAAAGCAATGGCAAACTACTGAGCGTAATCTTGCCAAGAGATCAACATACAGCTGAAAGATGCTGGTGTTGACAGCTAAGTCCTGTAAAGGATATGCTTAAAAAAAAAATGTGAATGTATAATGCTTTTGATGAACGAAAAATGAGTGATTGGAAGGGCCGAATGTAAGATGGGCCTGCGTGCCCAATTTGTGACCCTTTTAAAATAAAGTTGATTTGATTTGATTTTGATTTGATCGCTAATATTTGTTGAAGTCTGTCATCCGGTTCACAAGTGCAGTTTGTTCAGAGACCCTTGGAGATCATCAGTAGAGCTATGTAGTGCATGCTCTGTGTAATGCTTGTGATAGGCCACTCTGTGGACAGAGAGTGAGCCACCTGAGATCAAACCCAGTGAAATGAAGTCGAGCCTCTAACCTGTAAACCCACTGTTATATTCTTAAACTAGTCAGTCATGGCTGGGAGATGTGGTCAGTCTCGAGCAGATTGGGACAGATTTGCCATACTAACAGACAAATATTCTGAAAACATAAATACATGATATGGCAACATGAAGCAAATGGTGGAAAGTCTATCCAGAGCAATAATACAGGCAACCACTGAGTCCATTCCAAGAGGAGCAATGAAAAATTACAAACCATACTGGACTGAAGAAATACAAATTTTGGAGGACAAAGTTGAAGATGCCAGGAAGACAGCAGAGAGAGAACAAACAATTGAAGCGAACATCTCTCTCATTACATGGAAAGCCCAAATCGAAAGCTCACTGTGTGGGCTTCACAAAAGGTGGAAAAAGTGTCCTAGTGGCACAAAATGGAATATTGCTTGGATAGCAAATCCATTACGTGGAAAGTCTGAATTGAAAGCTCACTGTGTCGATGTCATCTGCAGACTGCATTCTTCTGGTTTCTGGAGGAACAGCCTATGGTGAACGGAAGGCCCAATATACGGAAGTGAGGTTAAGCAGCCATGTGCTGGACGTGACGATTCCTTGGGTGAGCCCAGTACCAGAGTGCTGTGTGTCGGCTCTGCAATTATGGAAGCCTCCATGGTCTGCCCCTGCCTTCCATTGAGGGCTGACCAGGATGTCTTTGGCTGTTCTAAATGGGCCAGCTGGAATGGGGGATAACACCACAACAGTGAGAGTCAAACATCCTAAGAAACCCCCAGGAAGGTTAACCCGGTCAACAAATGCCTGCAGAAGTCGGATGTGTCAGCCTAATGGCGCAAGAACGCAGCTCTGCTGTAAACAGGCACAACGCAATCACGTCCGGAAAAAAAACTCCGGATGAATGCAGAAGAAGATGAAGAAACCCAGTGAAATGAAGTCGAGCCTCTTACCTGTAAACCCACTGTTATATTCTTAGACTAGTCAGTCATGGCTGGGAGATGTGGTCAGTCTCACACTGGCCACCTGTAAACCCACTGTTATATTCTTAGACTAGTCAGTCATGGCTGGGAAATGTGGTCAGTCTCACACTGGCCACCTATAAATCCACTGTTATATTCTTAGACTAGTCAGTCATGGCTGGGAGATGTGGTCAGTCTCACACTGGCCACCTGTAAACCCACTGTTATATTCTTAGACTAGTCAGTCATGGCTGGGAGATGTGGTCAGTCTCACACTGGCCACCTGTAAACCCACTGTTATATTCTTAGACTAGTCATGGCTGGGAGATGTGGTCAGTCTCACACTGGCCACCTGTAAACCCACTGTTATATTCTTAGACTAGTCAGTCATGGCTGGGAGATGTGGTCAGTCTCACACTGGCCACCTGTAAACCCACTGTTATATTCTTAGACTAGTCAGTCATGGCTGGGAGATGTGGTCAGTCTCACACTGGCCACCTGTAAACCCACTGTTATATTCTTAGACTAGTCAGTCATGGCTGGGAGATGTGGTCAGTCTCACACTGGCCACCTGTAAACCCACTGTTGTATTCTTAGACTAGTCATGGCTGGGAGATGTGGTCAGTCTCACACTGGCCACCTGTAAACCCACTGTTATATTCTTAGACTAGTCATGGCTGGGAGATGTGGTCATTCTCACACTGGCCACCTGTAAACCCACTGTTATATTCTTAGACTAGTCAGTCATTGCTGGGAGATGTGGTCAGTCTCACACTGGCCACCTGTAAACCCACTGTTATATTCTTAGACTAGTCATGGCTGGGAGATGTGGTCAGTCTCACACTGGCCACCTATAAACCCACTGTTATATTCTTAGACTAGTCAGTCATGGCTGGGAGATGTGGTCAGTCTCACACTGGCCACCTGTAAACCCACTGTTATATTCTTAGACTAGTCAGTCATGGCTGGGACATGTGGTCAGTCTCACACTGGCCACCTGTAAACCCACTGTTATATTCTTAGACTAGTCAGTCATGGCTGGGAGATGTGGTCAGTCTCACACTGGCCACCTGTAAACCCACTGTTATATTCTTAGATAGTCAGTCATGGCTGGGCGATGTGGTCAGTCTCACACTGGCCACCTGTAAACCCACTGTTATATTCTTAGACTAGTCATGGCTGGGAGATGTGGCCATTCTCACACTGGCCACCTGTAAACCCACTGTTATATTCTTAGACTAGTCAGTCATGGCTGGGAGATGTGGTCATTCTCACACTGGCCACCTGTAAATTCACTGTTATATTCTTAGACTAGTCAGTCATGGCTGGGCGATGTGGTCAGTCTCACACTGGCCACCTGTAAACCCACTGTTATATTCTTAGACTAGTCAGTCATGGCTGGGAGATGTGGTCAGTCTCACACTGGCCACCTGTAAACCCACTGTTATATTCTTTGACTAGTCATGGCTGGGAGATGCGGTCATTCTCACACTGGCCACCTGTAAACCCACTGTTATATTCTTAGACTAGTCAGTCATGGCTGGGAGATGTGGTCATTCTCACACTGGCCACCTGTAAACCCACTGTTATATTCTTAGACTAGTCATGGCTGGGAAATGTGGTCATTCTCACACTGGCCACCTGTAAATTCACTGTTATATTCTTAGACTAGTCAGTCATGGCTGGGCGATGTGGTCAGTCTCACACTGGCCACCTGTAAACCCACTGTTATATTCTTAGACTAGTCATGGCTGGGAGATGTGGTCATTCTCACACTGGCCACCTGTAAACCCACTGTTATATTCTTAGACTAGTCAGTCATGGCTGGGAGATGTGGTCATTCTCACACTGGCCACCTGTAAACCCACTGTTATATTCTTAGACTAGTCATGGCTGGGAGATGTGGTCAGTCTCACACTGGCCACCTGTAAACCCACTGTTATATTCTTAGACTAGTCAGTCATGGCTGGGAGATGTGGTCATTCTCACACTGGCCACCTGTAAATCCACTGTTATATTCTTAGACTAGTCAGTCATGGCTGGGAGATGTGGTCATTCTCACACTGGCCACCTGTAAACCCACTGTTATATTCTTAGACTAGTCAGTCATGGCTGGGAGATCTAGTCCGTCTCACACTGGCCACCTTCACTGCCTAGGAAACTTCCATTCATTCATTCATTCCATAGCATGTCCCTTGCAGAACTTCTCTCCCATAACAACCCTCCTGAAAACATTTTAATGTAGTCACAGGAGATCTCTATGACTATATGTTGTGTTTTGTGAAAGCGTTTGTTTGCTGATGAAGGCTAATTGCCGCAACGTCTTGTATATATCGTAATTCTGTTATGTAAAGCTGCACTACTTTGTGTCATTTTATATTGTTTACATTTTCATAGCTTTACCGCATTTCCACCAAATTTTATTCATATTTTTAGTGATGTGGATAGCAATACTGTATCATCAGCATATCAAATCTCTGGTATTTCATGACCACCGATATTTCGGGCATCATATTGCTCCTGGTTGCTCTAACATTTCTCATTATATTTTTGGCGTACAGGTTAAACAGATAGGGTGACAGCACACAGCCCTAACGGACTCATTGCTTGATGTCAAACCACTCTAATGTCTCGCCATCTATTCTAACCACTGCATATTCCTCATGATTTCCCAAAGTTTCTGATGTTGTACACAGTCAAATGCCTTTGAATAATCCACAAAACATGAGAATAGGTTTACATTAAATTCTCTGCACTTCTCTATTATTAAACGCATGTTGAGTATGTGATCTCTTGTTCCTCTTCCTTGTCTAAATCCAGCTTGAACTACGTTAATCTCTTCTTCCATTCTCTTACGAAGTCTTCCCATTATGATTTTTAGTAGGAAACTTCCAGGTTTCTATTTTAGGATGGAATGAGCTGGGAGTCAAGTCAGTAAAGAAAAGTATTCCACAAAGGAGATTCATACACATAACCACTGGGTCAGCAGGCAAATGAACCATTACAGTGGCTACAGGAAGATTGGTAGATTGTATTTTTTCTTCTACTGAATCTATTTACATTGTCACTTTCATTTAGTTGAGACATCTCAATAAAAAGCTAGTCATTTATTGACTAGACTTCTGAGAATCTCTTTGACTTGACTCATTCTGCATGGTCTGCCTTTTTGTTGTTTTATTTTTCTGATGTAATGCAGATAATATGATTCACACGGAACAGATAGCATTGTTATAACATATAATTTGTGTAACATGCATACAAAGTATATACAAAACTATTGACAAAGTATCGTTCATATAATGAGTACAGCATATTTAGTGGCAAAGTCTGTATACTAGTTATTAGATAGTTTGGCATTGAGCATTCAAGTATTTTACTTCCCCAGAACAAGATGTCCTGCCTCATTTACAAAGTGGCTGATTGATGTGAAGTGGTACTGACTGTCTTAGAGAGGCTTTCACGTAGTTAGCTGCAACAAAGACACATGCAAAATGATTAGACAGGAGTTTCTTAATGATGCAGGTATAGACTCTGTCACTGTGTCTGTAAATTTGTGTGTTCTAAACTGACTGCTGTGCAGGTATAGACTCTGTCACTGTGTCTGTAAATGTGTGTGCTCTAAACTGACTGCTGTGCAGGTATAGACTCTGTCACTGTGTCTGTAAATTTGTGTGTTCTAAACTGACTGCTGTGCAGGTATAGACTCTGTCACTGTGTCTGTAAATTTGTGTGTTCTAAACTGACTGCTGTGCAGGTATAGACTCTGTCACTGTGTCTGTAAATTTGTGTGTTCTAAACTGACTGCTGTGCAGGTATAGACTCTGTCACTGTGTCTGTAAATTTGTGTGTTCTAAACTGACTGCCGTGCAGGTAGAGACTGTCACTGTGTCTGTAAATTTGTGTGCTCTAAACTGACTGCTGTGCAGGTATAGACTCTGTCACTGTTGTGACGGGACAGCCCCGGCAGCATCCGAATGACACAAGTTAAAAAGGAATTAAAGAGCTCACAATATTTTTCTATCATTCTCTAAAAGCATAAACGTCCACCAGAAAATGATAGAAATGCAAGAGGATTGAAAACAAGAGAAAAATACATTTTGACCACGCATGCCCCATCATTTCTGTAATGCTAGGTCTGAGAAAGCTTTGATGTCCAGATCAAACGTAAAACCCAGACACCACGGCACCAGTCGGCGGGTGCTATCAAAGGTTAAAAACTCACTGTTTTCAGTACCAGGGAAGAGAAAGACGGAAAAGTGTGAAATCTGGGCTGGGGACGACATGGGGTGCTACTGAGGATGCAGGCCTAACACCTATCTATAAGTCCAGACTTTGTGGAGCCGGGACAACGTCTGTAGTGGCCACCACAAAGGAGCAATTAGGACCAGATGCCTAACACCTCACTGCAATACGGGCGGCAAAGTAGGAACACATGGATGACACATTCCTGACAGCAACCAAGGAAGGCTTGTGTTAACCGCAGATGGGGATGTAGTTATGACGCATTTTTATTGTTTCAGGCCATGGTGGGGCATCGGTCAATTTGACTGACAAATGAAACTACCGTCCACAGGAAAGGAGGAGGGGTGAAAAGAATTTGGCACTTAATCCATCTCGGTAACTCATCCTACATGAAATAGAATAGGCGGAGTTAATTAATAGGGGATATATTAATTAGCCAATGTGGAAACTAGCCAGGAACGGAAAGAATAAAACTACGAGCAGTGGCCAGCAAGACTTCAGACGCATTTACAATAGCATTCTTAGGATACCTACTGGAGAAATATTAACATTTCGTTCTGTTGGACTTCTGTACGAAGTATTATGACAGGATTTCCTAGCTATAACCCAGGTAATACCATTACTCTGATTAGTTTGTCTGCTAGTCTGAAGGCTTGTGTAGTCTCTTGTTCTGCATATTCTCCCAAACTTTACACTCGTGGATTTTCTTTGTACTTAATGTTCCAGTTTCTAGATTTACTATTACACTGTGAACTTTATCTTCTTCTTTCATTCACTACTTGGTTGTCTGATTTGTTGTATGTGATAATTTGGAGAAATCCAGTATCCAAGCTACATGAGCGTGTGGCTTATGCATGTACAGGAGATACATTTAGATTCATCCTGTATGATGTTAAACATTGGGGAGACTGACTACTTAGGAGAAATTCCTGAGAGCTACCAGTCTCTTGATAGCGTCCAATTAACATTGATTATTTGGACCAACACTCTGAGTGCCTACCAAGATTGTGGTTAAACCATTTGGTTTGAGGAATGGCACCAGTTCACCTTGTCTGCATGATGTCTGCATGAGGACAGACATGACTTAGGACATTCAATATCCCAGACAGATTCAGGGAAGGCATTTAATGTTTGACAGGACTGTGCGACCAGCCCTTCCGACAAGACAGTATGAATGAATCAGAAAGGGAAAGAGTAAGTGAGGTGAACTTATATGGGAAACACCCCATTACATAAATGTATGTGATGATGTATGTTTTGAGCTATAGATGTTCTAAATGGTTTTATGAATATATACATATATATTTATTTATTTAGAACTGATATATGTTTATGTAACATGCCATCATCTATCATCATACCATCATATATTATGACTTGAATGTATGTTTATATGAATGTATAGACATATGTGTTTGAGATGTGTAGACGTAGAAACTACCCATCTCCGTTCGTTTCATTCCAGATCTCTTAGGAGCAATGGACAGTCAACAACCCATATCCGGAAGTGACTTAGCCTTGTGAAGGGACCAATTTGGACTCCTTCAATCTGACAGTGAACTGCGTCTCACTGGGGGAAGCATGACCTATGTGCTTCTGAGCTTTTCAGCCAGATGAGTTACGTATACCATAATATAATCATCATCATCATATGATCATCAATAGCAATAATAAACACAGTTGTTGTATTTTAAAACTCAATTTGTCCGTATAATTCTAAATGTTTATAAATGTTTGTGTAGCGTAATCAAGTACACACATTTTGTATCATTTAGTGGGGGTTCACACATATTGTCCAGAAGTGGGAATTTATGTCCGGGAGGTACTTTGTCTATGCAGTCATAAGTAACCAGATTACGTTGCATAACTTAACTCCTCCTTTCTCACTTCTGGTGATACCAAGTACAGCCAAATCTATATAGATATATTCTATATTCAACGAGCCACTTCTTGGCTGTTTTCTTGAATATCAGGGACGGTGTCTTAAATCAGCATAAAAGACACTAGTTCCAGGTTTTCTCTCTGGGATCTGGGGTGGTAATTAGTCCCATCTGACAGAGGTAAGGGATCTCAAACTGCACCCAGAACTAAACCCCAGTAGGAGAAAACGAATTTGGCTGAGTGGTTGCCCATCTGGGATCTAACCCCAGCCAGTTGGCGACAACTGTGTCTGTAAATTTGTGTGCTCTAAACTAACTGCTGTGCAGGTAGAGTCTGTAAATTGTGTGTGTTCTAAACTGTCTGCTGTGCTTATAAAGACTCTTCCAGAATGTGTGTAGATTTGTGTGTTATAAACTTACTGCTGTGTTTTCTACTTCAGTTGGCAGGTCTGGAGCAGCCATTGGTCAATATGACTTTCCTATCCTCTCTGTCAATTGATGTTTTAATGGAGTTGGTCTTACTTATAATAATATAACATATGAGGGCGAGTCAATAAGCAAGTCACACAGTTCTGTGGGATGGCAGGTAAATGTAGCTGGTGTTTTCTACAAGTGTCATTAGGTGACAGCAACATCAAACTTTATATTCCCATTCGTCAGGTGGTGCTAGGTGTCTCATGCGCAGTGCATAAACAAAATGGCGACTGTACTTACGGAGTGTACAACGAAAAAGCAACATGCTGTTATGCGTTTTTTGTGGGTAAAAGGACTGCCTGCAAAGTACATTCATAAGGAAATGCTTCCTGTTTATGCTGATAAATGTTTGTCCCGTAAAGCGGTGCATAGCTGGGTAGAAAAATCTTCTCAAGGACAATCTAAAATTGTTGATGAAATCCGATCTGGTCGTCCTTTTGAGATTGCAACAGAAGCATCCATGCAGCGGGTGGAGGAGATGATTAGAGGTGACAGGCGAGTAACGATAGACTCTGTTGCATCTTCAATAGAGTGCTCACATGGTTCAGCATACAGCATAATGCATAATCGATTGAAATTTAAGAAAGTGTGCTCAAGGTAGGTACCCAGACAATTGAAGGAGGAACACAAAATGAACCAATTTGGCCTGTCCTTGCATCATCTCTGTCGATACGAAGATGAAGAAGACATGCTGAACAGGATTTTTACTGGGGACGAATCATGGGTGCATCACTACCAGCCCGAACCAATGCATGCTTAAATGCAATGGAAACATCCTTCTTCGCCTTGTGTCCAAAAATTCAAGGTTATGCCATCAGCAGGGAAGGTTATGCTGACAGTGTTCTGGGATTGTCAGGGAGTGCTTTTAACCAATTTCAAGAAGAAAGGTGACAATGTGAATTCTGAAACGTACTGTGAAGTTCTATCAATGCTTCATGATGCAGTTTGAAGAAAACGTCCAGGACTGCTGACTAGAGGAGTGTTGCTTCTTCATGACAATGCCAGACCATATACGGTTCGATTAACTCAGGAGAAAATTAACCATCTAAGGTGGGAAATTCTGGAACATTCACCTCACAGCCCCAACTTAGCTCCTAGCGATTTTCATCTTTTTGGTCCACTGAAAACCCACCTTGGTGGGAGACATTTCGTGAATGACGCCGAAGTTGAATGTGAAGTGAAAACGTGGTTTAAAATACAGCACGCAGTTCTATGCAGCCGGTTTTGGACTGATAAAATGATGGGATAAGTGCATCAATGTTGGTGGAAATTATGTCGAGAAATAAAGGGACAATGTATGTATAAAAATAAACTGGTTTCAAGTTGTTATCATATTTAGTTATGTTTCTATAGCCATTTGTGACTTACTTATTGACTTCCCCTCGAAATTGTATAGAAACATCATCAATTGGCTATGGTGTAGATACATCATAAACTGTCTACTATGTAGAAACATCAACTGGCTACTGTCATCTTCATCATGTGCCATGCTGATAAGCACCGGCGGTTATGTTTTGCCATCTCACGCTCACCAGAGTTGTGGATTAGCTCTGTGTTCTTATCTCGACCATACCACATGGTCAAGATATTTACTTCTCTGCTTTCCCCTTGTTCTCTTCCCCTCGATCTTGCCAGTTGTCACCAAGTTCTTCAATTTACTTCTTGTCATAATCTGTCCAAACATTGTGACTGTCTACGTTTCATCATCATCATCATCATCATCATCATCATCATCATCATCATCATCATCATCATCATCGTCATCATCATCATCATCATCCACTTCTACCATCAAGCGTCGCGAGGAGAAATAATTGGCATTCCAGTGCCCGATGTGTGGCACTGGATAGTGTAATTCCGTGTGATTGTACAATGTCTTTGATGTCGTCAATCCATTTTCTTCTCAAGCGTCCTCTTGCTCTCATCGTAGATTATTTCTGATGTAGGGCCAGCGCTGGTAGTTGATGGTGTTGCATTCTAATGAGATGGCCAAACCATTTGATCATCTGTCTTTTGATAAATGTGGCACAAGGTGTTGATCGCACTGTCTGGTAACAACATGTCTTATGTGGTCTCAGACTGTTTAGTTGGCAGCGCTATTCAGGCATCTCATTTCACAGTTGTTGATCTTGCCCAAGTGTGATTTGGATAATGTCCTAGTTTGAGATTGGTAGCATAGAGCTGGTGTGAATATGCTGTTTATTATCTGTCATTTTGTGGACATAGGTATGTTTGGATGTTTCAGTATGGGTGATAGTTGATATGTAAGTGCACTTGCTTTTTGACATCTGATTTTGATTTCTCTATCTAATTTGCCATCTTCTGTGATCATACTTCCAAGATATTTGAATTGTTTAACTTGTTTCAGAGATGTGCTATTTATCTGTATACTTAGTGGACCAGGAGATCTGTTAACTTGCATTACTAAACTGTTGGAGGAATATCATCAATTGCATATGCAACACATATTGTCTTCATCACAGACTCAAGGACACAGACTTAGTAAGGTGGAGAAAGGAATGTTTTGTGTGGAATGGCTCACCTTGCTTCAGAAGTTACAGATTGTGAGAATTGTATGGATATTTTGCCCTGGCCATGCAAGAGTGCGAGGGAATGAACAGGTGGATAGGTTGGCAGGGAATGTACCTCTTGGTGGTAGATTACCTATCGACAAAGGATAGGTGGTCATGCGCCTGTCAGAACAGGTGGAGAAGGTGGAGGAACAGATTGAGAACCTGTATGTGGAAAGGATGAGATTGCTGGGGATTGGCAGGGGATCTGGTAGAATCTTACGGTGATGTGAGGCAGAAAAAATTAAATTCTGTAATATTTAATTTCTATGTTCCGATATGGTATAGGGTTTGATACTCAAGACTGCTGATTGATAAAATACTGTCACATTGACTTTATACTTAACAGTTGCCATGCAAACCAAGATAAACATCGGCTGTATTGGGTTTCTTAAATATGATCTAAAACTGTCATTGTTTTTAATTTATAGGCTTAATTTTTTGTATATATGTATATAAATAGAACTTTTATATTCTGACACGAGCTTTTAGTGATATCCCTTAGCATTTATTTTCTTCATAATTAAAAAACAAAATTTTCAACATGTTCATTGACAATTTGTGTGGTGTTTTGACTGCTGCACAAAAACTAAATCTTAGTTTCACAAATGCTCTTGTCAAAATGTAAATAATACAATGAAGAATACGTGTACCAAGTTTCATTGTAATATGATAAACAGTGTTTGAAAAAATTTAACCAATGTAAAAAAACAAAAAATGGCAAAATGAGAAAACGGAGAAAAACAAATTATTTTCATGTTTTTTTTTTTAATACTACTAAAGTTATTTTAATGCTTTAACAAGTTCTTTTACATAGAAATACAGTTTACAACAGTACATGACAATTAGGAACAATCCTGCTGTGTATGCAGGACCTCCCTCCAGGCCATGCAGCTCCTTTTGTCTCTTCAGTTTGGCCACTCGTACACTGTCGCATCTCTTTGTTTGCTTGACCTTCTTGCACTTCAGACTATTTGTAATTCTTTTCTGCATCCTAGATGCTCCTAGTCACTGCATATGCAGGCCTGTCGAAAATCCAAAAATCTGGGCAGTGTCTTGGGCAGCAGCAGCTCGAAAGTTGAACTCTCTTGCTGCAGTTACAACTGCAAACTGAGCACGCTTGCGTTAAGCAAAGTTATCTTTAGTAAAGCGAGCCCATATCAAGCTGTGTAAACACTCATTTGAATTATGAGGTTGTCCTGACACACATCTACTAAGTAGTTTAGTGTCAGACATTGTCATAATTTGGCAAAAGATATTTCTCAAGCTTGTCACTGTTGAGCCATGTGTGTAACATCCTGTCATGTACAGTGATGCCTGACTGCTGTGCATGAGCCTGACGAACATACTTTACAGTTTGAGAGAAAACAGTGTCCTCCAGATCTTCTATCTTTGAATATAGTTTATTCGCTTTGTTGTGAAATGTTTTGTGATGAAGACCTTGCAGGTTCATGTTTTCACAAAAGTTATTGAATACTGTTGCACCCATCCCACAAACTAATGCAGAATATACTGACTGGCTGTTGATGGCAACAGATATATCCCCATCATTACTTCTTGCAGTTAGGTATCTTCCACAAACTAGTTCTTCACAACAAGAGCAGTAAACCTCTGCATGCACAGCTAATCCTTTGGCTTTCTTGCTGTCAGTTTTCAAAATAAGACTATATTTTTACATAAGGACAACATAACATTTTAATGATTTCATCCATTTCTGAACAATCAACTACTACTCTGTGTTCCAGTTTGTTTTTGGTATACGTTGTCATCAATAGAAACAAGCTTCCTGCAAGAGGAGGTCATATATTTATAAGTATCTCTTTTAAATTGGCTTTTGGTTTTGTTTTTCTCGAAATAAAAGAGTCACTTCCACAACTTTGAAAAGAACACAATGCTGCTAAATCATTCAGACTCATTGTAAAAACACTTGGAGATGGCATGCGCTGTTGTGTTTAGCTGGGTCAGATTCAGAATTTTCTGTAATGTTTATGACGTTCTGGTAGGTTTTTCAGTGCTTACAAGCATGTGCCAGTTATTGACTGCATGATTTCTTAGTTGAGCAGATGACTGGATGTTTAATTTCTTGGAACAAGGCATTTTTCAATTCGCGTGTTGATCAGTTGCCAAGCAAAAACACAACAAAACGGCCATCTAGGAAACCCGCGTGATCTGTTTCAGCCAATGGGGATCGCGCATTGCTTACGGTCACGCGAGGTGTTTCATATTTGGAAGTTTCCGGAAGATTATTGATTCGAAAGAAACAATTGTACATAGAAGAGTTCCCAGTTACAAGAACCCAAAGTTTAATGAGCAATTAGGGGAGATCTTGACCTTTAAAATGGTGTATGACACATGTGGATAGCGCTTACCCCAGATACTGTTGCTGTGATTTGAAAAACGTCAATTTCTAACAATTTTCAATAAGTAGACAATTTGACACTTAGGGTGGGTTAAGTAAAATATGAATATTGCATTAAAATAAAAGTTTTTAAACAAAAACAAACACCAAATCTGATAGAAGACATGCTTAGGTGTTTAAAAATGAACTAATCCAAAAATAGCCGAATTGAATAAAAATTGTTATTTTTTTATGCCGCACACCGCCTTAAAACTGAGAGGGAAGACCAGGAGAATTTTCAGTCAGATAGCGGTGGGAATGATTAGTAGTGTGAATCTTCGCTGGCTGTTGAACAAGGGGACAGAGGGCACATGGGAATGTCCTGAGTACAGTGATGTTGGATTTTAGCTCTACTCAACTCAACTCAACTTCGGTTTTTGCAGTATTTATACTCCGAATACATTTGAATCCGAAGTAAAGTGTTCAAAATTGTATGAAACTGTTCTGTCAAGGCTTGCTCCTTTGGATATTCTGTCTATGTAGATATTAAATAGCTGAGGATAGAGCACACATCCCTGTCTCACTCCAGTATTGACTTTGAAATATCTGAGATACTTTCTTGTGTTCTTACTGCATTTTGGCTCGAGTGGTATGCTGTTTTCTAGCAATAGTCCTTGTAATCCATAGTCTTCAAGGAATAATTTGTATCTGCCTACTCTATCGAAAACCTGTTTCTGATCTACAGACACAATATTCTGCTGGACTCTATATTCAATGGTTTTTTGACATATATGTCTTAGTGTGAATAGTGCATCAGTGCAACTTTTACCTTATATGAAACCAAATAGTACTTTGCTTAACTGTTGTTCAACTGTGGGTCTAGCTCTTTGTTCCAATAGTTTTGCGGACATTTTCCATATATGACTCAGGAGTGATATACCTCTGTATGTTTTGCACTCTCTCATATTGCCTTTCTTTTTTCCATTGTACTGTGTACAGCATCATAAACTGGCTACTGTGTACAACATCATAAACTGGCTACTGTGTACATCATCATAAACTGGCTACTGTGTACAACATCATAAACTGTTTACTGTGTATAAACATCATCAACTGGCTACTGTGTACACCATAAACTGTTTACTGTGTACAGCATCATCAACTGGCTACTGTATACAACATCATAAACTGCTATTGTGTACATCATAAACTGGCTACTGTGTACAGCATCATCAACTGGCTACTGTGTACAACATCATAAACTGGCTATTGTGTACATCATAAACTGGCTACTGTGTACGACATCATAAACTGTTTACTGTGAATAAACATCATCAACTGGCTACTGTGTATAAACATCATCAACTGGCTACTGTGTATAAACATCATCAACTGGCTACTGTGTATAAACATCATCAACTGGCTACTGTGTATAAACATCATACACTGGCTACTGTGTACAACATCATAAATTGGCTACTGTGTATAAACATCATCAACTGGCTACTGTGTTGCAACATCATAAATTGGCTACTGTGTACATTATTACATGTCAGAAAGAGAGTATTGAAATGGTAATAGAACCTCTTCTGCTGTGTGGCAGTGACTCTTGGAATGTGAATCAACAAACTGGACAGATCTTGAAAACACTGGATATGTGTGTGTATGAGGTGAATGTTGGAATACCTGGGACTGCCAGACAAACTGACAATGAGTACCTGGAAGAAGCTCATGAAACAACAAATTCCTGTCATGGGAATCTGTTCTGGCTGTCTGATGTGGTAGGGCCATCTCATTTTATAGACCTAAATGCATGCAGGAACAGGTGGCCAGTCTTTCCCTCACTTAGCGGATGATGTGCGCAGGCATTGAACCCTTGTCTGGCTGCAGAATGAACGATTGAACGAACAAACAAACTTTATTTTCAAAATGTCACAATTGGACATGCAGGTCAGCCTTACACTTGACCCTTCCAACCACTCATCATTAATTATCTATTGTGCATGTTGCATTCACATAGGGGAAAAAAACAATGGTCAAATGAATGTTGTGATGGAGATGGAAATGATGCTGGGTAGCTTAAGATGGTGGCTTGGAGGAATATCATCAGTGACATTGATGCAGAACACCGAGGACCGAGGTCTGGGGAGATGCATGAATGCCTGTGCCATTCGATGAGGCAGTTGATGATGTAGAAACATGGTCAACTGGTTACAGTGTAGAAATAGCATAATGTGAAACATTGGTCTCAAATATTGTCATCTTTTATTTCTCAACATTTTGTCGTGGATTGTTTGTGTTACTTTTTGAATTCTCTCCCAGATCAAAAACCTGTGGCACAGAAAACTCCAGAGAGTTTCAAATATTGCAGCCTTGTGTTGCTGACACTACAGAGTGCTGTCTTGATTCTTATTATGCGCTATGTACGCACGCGGGATGGGGACATGTTTGTGGCAACTACAGCGGTAATTGTTTCAGAGGCTTTAAAGTTGCTTGCCTGCCTTATTATCATCCTCATCCAGGTAAGAATCAAATATAATTTTTATCAGTGCTTTGTGGTTTTCCTTTGCACTTGTCCTTATGAAACTGTCAGACTTTGAGTGCCCAGAGTTTGCAGATTTCAGGAAATTGTTACTTCTACAATTGCCAGGTAAATGGAACACTTTATGATGAGAACAAAAGAACAGCTGATGAACACTTACATAATTCACTTCATCACAACTGACCAAAGGGCAACAGCCTAATCCCCTGTCGATCTGTAACAGCAACAGCAGCAACATTGTGTCCTGTTGTCAGACAGATGGCTGCAGCTGAGGGAGATCTGTAACAGCAACATGGTGTCATGTTGTCAGACAGCTGGCTGCAGCTGCGGGAGATCTGTAACAGCAACAGCAGCAACATTGTGTCATGTTGTCAGACAGCTGGCTGCAGCTGTGGGAGATCTGTAACAGCAACAGTAGCAACATTGTGTCATGTTGTCAGACAGCTGGCTACAGCTGTGGGAGATCTGTAACAGCAACAGCAGCAACATTGTGTCATGTTGTCAGACTGGTGGCTGCAGCTGTGGGAGATCTGTAACAGCAACATGGTGTCATGTTGTCAGACAGCTGGCTGCAGCTGTGGGAGATCTGTAACAGCAACAGTAGCAACATTGTGTCATGTTGTCAGACAGATGGCTGCAGCCGTGGGAGATCTGTAACAGCAACATGGTGTCATGTTGTCAGACAGCTGGCTGCAGCTGTGGGAGATCTGTAACAGCAACAGTAGCAACATTGTGTCATGTTGTCAGACAGCTGGTTGCAGCTGTGGGAGAATAGTTTTCAGCATGGTCTGAGTTCAATGGTGAGGTGAGGAATTATGCTTGTCCAACAGCTTAGTCAACCCAAAAACAGTCATTTACACAAACTCTGTAGCTCCAGCGATGACCCTCAGGAGTCTAATAAAAAATGCACCCGTGAACCGAAGGACGCGGCCTGAAATCGAATCCACAATCTTCAGAGGCTATGTCAGACGGCTTGACCACTTCGCTACAGAATCCAACATTGTCAGATGAGCGCCAGCAGTTTTCTAGGAAGGAAAGTTGGAAAAGAAGAGATGGAACCCTATCTCATTGTTTTAACACATTATATCTCTTCATGTTCGTCTTTGTTCCTTGTTTTTTAAGGGGAGTACATCACACGAGGTTCTGCATCTCTAACTGAGATGCAATGGTGTCTGTGACGTTAGCATACATTAGTGAAAGGTTGTCTTCATGTAGACAGATTCTGTCTAAGCTAGTGGACCTACTTCCTGTAGACAGATTCCATCAATAGTAGCGGACCTACTTCCTGTAGCCAGATTCCATCAATGGTAGTGGACCTACTTCCTGTAGCCAGATTCCATCAATGGTAGTGGACCTACTTCCTGTAGACAGATTCCATCAGTGGTAGTGGACCTACTTCCTGTAGACAGATTCCATCAATGGTAGTGGACCTACTTCCTGTAGACAGATTCCATCAATGGTAGTGGACCTACTTCCTGTAGACAGATTCCATCAATGGTAGTGGACCTACTTCCTGTAGACAGATTCCATTATTGGTAGTGGACCTAATTCTTGTAGACACATTCCATCAATGGTAGTGGACCTACTTCCTGTAGACAGATTCCATCAGTGGTAGTGGACCTACTTCCTGTAGACAGATTCCATCAATGGTAGTGGACCTACTTCCTGTAGACAGATTCCATCAATGGTAGTGGACATTATTCCTGTAGACAGATTCCATCAATGGTAGTGGACCTACTTCCTGTAGACAGATTCCATCAATGGCAGTGGACCTAATTCCTGTAGACACATTCCATCAATGGTAGTGGACCTACTTCCTGTAGACAGATTCCATCAAAGCTTGTGGACCTACTTCCTGTAGACAGATTCCATCAATGGTAGTGGACCTACTTCCTGTAGACACATTCCATCAATGGTAGTGGACCTACTTCCTGTAGACACATTCCATCAGTGGTAGTGGACCTACTTCCTGTAGACACATTCTATCAATGGTAGTGGACCTACTTCCTGTAGACAGATTCCATCAATGGTAGTGGACCTACTTCCTGTAGACAGATTCTTTCAGTGGTAGTGGACCTACTTCCTGTAGACAGATTCCATCAATGGTAGTGTACCTACTTCCTGTAGACAGATTCCTTCAGTGGTAGTGGACCTACTTCCTGTAGACAGATTCCATCAATGGTAGTGGATCTACTTCCTATAGACAGATTCCATCAAAGCTAGTGGACCTACTTCCTGTAGACACATTCCATCAATGGTAGTGGACCTACTTCCTGTAGACAGATTCCATCAATGGTAGTGGACCTACTTCCTGTAGACAGATTCCTTCAGTGGTAGTGGACCTACTTCCTGTAGACAGATTCCATCAATGGTAGTGGACCTACTTCCTGTAGACACATTCCATCAATGGTAGTGGACCTACTTCCTGTAGACACATTCCATCAATGGTAGTGGATTTACTTCCTATAGACAGATTCCTTCAAAGCTAGTGGACCTACTTCCTGTAGACACATTCCATCAATGGTAGTGGACCTACTTCCTGTAAACAGATTCCATCAATGGTAGTGGACCTACTTCCTGTAGACACATTCTATCAATGGTAGTGGACCTACTTCCTGTAGACAGGTTCTATCAATGGTAGTGGACCTACTTCCTGTAGACAGATTCCATCAATGGTAGTAGAAACTGAACAAGACCTGCCAGAATTAGTTAAAGATGTCAACAACAGAGGTCATGAAGGGGATAGACATGTAGCTTGAGTAAAGGAGCCTGTTACATGCCTGGAGCTGTGCTGGCTGTGTGGTGCTAACCCCTTTATGTTATAGATGAGTGGGCACTCAGTGGGTGATGTGGTGAGTAGCACCCTGGCCACCTGTACTTCCACCTGTACTCCCACCTGTACTCCCACCTGTACTCCCACCTGTACATCCACCTGTACTTCCACCTGTACTCCCACCTGTACTTCCACCTGTACTTCCACCTGTACTCCCACCTGTACTCCCACCTGTACATCCACCTGTACTCCCACCTGTACTCCCACCTGTACTCCCACCTGTACATCCACCTGTACTTCCACCTGTACTCCCACCTGTACTTCCACCTGTACTTCCACCTGTACTCCCACCTGTACTCCCACCTGTACATCCACCTGTACTCCCACCTGTACTTCCACCTGTACTCCCACCTGTACTCCCACCTGTACTCCCACCTGTGCTCCCACCTGTACTCCCACCTGTACTCACACCTGTACTCCCACCTGTGCTCCCACCTGTACTCCCACCTGTACATCCACCTGTACTCCCACCTGTGCTCCCACCTGTGCTCCCACCTGTACTCCCACCTGTACTCACACCTGTACTCCCACCTGTACTCCCACCTGTGCTCCCACCTGTACATCCACCTGTACTTGCCAGCACATTTCCTGGTACCTGTTCTAGACTGGGTCAACCTGGAAACCCAGATCAGGTTTTAAAAAATGCAATTCTCAAGGGATTTTTAACACCTGCATTGTACATACTGCTTCTCCTAGTTGTCTTTATCTAAGATGGCTGGATGTCCTATTCAGTACAGTAGGATCAAGGGAAAGTACACCATCCTTGGGTTCCCTGTTTTGTCAAAACCATATTTTTGTACCTGGTCTGCTTATGCTAAGGGCAAACGACATATCTCTGAGTCACGGCTGCCGAAATACGAGGGGGAAGTCATTAAGTCAAAGGGATTTTATGAATAACTTTTTTACAATAGTGTGAACCAAAAATTATATAAGTGATATTTCTCAATCTAGTCGTCCTGCCAGACAACACACTTGGTTCACCTGTTCGCTAGTCCGTTGATGCCTTTTAGGAAAAGTTTTTGTGTGTGACCTTAAACCAATTTTGCACCGCCTCCATGACCTCATTTTCATTTGCAAACCTCTGACCCCGCAAATGTTCTTTCAAAATCTAAACAAGTGAGTCTGCTGGCACCAGGTCTGGGCTGTATGCTGAATATATCAAGACCTCAAATTGCAGAGCATGTATTGTGTCTACAGTATTCTTCACTTTGCAGGTCTCCCACTACGACGTTCATCAATGATGTTTCATCTTCCATTTTGAAATCTTTCTACCCATTCAAATTCTTTTCCCTGACTAAAACAACTGTCTTCATACTAAACTGTGGATCCTCATAGCCATCCACATGGGGTATTGCTTAGAGCCAGTTTATGTTCTGAAATAAGATTTTCCATTGCCCATACTTTTCCAGTCACTTTATAATAAAATTCCTGTTACTTTAGCGGGCAAAGCGTCCCGGAACGTTTCTACCCTCAAACGGGCAAAGCGTCCCAAACCACCCGTAACTATTATGCATTGTAAAAACGCAATCTCGTGGCTTTCCAAGGCTTCCGATTGTCTACTGTCGGTTTCTCCGATAGCTAGACAACGTGGCCGCCATTCGCAAGCATGTAATTTGAATATGAACGGATTTTTAAAAAAATAGTTTTGGGGGGTTTTACGCTTTGTATTTCAAAATGCATTTCGACAATTCTTCAAGTGGTAGTGGAGATTTTGCGAGGTTCAATTTTAAGTGGCACTGAAGGGCATGAAGTTGACTATTAATCGGAGCTAGATATCAGTGATCAGCGTTACTTTGCGTTAGCAGTCTGAGTCGGACTTTAAAGAAAGTGATTATGACTCAGAAAATGTGTTTGTAAATTGCCGTATAGATGACTGACAATCACAAAATGTTGTATTTTGTAAATTTTTGTGTTCATGTGAGGAATAGCGGCATCATTCATGTGAGTAAAATGTTCTGCATGCTTTTCCCTTCATTTTGCTGTTTATTTGACTAAAATTTGTTGACTAACAACTTATATATATATGTGATATTTTTACTAACGTAATCCAAAATCTTACCGAACCTCAAAATTCTTCTTGCCCGTTTAGGGCTACAAAACAGACAAACGTCTGCCCGGTAAAGGGTTAATGACTTTTCCTCTTTTGTCTGCCTGCATACAGACCAACTCTGCTTCATGTCACTCAGAAGATGGCTGAAACTGCTGTATGCTGGTATCATTTTACTTCATAGATATGTAACATTCAATGAACACTTTATCATATTGCTTTCAGGAGGGAAGTGTAAGACAAAACTGCTGTATACAGGGAGGCCCCGGTTAACGTCGAGGTTACGTTCTTGAAAAACGCGACTTAAGTGAAACAGCATATAGCAAAACGCCATTTCCCATAGAATTACATGAAATGCAATGTATTATGTATTGTTTATTTTGATGGTTTTGATATTTATTGGCTAAACAGAGGTGGATTGGAGGGCTAGTGGCAGAATTATTGGGATGTAGAGGCATTAAAACCATGACTCGCTCCAAAACTATCATCAGCACTACCAGTACTGCTCTCACCCGCTTTCTTAGCTAGATCTTCATAGAGAGACTTTGCTTTCTCTTGGATAGCCATCTTGCTCACAGGCATATTCCATTTGTTCTGGTCTGCGATCCAAACAGCCAATAGTGCTCCCATGTTCATCATAAGAGTACTTCTGGTACGAGTGATCTTGGAAGCACTCACAGGGGTTACGTTTTTAGCACCATCTTGGATTTTGTCAGCATCTGCACGAATTGTCCTTACCGTGTTTGGAGGTAAACCATGGACTTTACCGATATCAACAGCCTGATCGCCAGCCTCAAAACGACGTAACACATTTAACTTCACCTCAAGAGTAACACTTTTCCTAGTTCTCTTACAACCAGACATACTTCTTCTTCTTCTGCGTTCATCCGGATTTTTTTTCCGGATGTGACTGCGTTGTGCCTGTTTACAGCAGAGCTGCGTTCTTGTGCCGTTAGGCCGACACATCCGATTTCTGCAGGCATTTGTTGACCGGGTTAACCTTCCCGGAACCAGACATACTATCAGCACTTACTTAATTATGGGTGATTACACGATAAAATCCTGGAAAAACGCACTGCACAAAATGTAAGATGGCGACGTTACCGCAGCAAAGCAACACAGATAACGGAATGTAGCGACGCAAAGTGAAGTTATGTCCCATTGTGACAGCGACATTATAGGGAAACAACGTAAACCGAAGTGATGTATAGTGGGACCTCCCTGTACTGGTATTGGTTTATTTAATAGATATGTAACATTCAGTGAACACTTGATCATATTGCTTGCAGGAGGGAAGTGTCAGAAGATGGCTGAAACTGCTGTATGCTGATATCATTCTGGAACCGTTTGACTGCATTAAAGTTTCAATACCATCCTTGACTTATGTTCTTCAGAACAATCTGCTATACATTGCTGTTTCAAACTTGGATGCTGCTACATTCCAGGCAAGATATGTGTTTCGTATATGCTGTTTATGCTAGTGTTTCCCAATATAGTTTAGAGGCGCATACTCATTGGTTGGATTAACTAGAATCAACATCACAGCTCTCAGGGCAGACTCATACATGTCCAGTCTCCCTCAGCAAATGTTCTCAAGGAATACTATCTGTGGATATGTTTATGTGATATCTGCATATGCACCTCCTGCTACAGCTACTAGTAAAGATAAGTTCCAATAGAATGGATTCTTTGTTTGATCATGCACACACCAGTCAAATGTGGTCCATATTATCTGTGCTTTCTCCATCACTGGTGTTCCCACAACTGGCACCATTGAAGCCAGCACATAAGTTCTTCCATTATGACTGGATAATACAAGTTCAGAATGAGAATAACCCAGCACATCAGGTCTTTCATTATCACTAGGTGATAAGAGTTCAGAATGAGAATAACCAGCACATCTGGTCTTTCATTGTCTCTAGGTGGCAAGAGTTGAGAATAAGAATACGTCAGCTTGGATTTAAACCATTAAAGCACTAAAGATAATAAGCAAGATAAGGTATGCAAGCAGAAGGACTTCCTGTTAAATCTTAGACTTCATGTGGATAGTGTCCTTCTCATTGGAAGAATATCAGTGACTGTGTATTTAGTATTTCATCCATTGTGTTATTTGTTTATTCTCTTATTATGATATAAAACTGCAGTATGCACTTGACGAGATATGCCAGACAAGAAATCATACCATATTTTGTCTTTGGCATTTTGTTTAAACGTAAGCAAGATTCCCAGATACCTATATTGACTTATAAGTATCATTTTCAGTTTATATAGTGTAGTCATTTGCTCTGAACTATATTTTTATATGTAAGTAATGTTGGTTTATGTAGGAAATAAATAGTTGATTCAATTTTAATGATTCAAATATTGCTTCATAATAAATACACATAATGAACTGACACCTTGCCTCATAAGATAATGATGACACTAAAAGAGATTCAATTTTGTATGTGCTGACATGGAAGATGCTACATCAATTAGAAATCATACCCCACATGGAAGATGCTGCATCAATTAGAAAGCATACCCCACATGGAAGATGCTGCATCAATTAGAAATTATACCCCACATGGAAGATGCTGCATCAATTAGAAATCATATCCCACATGGAAGATACTGCATCAATTATACATCATACCCCAGATGGAAGATGCTACATCAATTAGACGTATACAACACTGTGGGGGTCAGGTCAGCACTGTGTGGGTGTGGGGGTCAGGTCAGCACTGTGTGGGGGTCAGGTCAGCACTGTGTGGGTGTGGGGATCAGGTCAGCACTGTGTGGGTATGGGTGTCAGGTCAGCACTGTGTGGGTGTCAGGTCAGCACTATGGGTATGGGTGTCAGGTCAGCACTATGGGTATGGGTGTCAGGTCAGCACTATGGGTATGGGTGTCAGGTCAGCACTGTGGGTATGGGTGTCAGGTCAGCACTGTGGGTATGGGTGTCAGGTCAGCACTGTGGGTATGGGTGTCAGGTCAGCACTATGGGTATGGGTGTCAGGTCAGCACTGTGTGGGTGTCAGGTCAGCACTATGGGTATGGGTGTCAGGTCAGCACTGTGGGTATGGGTGTCAGGTCAGCACTGTGGGTATGGGTGTCAGGTCAGCACTATGGGTATGGGTGTCAGGTCAGCACTGTGGGTATGGGTGTTAGTACATGACTGTGTAGGTGTCAAGTCAGCACTGTGGGTGTGGGTGTCAGGTCAGCACTGTGTGGGTGTCAGGTCAGCACTGTGTGGGTGTCAGGTCAGCACTGTGTGGGTGTCAGGTCAGCACTGTGTGGGTGTGGGTGTCAGGTCAGCACTGGTTGGGTGTGGGTGTCAGGTCAGAACTGTGTGGGTATGGGTGTCAGATCAGCACTGTGGGTATGGGTGTTAGTACATGACTTTGTAGGTGTCAAGTCAGCACTGTGGGTGTGGGTGTCAGGTCAGCACTGTGTGGGTGTCAGGTCAGCACTGGTTGGGTGTGGGTGTCAGGTCAGAACTGTGTGGGTTTGGTTGTCAGGTCAGCATTGTGTGGGTGTGGGTGTCAGGTCAGAACTGTGTGGGTGTGGGTGTCAGGTCAACACTGGTTGGGTGTGGATGTCAGGTCAGCACTGTGCGGGTGTGGGTATGGGTGTCATGTCAGCACTGTGTGGGTGTGAGGGTAGGGTCAGCACTGTGTGGGTATGGGTATGGGTGTCATGTCAGCACTGTGTGGGTCAGGTCAGCACTGTGTGGGTGTGGGTGTCAGGTCAGAACTGTGTGGGTGTGGGTGTCAGGTCGGCACTGTGTGGGTATGGGAGTCAGGTCAGCACTATGTGGGTGTCAGGTCAGCAATGTGTGGGTCAGGTCAGCACTGTGTGGGTCAGGTCAGCACTGTGTGGGTGTCAGGTCAGCAATGTGTGGGTCAGGTCAGCACTGTGTGGGTCAGGTCAGCACTGTGTGGGTGTCAGGTCAGCAATGTGTGGGTCAGGTCAGCACTGTGTGGGTCAGGTCAACACTGTGTGGGTGTCAGGTCAGCACCGTGGGTATGGGTGTCAAGTCAGCACTGTGGGTATGGGTGTTAGTACATGACTGTGTAGGTGTCAAGTCAGCACTGTGGGTGTCAGGTCAACACTGTGTGGGTGTCAGGTCAGCAATGTGTGGGTCAGGTCAGCACTGTGTGGGTGTCAGGTCAGCAATGTGTGGGTCAGGTCAGCACTGTGTGGGTGTCAGGTCAGCAATGTGTGGGTCAGGTCAACACTGTGTGGGTGTCAGGTCAGCACCGTGGGTATGGGTGTCAGGTCAGCACCGTGGTATGGGTGTCAGGTCAGCAATGTGTGGGTCAGGTCAACACTGTGTGGGTGTCAGGGCAGCAATGTGTGGGTCAGGTCAGCACTGTGTGGGTGTCAGGTCAGCAATGTGTGGGTCAGGTCAACACTGTGTGGGTGTCAGGTCAGCAATGTGTGGGTCAGGTCAACACTGGTTGGGTGTGGATGTCAGGTGCACTGTGCGTGTGTGGGTGTCAATTCAGCACTGTGTGGGTATGTGTGTCAGGTCAGCACTGTGTGGGTGTGGGTGTGAGGGTTGGGTCAGCACTGTGTGGTTATAGGTATGGGCGTCATGTCAGCACTGTGTGGGTCAGGTCAGCACGGTGTGGGTGTCAGGTCAGAACTGTGTGGGTGTGGGTGTCAGGTCAGCACTGTGTGGGTATGGGAGTCAGGTCAGCACTATGTGGGTGTCAGGTCAGCACTGTGTGGGTGTTAGGTCAGCACTGTGGGTATGGGTGTCAGGTCAGCACTGTGTGGGTGTCAGGTCAGCACTGTGTGGGTGTCAGGTCAGCACTGTGGGTATGGGTGTCAGGTCAGCACTGTGGGTATGGGTGTCAGGTCAGTACTGTGGGTATGGGTGTCAGGTCAGCACTGTGGGTATGGGTGTCAGATCAGCACTGTGGGTATGGGTGTTAGTACATGACTGTGTAGGTGTCAAGTCAGCACTGTGGGTGTGGGTGTCAGGTCAGCACTGGTTGGATGTGGGTGTCAGGTCAGAACTGTGTGGGTTTGGTTGTCAGGTCAGCATTGTGTGGGTGTGGGTGTCAGGTCAACACTGGTTGGGTGTGGATGTCAGGTCAGCACTGTGCGGGTGTGGGTGTCAATTCAGCACTGTGTGGGTATGTTTGTCAGGTCACCACTGTGTGGGTGTGAGGGTAGGGTCAGCACTGTGTGGGTATGGTATGGGTGTCATGTCAGCACTGTGTGGGTCAGGTCAGCACTGTGTGGGTGTGGGTGTCAGGTCAGAACTGTGTGGGTGTGGGTGTCAGGTCGGCACTGTGTGGGTATGGGAGTCAGGTCAGCACTATGTGGGTGTCAGGTCAGCACTGTGTGGGTCAGGTCAGCACTGTGTGGGTGTCAGGTCAGCAGAGTGGGTCAGATCAGCACTGTGTGGGTGTCAGGTCAGCACTGTGTGGGTGTCATGTCAGCACTGTGTGGGTGTGGGTGTCAGGTCAGCACTGTGTGGGTGTCAGGTCAGCACTGTGTGGGAGTCAGGTCAGCACTGTGTGGGTGTCAGGTCAGCACTGTGTGTGTGTGGGTGTCAGGTCAGCACTGTGTGGGTATGGGAGTCAGATCAGCACTGTGTGGGAGTCAGGTCAGCACTATGTGGATGTCAGGTCAGCACTGTGTGGGTCAGGTCAGCACTGTGTGGGTCAGGTCAGCACTGTGTGGGTGTCAGGTCAGCACTGTGTGGGTGTCAGCATCAGGTCAGTTCTCTGCAGTACATCTCCTGGTACCTGGATGCATCCTGATACATAAGATTATAAGATTTCGCCCGTGTGTTGCCGGGGCCCATACGGGGGGAGCAAAGAATAGTAACACTGTTGCCTACCATGCACGTCGTAAGAGGCGACTAAGGAGGCTATGGTTCCGTCGCCCTGCTACTGAGTGAGTGCGTGGTGTCACACTGTGAGCTGTGAATTTCACGTGGAATGCTTTTGCATCTGTCCGCAGTTGTTTTTCGCGTGAATTGCATGTTCCGAACGATGACGGCCGGCTGTTGCTGGATTGACTGGTTTGCCTTTTTGGTTCACAAGTGCATTTTTCAGGAGACTCCTGGGAGTTGTCGCTGTAGCTATGGAGTTAGTGCTTTGTGTGGCGCTTTCGGTGGGTCGCCCTGCAGAAAGAGACCGACCCATATGGGATAAAACCCCGGTCAATGTAGTCTTTCTGGTGGTGACTGCCGTTTTCATCGATGATAAACTGTATTTTTCGTGGAGGACTTTTGTGTTGGCATTCTGGCGGCGGCATTATGCACAATGTACCTGTGCTGGCTGTTGACTTGCCGACACTCCTGTCTATTCCATTGTTCACATAGGGCTGTGAGGAGCATTTTGTGATATTCACTGGCACAGGAATGGAGCAATATGGGGACGACCCGTTGCCATGAAGTTGGAACCGCGACTAACTAACTAACTAAGATTATTTATGGGACGTTAATACAACTCCTATGTGGATATGGGGAATAAGAGAAAACCTTCAGATGGATATCCCACGAACAGTTTACGGGTGTCACAAAAACAGATCAAGGTTATAATTACATGTTAAACTAATACCTCATACCACTTTGTGACTGAATAACCTGCATTGGCATGACTTAGACAGGAAGAATGTGCTAGTCAGATTTGACTCACTTATATTTGCAGAATGAAACCATTATTGATTTATCCTTTCTCTAGGTCACATACCAGCTGAAGATTTTAACCACAGCCATTTTCTCTGTTGTAATGCTGAAGAAATTATTGAGTAGACTGCAGTGGATGTCATTAGTCATTCTCTTTTTGGGTGTTGCCATCGTCCAAATGCAGCCAGACAGTTCCAGCAAGTTAGGTCCAGTTGTAGAGCAGAGTCAAGTCAAAGGCCTCACAGCAGTCATTATCTCCAGCTTCATGTCTGGGTTTGCTGGTGTCTACTTTGAGAAGATTCTCAAGGCCACCAGGCAGTCTGTGTGGTTGAGGAATGTTCAGCTGGGCTTTTTAGGCATTCTGATTGGAATGGTGACCATGTACATCAAAGATGGGGCTAAAGTTCAAGAACAGGGATTCTTCCATGGCTATGATGGTGTGGTCTGGCTGGTTGTGTGCTTGCAGTCTTTTGGAGGGCTTCTTGTTGCAGTTGTTGTCAAATATGCTGATAATATATTGAAAGGATTTGCTACCTCAGCAGCCATTATTGTATCATGTGTGGCATCAATGTACTTCTTTGACTTTCACCTCTCAATTCAGTTCACCGTTGGAGCTGTTCTAGTTATGGTTGCTGTGTATGTTTACAGTAAATATGTGCCTCATCAGACCCTTGTTTTGCCATCTGCAGTCACTAGGAAATTGTAACATTTCAGAAAAAACATGCTACCACTGCTGGGACTTGAACCACAGACCACGATACTGACTGTTGGAACACCATGACTGATATTCTTTTTTGTAATCAAATGTTTTCTGTAATCTTCAAAGTAGAGGTCATTGTTTAAAGATCTGAATCCTTATCATAGTTAAACAGATTTACCTTTTCATGTATTTTTACTGTCCCCCACCCCCAGAGATATAAACAACAGGTAATGGGAACGAAGTGATGTTCATTGACAATGTTTGTTATTTATTTGTTAGTCTCTGTTACAGTTTGGGCTGTGAACTTGTCATTCTAGGGCTACAACATTTGTGAGGTTAAAAAGAACATGTTTACTAGATCATGAATGTATGTTTCTGTGCTTCATTTAATATATAGCATTATTTGTAAGGATATAATATAAAAACTTTATAATCAGAATTTACTTACATATGATTACATTCTTTTAATGCTCATTTATATACATTACGCAAAATGTAATATTCTGGTTATAATTGACAGAATGTTTACTGATTTGAGTTATATAATTAATGTGACTAAACTGACCCTTCATGCTTTTGTTATTTTGAGGTGAGTATAATGCACTATTTACATCAGTCTTATTTTTTTAGCTAACTGCAAAAACAAACAAACAAAAAGGAAATGCATACATTATTCTAGCAGGATGCACAATATCTCCATTGTGGTCAGAATATCAGACATGACATTTATGAAATATGACATTTGGATCAATTGAATGGCATGGGATATGTCATCAGAACCAGTCGTGACGGAGATCCAAAAGCCTCTTTACAGTGGTTATACTGGCAGAAGAGGGCAGTGTTGGTGTTTGAAATGTGTACAGTCTTCAACATTTCACACAAAATATTCACACGGGCATGCCTGCCAGGTTGTGAAATGTGTACAATCTAGAACATTTCATACAATATACTCACAAGTGCGCACTTGCCAGACTGGTGGCCATAGCTTCAGTCTGTATTGGACCAGATTCACATTATTTAAATTTACCAGGTCGATGCAGCCAGTATGGGTACCAGGAAATGTCTGGGGAAGTCAAGGCAGCCCGGTATAATACTGACCACACCAGCCACTGGTCTGTACAAAGATGGGGCTAGCACCATATGCCCAGTGCATCTTATGGCATATACAAATGTCCTTACCTACTGACTGACCGGCAGCTGTTTTTTTGCCCTAAGCTTGTATAGACATAGGGCCTTTCTGTAATTCTTTCAGTGGGGGTTGTCTACCTTAATGTTCATCAAGTTCTCATCATTGTTTCTGGCTCGCCACCCAGTCATGTAGAAATGCCTGACATGATTAATCCTCCAACATGACTAATCCTCCAACACACTTTCAGAGATTACGTCACAGTGTCTCTCATGTATTCACATCAAGCTTCCCCAGAAGATGCACATCAGCCACTTACACATCACATTCAGGTTAGGTGCCACCAGCTGTTTCAGATCTGGCCTACCAAACATAATGGTACAACATGTTCAATAAATCAGCCCCTGCATGAGGGAAGGATGTGACCCATGACGACTATCTTTGAGGGTGTGGTGGAACTGACACTTTGTCAGAATATGAAATCCCAGTCAGAGTGGTCATCACAGCAGCTGTAGAATATGACGAGGAGGAGGAGAAGAAGATGAAGAGATCCTCTACATAATACAGTCACAAGCCAGTTTAGTGATGACATTTAAATTAGCTTCTCAAGCATTTAAAATCTAGAACATGTCATTAAAAAATTTGGTTTTTAAACATTGTAAATGCCGGTCTCCGTGGCGAAAGAGTTATGGATGCGGTTCGTGATCCCGCATACCCGTGTTTGAAACACAGCTGTAAGTGATTTGATAGCAGACCGTGTTGCGCTGGTTTTTTTTTCGAAAAGGTATGGGTGCTGGTCGTTCAGAAAGCAATGGCAAACTACTGAGCGTAAAACTTGCCAAGACATAAACAGCAATAAAAATGCTGGTGTTGACTGCAAACATCCTGTAAAGGAATCCAACTAAGTTTTTGTTTTGTTTTATTTTGTTTTTAAATGAATATTTATTTTTAAAATTATTTGTAAAAATGTTTAAAAAATAATATAAAAAATAGCAATTTTACTCTTTATTTATAAACATTTAAGTCATTTAGTGATTCAGTATGTAATATGTTATGCTTTGACCAGAATTATTTATCCAGCCAGAAATATTAGCACTCACATAATTTACACATGCTTTACATTACAAGCCGGCTCTGTGGCGAAGGGATTACAGACCCAATTTGTAACCCACATACCACGTTCGAAACACAGCTGTGGGCGATTTGGCAGCAAACCGCCGTGCGTTAATTGTTTTTTGTTGTTGCGGTCAAGCAAGTGTTAGATGCATGTGTTCCTCGCCTGATAACAGAAGAAAAGACTGGCCACATGTTCCTGGATGCATTCAGGCCTGCAGATAACAGAAAAAAAGTCTGGCCACATGTTCCTGCATGCATTCAGGCCCGCAGATAACAGAAGTAAAGACTGGCCACATGTTCCTGCATGCATTCAGGCCTGCAGATAGAAGAAAAAACTGGCCACATGTTCCTGCATGCATTCAGGCCTGCAAATAACAAAAAATGTCTGGCCACATGTTTCTGCATGCATTCAGGCCCGCAGATAACAGAAAAAAAGTCTGGCCACATGTTCCTGCATGCTTTCAGGCCTGCAGATAACAGAAGAAAAGACTGGCCACATGTTCCTTCGTGCATTCAGGCCTGCAGATAACAGAAGAAAAGACTGGCCACATGTTCCTTTGTGCATTCAGACCCTCAGAACATCACAGATACATTGCAGGTTCCTGCTGTGGGCATTCAACTATTTGTCTAACATACTACATACCAAGATACTGGCAAGTGGCTGGGCATGTCTCATACCTAGTTACTATTTTTTAATGTTTTATGGTTAGTTTTTCCTTCAGATGCTAAAGAAACATATCATACGTACCCAAGGCTTTGGACAACATATTTTATTTCACGCTATTTGTTTTGTAGTTATTCTATTCATGAATTCAGAAAAAGTCAGGAAACTGATTGGACGAATGATTTATTCAGTGTTCATACTTTTGTAAGACCTACTTTCTGAGGAAATGCCGCTGAAAATAAATATCTTCCAACCTCTAGTACTCAAGTCACTGTCAAAAACTCATTTACTGCTAATATAGTACCTTGCGGTGTATAGCAGAGGGGTCTTTGAGCCTGAGGAATTAAGGCTGCCTGGCTAGTGCAGTCACTGTGAACTGTGCAGGTTAGGATCCCCCCCCCCCCCCCCCCCCTCCGGCAGAAAAGAAAATCCCACACCTTACCGAGGATTCAAACCCGAGTCTCCCGAAGGAGAATCGGGCGTTCTAGCCTCTCGGCCAGCCGCTCCTCTTCAAGTCATTATTCATTAAAAAAAAAAACAACCAATGAATAATAACATTAATATTACACCCCTGCTCACAGTAAATTAATTAGCTCTGTAAATATGATTCTTGCTAACATTTATTATTTATTGCTACTTTTTGCTATTGCTTGCTACTCAGATATAGCAAGGGAAGATACCCTTTTTTGCTGACGGCACATCACTATGATTTACCCTGGTAAATCATTATTTAACATTACAAAAACTTTACACGTTTCTTAAAACTGAATTATCATTAAAGTCACTTTAGGTAATTTTTTTTATAACTAAAACTTGTTTAGGTTTCCATAGCAAATAAACAATCTAAAGTTATAAATAGTAAACAACGTTTTTTGCTAATTATTTGTCACCATCAGGACTCGCACAAAAACACAAGTAACTAATAATTAGTCTGTCAGTTTGAGTGTCAGCCGTATTAAAGCATGTGTATTAATGTTTACTTACATTGTAGGTTGCAGTTTTAGTAAATATATAAAATTCTTCTCAGAAATATAAATGAAACTAACCAGAATGTATTATTAGACTTTACAGTGAAATCAAACAGTCAATGAATCTAATACTAGACATTATTATTGGGATGGTTAATTTACCTATTATGTGTGATAGTTTAACAGATTAATTCTTGAGAGTAGCACTTTGGTTTTCTTCCACGGGTTCAACATAACATTGCAAAAGCCAAACTATGTTACTCGATTCTTATAGTTTCTAACCTGATATATTTAGATTGTCCTTCATTGGCTGCAGATGTGTTCACATATCAAACTACTAACATACTTGAGTCCTTCTCTCTGCCTCTTTCTATATATGTATGTCTATGTATGTATGTCTCTGTATCTCTCTCTCCCTCTGTCTATGTATGTATGTCTCTGTATCTCTCTCTCTCCCTCTGTCTGTGTACGTATGTCTCAGTATCTCTCTCTTTCTCTCCCTCTCCCTCTGTCTGTGTACGTATGTCTCTGTATCTCTCTCTCCCTCTGTAATCCTCCAGTGTCACTGATGCAGGAATCAGTTTGTGGAACTCGGTGGCTTGCATGCTCTGCTGCTGTCCAGTGGTCATGTATTTGAATCTCCATCGAGGCAGATTTGACAAACTTGAACTCACCAGTCTGGTTGACATGGGTACCGGGACATGTCTGGGAACATTGAACTCACCAGTCTGGTTGACATGGGTACCGGGACATGTCTGGGAACATTGAACTCACCAGTCTGGTTGACATGGGTACCGGGACATGTCTGGGAACATTGAACTCACCAGTCTAGTTGACATGGGTACCGGGACATATCTGGGAACATTGAACTCACCAATCTGGTTGACATGTCTGGGAAGCAGTGGCGGCTAGCATGATATTCACCATATGACCCGTTGAGTGGTCTGCAGAACATGTATGCGCGCGCGCACACACACACACACACATATATATATATATATATATATATATATATATATATATATATATATATATATATATATATATATATATGGATGTGGGGCTAATACCACAAGCTCAGTATGTCTGAAGGCATAGAAAATGAGTCCTTTACTTAAGTATACATTTGTGTGTCCATAGCCAAGTCATATGATATTATGCACATTTGATATATTTATCCCAGAGATCAGTATTAGGGTTGTCTGTCTATGTGTCGCCCTGTATCATCACTTCTATTTTATTTTTTCACGACCTGTTGCCTTCATTTATCCAGAGTTTCACTATGTTTGTTCATCTCTCAGCTGGATAGAAAACACGATACATACACACATTGTGATTGTAACTGACTCAGAAAGCATGCTGAGAAGGGTGAGAACAGGCAAGCTTCGTGCAGAGTGGCTTGCTTCGCTTAGGAGGTCACGGGTAGTAAGCATCACCTGGATCTTTTCTCCTGGGCATGCCGGTGTGCTGGGGAATGAACAGGCGGACAGATTGGCTGGCTCGGCAAAACTTGGTGGAGTATTGATGCATGACAAGGCAGACATGGTTGCGGCCTTGTGGGAGCACGTGTACACCTCGGAGGAGCAGATGAATCACCATAGTCTGGTAAGAATGAGACAGCGAGGTGTGACGAGGGGATCTGGCCGACGCTCGGCGCTCGGAGGAAAGGCGAGACGGACATATAATCAGATTGCTACTGGAACTATTAGTGTTGGAACTCTTCGCTGGCTGCTGAGGATGGGGACGGAGCGCTTATGGGAATGTCCCGAATGCTGTGATGTCGGTTCCTAAATCAATCAATCAATCTCTCAGTATACTACTGTCTCTATGTTTCATTCTTTGTGTATTACAATTACAATACATATTTGTATTATTCTCATAACATTCTTTGTATTAATTATTTGTAACTATCATATGCTGGTGTCATGTCTCTTAGTCACATTGGCATCAACTTAATAGCATCAGCTCAATACCAACACCAACAGTTGTCCATTTCACCTTGATAATTTACAGCCTAGTTAGTTAGTTAGTTAGTTAGTCGAGATTCCAACTTCACGGCAACGGGTCGTCCCCACCATGCTCTGTTCCTGTGCCAGTGAATATCACACAAAGTGCTCCCCACTGTCCAATGTGAAAAGTGGAATAGGCAGGAGTCTCGGCAATCCAACAGCCCTCACAGGTACACTGTGCATAATGCCACTGCCAGAATGCCAACACAAAATTAATCCACGAAAACCACAGTTCATCGTCGATGGACTCGGCAGTCACCAGAAAGACCTCATTGACCCGGGTTTTCTCACATGGCTTGGTCTTTTACCGCAGGGCAACCCGCCGAAAGTGTCACATAAAGCACAAACTCTGCAGCTTCAGCGCTGACTCCCGGAAGTCTCCTGAAAAAATGCACTCATGAACCGAAGAAGCAAATCAGTCTATGAACTTAAAAGCCACAGAAAAGTTCTTAGAATATAATGGAGTAAGAAGAAGGAAAATACTGACATTCTACAAGACCTGACATGGAAGACAACTGGCTCATAAACAGTGTCATGTCTCGGAACTGAAATACTTTAACCATGTGAAACTTGACAGTGGCTTGGACAGATTAGTGATGTCAGGCACGGCTCCTGGAAGTAGTGGGCTCTAACAGCACGGAGATAGACACGGGACATTGCAGACAGCTGGGGCATGCATGACTGTGGCTTGGACAGATTAGTGATGTCAGGCACGGCTCCTGGAAGTAGTGGGGTCTAACAACACGGAGATAGACACGGCACATTGCAGGCAGCTGGGGCATGCATGAGGCAGGGCAACTGACATGGGATCACAAATTGAGGTGGCTGTAAGGAGAGCAATGTTTGACCAGGGACCTGCTCCAGGATGGCGAGCTTAGAACCTATTGCCTGTAGTGTCAACACATCCAACCGTATGTCAGCAACAAACACTTTCCTTCAGTAACAACTCTATATTCATTTTAATAACTTAGAATCCATACTCGAACATTTATTTGCTTTCATTATGTATGATATTATGTGTGTATTTGCGCACATGTGAGTGAGAAAGAGAGGTAGAGAGAGCATATTCTTAGAAGTGGATGAGGGATAGAGAGACCGGACACATACACATAGAGAAAGACACACACTGGCAGAGGGAGAGAGAGTGAAAGAGAGAAGGAGATGCCCAGTCAGGAATTTGTAGAAAGTAAAGTGGCTGTGTTATTAAGAACATGGTCTTTGACATCTACAGATAAATTCTGCATGGATTGAGACACAAGATCTGTAGAGAGCCATGAACGCCTACGCCAGCTGGCAGGACACTTGATGATGATGATGATGATTCTGCATGCCTCCGTGAACCTGCTTACACACAATTGCTGTGGTGATCATTGTTCTCATGATATAAAACCACAGTGTCCTGTAGCAGGCAGCTGACCACACATTGATTGTTAACTTCTAATAGACCTAGACACTTTCAGTTGCCTGTTCTGTGCTTAGTGGTTACTTCACATGTTCCTGTTCTAGTTGTTACTTCACATGTTCCTGTTCTAGTTGTTACTTCACATGTTCCTGTTCTAGTTGTTACTTCACATGTTCCTGTTTGAGTTGTTACTTCACATGTTCCTGTTTGAGTTGTTACTTCACATGTTCCTGTTTGAGTTGTTACTTCACATGTTCCTGTTCTAGTTGTTACTTCACATGTTTCTGTTCTAGTTGTTACTTCACATGTTCCTGTTTGAGTTGTTACTTCACATGTTCCTGTTTGAGTTGTTACTTCACATGTTCCTGTTCTAGTTGTTACTTCACATGTTCCTGTTCTAGTTGTTACTTCACATGTTCCTGTTCTAGTTGTTACTTCACATGTTCCTGTTCTAGTTGTTACTTCACATGTTCCTGTTCTAGTTGTTACTTCACATGTTCTTGTTCTAGTTGTTACTTCACATGTTCCTGTTCTAGTTGTTACTTCACATGTTTCTGTTCTAGTTGTTACTCCACATGTTTCTGTTCTAGTTGTTACTTCACATGTTCCTGTTCTAGTTGTTACTTCACATGTTCCTGTTCTAGTTGTTACTTCACATGTTCCTGTTCTAGTTGTTACTTCACATGTTCCTGTTCTAGTTGTTAATTCACATGTTCCTGTTCTAGTTGTTAATTCACATGTTTCTGTTCTAGTTGTTACTTCACATGTTCTTGTTTGAGTTGTTACTTCGCGTGTTTCTGTTCGAGTTGTTGCTTCACATGTTTCTGTTCTAGTTATTTCAAATGTTTGAACAAATGTTTCTAAGGTGGTTACCTAAATTGCTCCTGTACTAGTTATTTCCTGGTTTAGTTGTTACCGCAACCCCTACAAGTTTACTTTCTTTCTGTTTGCAAAATTACAGTTAAGCTACCTGGGACATAATATTAATAATAAGCTAATAGATAACGCCAGACTAATATATCCATGTAGTGCATAAGCGTTTCCTGGCCTGTTCAATGACAGTGACACATCATGTGACAGGTTGTCAGAAGTCCAACAGACAGTTGTGGTGTCCCTTTAGTTGGAATGGGTCTCTCACTTAGATTTATGGCTATTGTTATTATATGATTGCACATTATCAGGGGGAAAAGTGACTCCACAAAACATTGTTAGCATGCAATTTATGTTGTTGTGACTGAATCAGCCAGAAAATATCTATACACATAATTGGTAAAGTACATGAAATAGAGTGGCTGGATGCATGTCTATTTATATTATATGGAATGTTATTGGATTATGAAATATCAAGTCATGAATGGTTGAAAGTGGTTCTGTTATTGTATGATGTGGATTTATAATTCTGAAATGTTCAAAATGGTTTTTTTTTTGTAGGTTCAGAAAGCAATGGCAAACTACTGAACATAACACTTGCCTAGTACATCAACAGCAGCTGAAAATGCTGGTGTTGACTGCAACGTCCCGTAAGGGATACGCAACAATTTTAAAAAAATTTTTTAAAGGGCGAATTCAATAAAGCAGTGTTTGTGCTATCTCTTGTCTCCGTGTGTTATTCTTGTGCATGTGTTTGTTTTTGTTGTTGTTGAGGATAGTGTTATGCATGTGGCATGTGTATGTCAGTAACTTTATTCTAACTCACGTGTCATCATAAATGTTGCTGCATAATACGTTTCTTCATCTTCCTCTCCTACTCCTCCTGTTCCTCCTCCATCTATTCCTTTACCTCCACCTCCTCCAGCCTTGGTTATAATTGAGGTGGTGCATTTCTTCTTCTGTCACCCTCCATCCCCTATTGGGACATAGGTCCTCAACCAGCTGACTCCAGCGCCCCCCCCCCCCCCATCTGTAGCTCTATCCATTTCCCTCCCATGTTTATTTCTGTTTCTACTTATCTCCGTGACATGTCAAGTCTTCCTCTGTTGCCCATCTTTCAGCTGATTGTTGATTTCTTGTCAAGATTACGCTCAGTAGTTTGATTTAATGTTAGAATGAATATTGTAAGTTTAATTTCTGTTGACACGTGTCGCAGTGTAATTAAAGCTTCTCTAACCTTCTGTATTCTTATTCTGATATCTCTATCTATTCTACCCCCTTATTCTACATTGCTACCTAAGTAGATGTACAATTCTGTCTATGGAAGTGAGGTTTCCTAAAAGACATCAGGTTATCATTTGCTTGATTTATTCTAATTATCTGTCTTTCCTCTATGAATTTTTAAACCTTGTTGTGACCTCCCATTTAGTGTTGTTAGATCAACCAGCGTCTGATTTTGTGTGTGAGACAGAAGGGCAATGTCGTCAGCAAAGACCAGATATACTATCTTCCCTGGAACTGATAGCAACACTATTCCCCTATAATTTTACACACAATTCTGTGAGTCCCCTCTCTCTGGCATCTTCACCAGATATCCTTCTCTCCAGATGCTGCTAAATAATCTGCAGTAATTCAGTTGAAGTCTTTACGTTAGTTATAATGGCCTGTTCTGGGATGCCACCTGGACCAGCAGCTTTCCCATCCCTTAGTAGTTTGATAGCTTTGCAAATCTCTTCCTTATACGATTTCTCTCAGTTGATATTTAGCTCATCTCCCCCATCTTGGGTGGTTTCTTGTATCGGTCCTGATAAGGATTGGTCCTGAAAAGAGTCTGCCAAACTTGGTTTAGTCTTTGCTTATATTATGAAGACTTCCGGTCTCCAGCATGATGGTTAGGTGTTGAACCGCTACTGCCTCTGGAGTATTTATCCTTGTGGCTGCGGTTTGCATTCGCATTTTCCTCATGTTGGACTGGTAGTATATGGTTCCATTGCCCTGCTACTGCGTGGGTGCGCGGCGTGACTCTGTGAGCTGTGAAATTCATGTGGAATGCTTCTACATCTGTCCGTTTTTGTTTGTACAGTGAACTGCATGTTCGGAACAATGGCTACAGAGTGTTGCTGAATTGACTGATTTGCCTTTTCGGTTCACAAGTGTATTTTTCAGGACACTCCTGGGAGTCGACGCTGGAGCTACGGAGTTTGTGATTTGTGCGGCGCTTTCGGCAGGTCACCCCGCATAAAGAGACTGAGCGATGTGAGAAAACTCTGGTCCGTGAAGTCTTTCTGGTGACTGCCGATTCCATCGACGATGAACTGTAATTTTCGTGGATGACTTTTGTGTATGCATTCTGTTGGCGGTATTATACACAGTGTACCTGTGCGGGCTGTTGGATTGTCGAGACTTCTGTCTGTTCCACTTTTCACTTTGGACAGTAGGGAGCATTTTGTGTGATATTCACTGGCACAGGAACGGAGCATAATGGGGACGACCCGTTGCTGTGAAGTTTGAATCTCGACTGACTGACTGACTGACTGACTGACTGACTGACTAAACTAGTTTTGCTTATATCTTGTTGATTTTATGTTTACTGCATTAGTCCTGAAAAGGACTGGTCTTGGAAAGGATTCCCCAGAATTCAACTGTGTCCCTATATTTGGTGCTGTCTTGTGTCCCTATGTTTGGCGCTGTCTTGTGTCTCTAAGTTTGTTAATCTCATGTGTCCCTATGTTTGGTGCTGTTGTGTGCCCATAAGTTTGATGATCTCATGTGTCCCTATGTTTGGTGCTGTTGTGTGCCCATAAGTTTGTTAATCCCATGTGTCCCTATGTTTGGTGCTGTTGTGTGCCCATAAGTTTGATGATCTCATGTGTCCCTATGTTTGGCGCTGTCTTGTGTCTCTAAGTTTGTTAATCTCATGTGTCCCTATGTTTGGTGCTGTTGTGTGCCCATAAGTTTGATGATCTCATGTGTTCCTATGTTTGGTGCTGTTGTGTGCCCATAAGTTTGTTAATCCCATGTGTCCCTATGTTTGGTGCTGTTGTGTGCCCATAAGTTTGTTAATCCCATGTGTCCCTATGTTTGGTGCTGTTGTGTGCCCATAAGTTTGATGATCTCATGTGTCCCTATGTTTGGCGCTGTCTTGTGTCTCTAAGTTTGTTAATCTCATGTGTCCCTATGTTTGGTGCTGTTGTGTGCCCATAAGTTTGATGATCTCATGTGTTCCTATGTTTGGTGCTGTTGTGTGCCCATAAGTTTGATGATCTCATGTGTCCCTATGTTTGGTGCTGTTGTGTGCCCATAAGTTTGATGATCTCATGTGTTCCTATGTTTGGTGCTGTTGTGTGCCCATAAGTTTGATGATCTCATGTGTCCCTATGTTTGGTGCTGTTGTGTGCCCATAAGTTTGTTAATCCCATGTGTCCCTATGTTTGGTGCTGTTGTGTGCCCATAAGTTTGATGATCTCATGTGTCCCTATGTTTGGTGCTGTTGTGTGCCCATAAGTTTGTTAATCCCATGTGTCCCTATGTTTGGTGCTGTTGTGTGCCCATAAGTTTGATGATCTCATGTGTCCCTATGTTTGGCGCTGTCTTGTGTCTCTAAGTTTGTTAATCTCATGTGTCCCTATGTTTGGTGCTGTTGTGTGCCCATAAGTTTGATGATCTCATGTGTTCCTATGTTTGGTGCTGTTGTGTGCCCATAAGTTTGATGATCTCATGTGTCCCTATGTTTGGTGCTGTTGTGTGCCCATAAGTTTGTTAATCCCATGTGTCCCTATGTTTGGTGCTGTTGTGTGCCCATAAGTTTGATGATCTCATGTGTCCCTATGTTTGGTGCTGTTGTGTGCCCATAAGTTTGATGATCACATGTGTCCCTATGTTTGGTGCTGTTGTGTGCCCATAAGTTTGATGATCTCATGTGTTCCTATGTTTGGTGCTGTTGTGTGCCCATAATTTTGATGATCTCATGTGTCCCTATGTTTGGTGCTGTTGTGTGCCCATAAGTTTGTTAATCCCATGTGTCCCTAGGTTTGGTGCTGTTGTGTGCCCATAAGTTTGATGATCACATGTGTCCCTATGTTTGGTGCTGTTGTGTGCCCATAAGTTTGATAATCTCATGTGTCCCTATGTTTGGTGCTGTTGTGTGCCCATAAGTTTGTTAATCCCATGTGTCCCTATGTTTGGTGCTGTTGTGTGCCCATAAGTTTGATGATCTCATGTGTCCCTATGTTTGGTGCTGTCTTGTGTCTCTAAGTTTGTTAATCCCATGTGTTCCTATGTTTGGTGCTGTTGTGTGCCCATAAGTTTGATGATCTCATGTGTTCCTATGTTTGGTGCTGTTGTGTGCCCATAAGTTTGATGATCTTATGTGTCCCTATGTTTGGTGCTGTCTTGTGTCTCTAAGTTTGTTAATCCCATGTGTTCCTATGTTTGGTGCTGTTGTGTGCCCATAAGTTTGATGATCTCATGTGTTCCTATGTTTGGTGCTGTTGTGTGCCCATAAGTTTGATGATCTCATGTGTTCCTATGTTTGGTGCTGTTGTGTGCCCATAAGTTTGATGATCTCATGTGTCCCTATGTTTGGTGCTGTTGTGTGCCCATAAGTTTGTTAATCCCATGTGTCCCTATGTTTGGTGCTGTTGTGTGTCCATAAGTTTGATGATCACATGTGTCCCTATGTTTGGTGCTGTTGTGTGCCCATAAGTTTGATAATCTCATGTGTCCCTATGTTTGGTGTTGTTGTGTGCCCATAAGTTTGATGATCACATGTGTCCCTATGTTTGGTGCTGTTGTGTGCCCATAAGTTTGTTAATCCCATGTGTCCCTATGTTTGGTGCTGTTGTGTGCCCATAAGTTTGATGATCTCATGTGTCCCTATGTTTGGTGCTGTTGTGTGCCCATAAGTTTGATGATCACATGTGTCCCTATGTTTGGTGCTGTTGTGTGCCCATAAGTTTGATGATCTCATGTGTTCCTATGTTTGGTGCTGTTGTGTGCCCATAATTTTGATGATCTCATGTGTCCCTATGTTTGGTGCTGTTGTGTGCCCATAAGTTTGTTAATCCCATGTGTCCCTAGGTTTGGTGCTGTTGTGTGCCCATAAGTTTGATGATCACATGTGTCCCTATGTTTGGTGCTGTTGTGTGCCCATAAGTTTGATAATCTCATGTGTCCCTATGTTTGGTGCTGTTGTGTGCCCATAAGTTTGTTAATACCATGTGTCCCTATGTTTGGTGCTGTTGTGTGCCCATAAGTTTGATGATCTCATGTGTCCCTATGTTTGGTGCTGTCTTGTGTCTCTAAGTTTGTTAATCCCATGTGTTCCTATGTTTGGTGCTGTTGTGTGCCCATAAGTTTGATGATCTCATGTGTTCCTATGTTTGGTGCTGTTGTGTGCCCATAAGTTTGATGATCTTATGTGTCCCTATGTTTGGTGCTGTCTTGTGTCTCTAAGTTTGTTAATCCCATGTGTTCCTATGTTTGGTGCTGTTGTGTGCCCATAAGTTTGATGATCTCATGTGTTCCTATGTTTGGTGCTGTTGTGTGCCCATAAGTTTGATGATCTCATGTGTTCCTATGTTTGGTGCTGTTGTGTGCCCATAAGTTTGATGATCTCATGTGTCCCTATGTTTGGTGCTGTTGTGTGCCCATAAGTTTGTTAATCCCATGTGTCCCTATGTTTGGTGCTGTTGTGTGTCCATAAGTTTGATGATCACATGTGTCCCTATGTTTGGTGCTGTTGTGTGCCCATAAGTTTGATAATCTCATGTGTCCCTATGTTTGGTGTTGTTGTGTGCCCATAAGTTTGATGATCACATGTGTCCCTATGTTTGGTGCTGTTGTGTGCCCATAAGTTTGTTAATCCCATGTGTCCCTATGTTTGGTGCTGTTGTGTGCCCATAAGTTTGATGATCTCATGTGTCCCTATGTTTGGTGCTGTCTTGTGTCTCTAAGTTTGTTAATCCCATGTGTCCCTATGTTTGGTTCTGTTGTGTGCCCATAAGTTTGATGATCTCATGTGTCCCTATGTTTGGTGCTGTTGTGTGCCCATAGGTTTGATGATCTCATGTGCCCCTATGTTTGGTGCTGTTGTGTGCCCATAAGTTTGTTAATCCCATGTGTCCCTATGTTTGGTGCTGTTGTGTGCCCATAAGTTTGATGATCACATGTGTCCCTATGTTTGGTGCTGTTGTGTGCCCATAAGTTTGATGATCTCATGTGTTCCTATGTTTGGTGCTGTTGTGTGCCCATAAGTTTGATGATCTCATGTGTTCCTATGTTTGGTGCTGTTGTGTGCCCATAAGTTTGATGATCTCATGTGTTCCTATGTTTGGTGCTGTTGTGTGCCCATAAGTTTGATGATCTCATGTGTTCCTATGTTTGGTGCTGTTGTGTGCCCATAAGTTTGATGATCTCATGTGTTCCTATGTTTGGTGCTGTTGTGTGCCCATAAGTTTGATGATCTCATGTGTTCCTATGTTTGGTGCTGTTGTGTGCCCATAAGTTTGATGATCTCATGTGTTCCTATGTTTGTTGCTGTCTTGTGTCCCTATGTTTGGAGCTCTCTTGTGTCACTATGTGTGGCGCTTTCTTGTGTCCCTATGTTTGGCGCCCATTTGATATTTTGCTCATCTCCCCATCCTGGGTGGTTTCTTGTATTGGTCCTGATAAAGATTGGTGCTGAAAAGAGCCTGCCAAACTTGGTTTAGTCTTTGCTTATATATATCTTGAAAACTTTCGGTCCCCAGCATGGCGGTGAGGCATTTAACCGCTACGGCCTCTGGAGTATTTATGCTTGTGGCTGCGGTTTGCTTTCGCATTTTCCTCATGTTGGACTGGTAGTATATGGTTCCGCCGCACTGCTACTGCGTGAGTGCGCGGCGCGACTCTGTGAGCTGTGAAATTCATGTGGAATGCTTGTACATTTGTCCGTTTTTGTTTGTACAGTGAACTGCATGTTCGGAACAATGGCTACCGAGTGTTGCTGAATTGACTGATTTGCCTTTTCGGTTCACAAGTGCATTTTTCAGGAGACTCCTGGGAGTCGTCGCTGGACCTACGGAGTTCGTGCTTTGTGCGGCGCTTTCGGCGGGTCGCCCCGCGGAAAGAGACCGAGCCATGTGAGAAAACCCGGGTCAATAAAGTCTTTCTGGAGACTGCCGATTCCATCGACAATGAACTGTAATTTTCGTGGATGACTTTTGTGTTGGCATTCTTGCGGCGGCATTATGTACAGCCTACCCGTGCGGGCTGTTGGATTGCCGAGAACCCTGTCTGTTCCACTTGTCACATTGGACAGTGAGGAGAATTTTGTGTGATATTCACTGGCACAGGAGCGGAGCATAATGGGGACGACCTGTTGCTGTGAAGTTGGAAAATCGACTAACAAACTGACTGATTGACTGATGACTGACTGACTGACTAGTTTTGCTTATATCTTGTTGTTTCGGTGTTTTCTTGCATTAGTCATGAAAAGGACTGGTCCTGAAAAAGACTCACCAGATTTCACTTGTTTCCATATGTTGGCGCTTAATGAAGTTTGGTTCACATATTTTGTCTCCATGATGAAGTCCAGATGCCAATGTCCGGATCTTGAATGTTTCCATGTGACGTTATGCAGTTGTTGTTTTTTAAAGGAGTTTGTAATACATAGGTCATTTCTGGTACAATGCTCCAGTAGCCTTTGCCCATTTTCATGCATGCGACCGATGTTGTATTTTCCAAGGCACGCTGGCCATGAACGAGCGCCCACACGAGCATTGAAATCACCGAGCATATAAATGTAGTCGGATTTTGGAACTGCCTTGATCACAGAGCCTAACTCCTCATTGAACGAATCCTTCATATCATCAGGGGAAATGAGAGTCGGTGCATATGCAGTGACAATGGTGGCAAAACCCCAAGAGGTTGCCAAGCACAGGGATAATAGTCTTTCATTACCCCCAGCTGAAATTTCAATAATTCCCAGTAGCGAATTCTTCACTGAAAAGCCCACACCATGTTGCCTTTTTTTTCTGCCAGCTCTTTACCCTTCCAAAAAAAGGTGTAATTGTTTTCCCAGAGTGACCCTTCCTCAGCGAGGCGAGTCTCCTGCAGGCCAGCAATATCAATGTTAAGACGATTGAGTTCGGCATCAATCACAGCCGTTTTTCTCACATCGTCAATATTGGTCAAGTCAGTGGAAAATCCTGGACACATGGTTCTCAAGTTGCTGGTTGCAAGCCGTAGCTTGAGGTTTCTATTTTTCTTTTTAGTAATACCTGGTGCATTGGTTTTATAGCCTGTGATTCAGATTTTGTCCTAGCCCCAAGCACCCACAGAAGCAGGCAGGCTGTGGCGGATCAGCACCACATTGGCCGGGGGCTGCCCAGCTTGAGGCGGGCGGTAGCTGATCAGTGACACCTGTAGGTGTCTCCCACCGTCAGAGGCAACCCGTGACGTCCCATGTCTACGCCAATTGACAAGGACGTATAACCCGTAAATGCCACCTCCCGCTTTGATTCTGAGATCGGTTAAGACGAGGGATGGAGTTATACCTCTCCATAGCACAAAGCCTGGGCTAAAATATAAAGACCATGTGTTGCCCATGCAGCATGATCCCCCTCTCGGCCTGCCTAGTTCACTCCAGGGGAATGGTAACACCCCTACATCTGGAACAAGACAAACTACAGAAGCTGCCGGGTCAACAAAGCAATGCTCTAACTGTCCACCTGTCGGAGCTTCAATCCTAGACCAGCTGCCATCCAAGGCTTGGGGCCTGGCCTGCCCTGCCCTGCCATGACATTTTGTCTTTAGGTTGCATTTCATCCCACCAGGATAAGGCTTGTACCCTCCCCATTGCGCTCTTCCTGTGTCGGTTCAAGTATTTGTGGATTTCATCTGTTGTCGTTTGTTTTACTTTTATATTTCCTTGATTGAGTGGTTGTGTCTGTTTCTTTGGTTGAGATGCTTTCTTTAGTTGTGTCACTTGTCGTTTTGTCAGTGTCAGTCATTGGCTGTCTCATTGGTTATGTCTCAGTGGCTGTCGGTTTCTTTGGTTGTGACATTTTCTTTAATTGTCTCGGTTTCAGTGGCTGTCGGTTTATGTCGTTGTGTCGGTCTCGGCGGTTGTCGGTCACGGTGGTTGTATCGGTCTCAGTGGTTGTCAGTGTCTTTTGTTGTGTCAGTTTCTTTGGTTGTGTTGGTGTGTTTTGTTTTCGGTTTCTTTGGTTGTATTGGATTCTTTTGTTGTGTCGGTTTCTTTTACTGTTTTCATCTCAGTAGTACTTCATTCTCGATGGTTGTCAGTCTCAGTTTGTCTTTTGTTTTCTTTGGTTGTGTCAGTTTCAGTGGTTGTATTGGTTTGTTTAACAACATCCATGGAGTAGTGCAACAGAAACTTCGGCACATGCAGGACTCCTGGCTGAGCAACAAAGCTGATGAGATTCAAAGATTTGCTGACAGACATGATATGAAAAACTTCTACGACTCACTGAAAGCGGTCTGTGGTCCTACATCTCCAGGCATAGTTCCCCTCCTCAGTGCAGATGGGGGAACATTGGTCACCGACAAGAAAGAAATCCTTCAACGCTTGGCAGAGCATGTTAGCAACATCTTAAATGCAACCTCCTCCATCGATGATGAAAACATCAACTGCCTTCCTCAAGTCCTGACTAATGATACTCTTGCTGGCCTGCCAACCACAATAGAAGTAAACAAAGCTATCCAGCGACTCTCCAGCGGTAAGGCGCCTTGTCTTGACTCTATCTAAGCAGAGATATACAAGGCAGGAGGGCCGGTCCTAACAGAGCAGCTTCACCAAGTCTTTACAAATATATGGGTGAACGAGACCATGCCACAAGATTTCAAGGTCACGTAAATAGTCCACCTTTACAAATGTAAAGGAAACCGTCAATCCGGTGACAACCACCGAGACATCTCCTTGCTCTTTATTGCAGGGAAGATACTCGCCAGAACTTTTCTCAATCGCCTCACAGCCCATCTCGACCAAGGACTTATTCCTGAGAGTCAATGTGGCTTCATAAAAGAACGAGGAACTATTGACATGATTTTCGCTGCAAGGCAGTTGCAAGAGAAATGTCAGGAATAGAACACCGAAATTTTCTCCACTTTCATTGACCTTACTAAGGCTTTTGATACAATCAGCAGAGAAGGATTGTGGAAGATTACGGCGAAATATGGCTGCCCACGAAAGTTTGTCCAAATAGTGTGGTTATTTCATGATGGTATGCAGGCAAGAGTACAGGAAAATTGTGAATTGTCTCAGTTCTTTTCTGTCACCAATGGAGTGAAGCAAGGATGCGTCCTGGCAAAACACTGTTCAGCCTCATGTTTTCAACTATGCCGACGAATTCTTTCGAAAACAACGATATTGGAATAGACATCAACTACCGCATGGATGGAAAGTTGTTCAATCTCAGAACGCTGAAAGCTAAAAACAAAATCAACAGCGACACCGTCAGAGAGCTCCTGTTTGCTGAAGGAAATTTAAAATTCAATTGTCTACCACGGTAATTTTAAACTGACTAACATGTCTTTCTGTTTGCACAAAACTGACCTATGTAGATTAATAATTATAGCTTCTGCAAACTTTAAGAAGCAACTATTTTGTGTGTTAAACAACACGCGAAAGGACCGTCTCCATAAATCACATGGCCGTTTTCCAACACATGCCTGGTAAATGACGAAGCGGGAAGTTTCCGATGTGTCGGCCTTCCCAGGCTCCGTGGTAGACAATTGACATTACTGTGCGAATATGTGTATATTTTAACTTGAAGGATTTATCTAGTTATTTTCTTTATGTTGTGTTAAGTCTGCAGTGTGTACCTGACGAGATGCAGCGAAATATGCCAGGCAATAAGTGGCGCAATCTATTGTTTGTGACTTCGTTATTCAAATTCACAACGGGAAAATATGGTTTGTGTCGTTACTCGATGTAACTGACTGATTTTTTGGAAGTCTCTTGTCCGATCATCATAGAGTCTGAACCTTCACTGCTGGTCACCTGGACCAGTGTTTGGCACTGGTGTCTTGCTCCTCCCCCAAATGTACATATTAATATGTCGTAGGAAAGTAAACATGGAAGAAAAAATTCAGGAATACAAATTATTGAGGCCATTTATTAGAAAAGAGAAACATTATTTTATATATTCACAAGCTGATGAAAATGTGAATGACATTATACAGCGAATAGGTTCTTGTACAAGTTGACTAGATGTTCTGAGTCATTGATACTGCATTTCAAAAATAATCTCATGAAAATGGATATAACTGAGTTATTAACTCATTATAATTTCAGTGTCATTTGTTGCAGAACCCTTGAAGGTCACCAAGACAGCACATTCACAGGTATTGAATAGCGCTCACAGAAGTAGCTTAAGAAAGAAGTAGAGATTAGAGGACACGTGACAAACATAGAAATAGAAGCAGAAGTAGAGATTAGAGGACACGTGACAAACACAGAAGTAGAAGCAGAAAGTAGAGATTAGAGGAAACGTGACAAACAGAAGTAGAAGCAGGAAGTAGAGATTAGAGGAAACGTGACAAACATAGAAGCAGGAAGTAGAGATTAGAGAACACGTGACAAACATAGAAGCAGGAAGTAGTGATTAGAGGACACGTGACAAACAGAAGTAGAAGCAGGAAGTAGCGATTAGAGGACACGTGACAAAAATAGATGTAGAAGCAGGAAGTAGAGATTAGAGAACACGTGACAAACATAGAAGTAGAAGCAGGAAGCAGGGATTAGAGGACACGTGACAAACAGAAGTAGTAGCATGAAGTAGCGATTAGAGGACACGTGACAAACAGAAGTAGTAGCATGAAGTAGCGATTAGAGGACACGTGACAAACAGAAGTAGTAGCATGAAGTAGCGATTAGAGGACACGTGACAAACAGAAGTAGAAGCAGGAGTAGAGGGCACGTGACAAACATGGCATGTCCCAATCAACCCCACGCTGATTTTCTAGGCAATTTTACATTCAGTAATTTGCCATAATTTTCTCAACAAGAAGTCAACATTGTAGTCCAGCTGACCGGGGTACAGACTGATCCCGCTACCATGTCATCAGTTCAACGGAAGCAAGAGTGCTCTTATCCATGTATAGAACTCATAATCATAATATTTGAAAGCTATAGTTACCAAACCAGGATTTAAACATGTCACCTCCAAATGTCGACAGTACCTCCTGCAGGAAAAAAACGGGCTAGGTCGTGCCGAGTTGGTCAAACGTTGTTCTTGCAGCACGACGCCGGCATTATTTGGAGGTGACAGTTCGATTCCGTTTTATTAACAACAGTTTTAACATGTTATGTAGTCCAATGTATCCTCTGATCTCTACTTCTTACTTCTATTTACCCAAAACGGGTGTCACCTAATACCTGGTATTTGTTGCAGGTCATAATTTCATCACGAAGAAACCACTGTCAGTTCTTAGACTGAACTGATGCAGTGCCGAACCAAAAGTAGGTTGAGACTAAACGTGGTACACAATCACATGAACACAAGTATTACAATGTCAACGTGGTACACAATCACATGAACACAAGTATTACAATGTCAACGTGGTACACAATCAATCAATCAATCACATGAACACAAGTATTACAATGTCAATCTCCGTTCACTGCTCGTTGAAACGACGGAAGATACAACGAAACAAAACATATAACACGATGACCCTAGTATCGCGACATATTGTCCTTCTGTAGACATGCAACACACCGTTTCAGCTTTCTCGCGTGTCTGTGCCAACTTTGGGCTCAACATCAAGCTCGAGAAGACTGTAGTTATGCATGTACGAGCCAGCTACGGGGATTAATCACACAGAGGCGAGGCGAATATCAAAATGAATGATCATAGACTAAGTGTTGTTTACAAATTCACCTATCTTGACAGCACTGTGTAAAAAAGTCGCTTAAAAGTCGACAGGGTCGACTTCATTGCACCGGGTTTTATCCCATATGGCTCGGTCTCTTTCCGCAGCACGGAAAGCGTCGCACAAAGCACGAACTCCGTAGCTTTTAGCGACGACCCACAGGAGTCTCTGAGATATTTAACTCATAAACCGAAGGATGCGGTCCGGAATCGAACTCAGAACCTTCGGAGCACGAGTCAAACGGCTTGACCAATTCGCCGTGTAACAAGCTGCCACAATTGATGACGAAGTAAATGCGAGAATCTCCAAGGCCAGCGCGGCCTTTGGCAAACAGTACAAAAATGTCTGGGTCAGAAATAGAATAAGCTTGCAAACAAAGCTGAAAGTCTACAAAGCAGTTGTATTATCCACACTGCTATTTGCTTGTGAAACCTGCACTGTTTACCAGCGACACGCCAGAGAAATTAAACCACGTCCACACAGTCTGCCTTAGGAAGTTACTGAAGATTAAATGGCAAGACAAAGATCTCAGACACTGAAGTCCTAGAAAGAGCGTCCATGCCCAGTATCCATACTCTGCTAATGAAGAATCAGCTTTGCAGGGCTGGTCACTTGACTCGCATGCCAGATAACAGGATCCCTAAACGAATTTTTACGGCGAGCTGCGTTGTGGTAAACGCTCTCAGGGCGGCCAGAGGAAACGCTTTAAAGACATACTTAAGATCTCACTAAAAGCTTTTAGAATGCATTACTACGCGTAGGCGACTGCTGCCAAAGACCGAAATTCGTGGCGCACATCATTACGCAAGGGTGCAGTCACTTGTGAAGCAAACAGGATTGCAAGAGTTGTGAAAAAAAAAAAGACTGGACAGACAAACCGCTGCAAGAAATCCTCCTCCCGGAACTCAAGCATTCTTTGACCACATTGTCAAAGAACATTTCGAGCCACAATAGGCCTTACCAGCCATCTTAGAACTCTCGGCTGCAAACTTTCAACCCCACTAGATGAAATGAATGGTCATGATCAACTTGATCAAAACACCAAACACCATTGTCCTTCTGTACAAAAGGTGATGGAGTGGAAAGGGAACAATGGGGAAAGAGGGAAGGGGTGGAGGGGGTGGGGGGATCCATTTGGCGATTTATTATAATTCGGAACTGAATCAGTTAATAACTTCTTACTGAATGGAATGTCTAGTTGTGTATCTTGGAACTCACCAGGCTTTAAGCTCGCAGCGCTCAACTGTGACGACGTGGACATGATTCTCGTGAAAGGTATATTTATGTTTGTACCTGTAGGATTTGTCACTATCACTGTTATCAACTTAATGTGGTTCATTCTTGCTCGTTCACCCCTTCCAGCCTCCTAAAAGAAGTATGTTTTTTTTTTTGCATATCCTTTACAGGACATCGCTGTCAACATCAGCATCTTTCAGCTGTATGTTGATTTCTTGGCAAGATTTACGCTCAATAGTGTGCCATTGCTTTCTGAGCGGCCGGCTCACATACCCCGTAAGTTACCGACGCGATTCGAACCACTGCTGATTCTCACCGTCGTCACGTTACCTACAAGAGTATACGAGATTACGGAGAAAAGTCGCTAACCTCTAGGCCAGGAAGCCGGCAAAAAGAAGTATAGGTAACTCAAAATATCACACAACTACAGCGACAATCCAATATGTACATTTATTTATTCGATTATAATATTTATCTACTCATCACCATGAACACTTATTCTCGTCATCACTTATGCTCTACAACATTCTAATCTACTATACATCTAGTGAGACCGCCATACTTGTCGCGTCACTATGTTTACTCAAGCATAACTTTACCCAGCAAGTGTATTGCTCTAGCTTTCTTCCCCATGTGATCCCATGTCAACTACACCCGTTGACCCATCCACTCAATAAAATCTGGAACTTTACGCAGTTCACTGTCCCCTCGATTAACCTTGGTATAGTCTTTTACCCTTTCCCCGAAAGTCACATGTGCCATGATCATCTCATGAAGATGGACCTGAATCGTGACTGTCAAAAAACTGTCATTTAAAAAACTGTCATTTACTGCCAATATAGTACCTTGCGGTGTATGGCAGAGGGGTCTTTGAGCCTGAGGCATTAAGGCCGCCTGGCTAGTGCAGTCGCCGCGAACTGTGCAGGTTAGGATTTTCTTTTTGCTCCCGACAGAAAAAAATCCCACACCTTACCGAGGGATGGAACCCGGGTCTCCCGAATGAGAGTCCGGCGTTCTAGCCACTCGACCAGCCGCTCCTCTGAATTGTGACATCTGTTAGAAAGAATAAAGTATGTACCCAGGTGATGTGTCTAGTGTAACAGAAAACATAATAGTTGTAACGCAAGAGCTAAAATTTCTGGCCATAAGCATTTTTCATCTGACACGAAAAGAGAAAATGGTATATCCTTTCAGCTGTATAAACAACAGTAAAAATAGCATTAATGTATATATTTAATGAATGAAGAAAATTTGCAATTAACATTGAATCGTGTGTTGTGCAAGTTAAGAGTAAAATGCTCATTCAAGGGAAGCGATAATTTGCAAGAAGCGAATGACCTTAAAAACATTTAATCATTTTTAAATCGTACATATTAATTAGCCTCATTTTACATTTTTCTGGAAAAATTTCACAAAATATTTGGAGCGTTCATTTGAAATCCGTTGATGCCGCACCGCGCGTAATTGCGTACGTTGAACAGATCATGTAATAGTCATGTGATAAGTACTGACCAATGAATAAAAGAGCACGTGCTTATCGTCCCATGATGCATAGGTTCTGTTTCTGACCGTTGAGAAAATGGCCGGGTTGATCCAAAATCCGCCCAAAGAAGCTCAAAGAGTGGTAATTCAGTTTCTTTCATTTCAAGGATGTCGACCAGTGGACATTCATCGAAGAATGCAGGCATGGTACGGTAATAAATGTGTGTCGAAGTCAACAGTGACAGAATGGGCACGAATGTTTCGGAGAGGACGTCAGTTCACGACAGATCTTCGGCGGCCGGGTCATGCGCATATTGTTGCAACAGAAAAAGGCCATCGCCAAAATTGATGGAGTGGTACAGATGAACCGTTGTCGAAGCATATGTTCGCTAGCGAAAGAATCTGATGTGTCAATTGGGACAATTGAAAATGTCGTTCGTAAGAAACTGCAATATCGGAAGGTGTGTTCACAGTGGGTACCACGGATGTTGACCGACCACCAAGAAGAGGAACGCATGGGATGGTGTTTGAACCACTTACTGCGTTACAGAGTGGAAGGTGATGCATTTCTCTTCCGCGTAATGGCAGGCGATGAATCATGGTGTCACCACTTTGAGCCAAGCAGCAAGAGAGAGAGCATGCAATGGAAGCATGCTGGATCACCAAAAGCTAACAAATTCAAGTTACAGGTGTCCGTTGGTAAGGTTATGCTGAGCGCATTTTTTTTACCATTACGGGCTATTGTTGGCCGACTTTAAAGAACCCGGTGTCAACATCAACTCTACCCACTACTTGCAAACACTTGACAAGCTGCAAAAAGCCATCAAGAATAAACGAACCGGCATGCTTTCTCGCGGTGTGATTTTGTTGCACGGTAATGCTCGTCCGCATGTTGCAAAGATTGTGCAGGAAGAATTAACTTGGAAGAAATGGGAAATTCTGCAACATCCAACATAATCCAACATTATTCATTCAAAATGAATGCTTTGTTTAATTCTACCACACCTGTTAATGTTTCCTTCATTCTTTTGTAATAAAGCCATTGGAACGGGTTTCAAATGAACGTCCCTGATATGATGGACATGTTTTGTGTAATCCACAATTTGTAATGCATATTTAATCTAATAATTTCCTCTATTATTTCTGATAATGAAATTATGAATTATTGAAAATACAGTACACAAATGCTGCAAACGTTTGTTGTTGAGGCTGCATAATGTAGTACATGTGCTCTTGTGGTACATGGAAGAAAACTTTTACTCCACAGAGATATGTCCAAGAAGGAAGAATGAATCAGTGACCATCAAGGAAGAACCTTAGGGAGACTCAGATTTAACATGGAGTGTGAAAGATGTAATTAAAACCATGAAAGATACATCTGAAGGGATGTAAAGCTATAGACACTCAAATATACTAGGTCATAGCTGATGAGGTGATTTGTGTCCTTTCTCATCATCATTTCTTCCAAGAAAAATGACTACTGTCAGTTTGATAAACACTGTTTGATCCACCCAGAGCAGGATGAGATTAGAAAACAAATCCTTCCTAAATAAGGCATTGAACAGAGTCAGTCAGTGCACTATCGACTGTCTGTGAAAAGTGCAGCATTAACTCTGATAGGACAGTAGGTTAGATGTGATGACTAACCTTTTCACATCTTATGTTTGGTCATCTCTAAAAATAGATCAAGCACTGACAGGGAGAAATAGAAAACACCGCTGCGTCATATCAGGGAAAACTCTACCACTCGGGAAGCATGTATTCAATCACCGTTAAGATGGAGAATGAGGCTTGCAGTCTTACACTGTGTGATTGCAATATTAGCGTTTTCTCTCTCGTTAGCTCACATTGAAGTCTGGTCTAGTCCGAACACTTGCTGCTACTAGTATGTTTACTGAACTGATTTTTGCGTACCTGTTAGCTTTCCCTATCACCAGTGTCCCCCGCCATCAGGCGAACCATCTCCGATTTCCGAGTTGCTTGTAATTTACGTCCCCAAGTCAAAGACCAAAAGTCAACATCTGAGTCCAACTGATAATCGTGTGAAATTAAGCCAATGCGTCGCGGTCAGCAGAAACAGTTTAAGCATGTTAAACATCTCAGCCACATACATCTCCAGATATAACACTGTTAGGGGACGACAAGCAAACACGACTACTAGTGGCATTAACTGAAAACCAATGGCTGAATACTTGAAATAATGGCACACATTAAAAGACGTCAATGTCAACAAACAATAACATTTAATTCCAATATTCCCGACAACAAAGTATGAGAAGCTGTCAATTCCAGAAATTTCATGTTGTAATGATACCTGAAATCTATAAACTGTATTCATGTGTTATAATCTCAACATAAATGTCATGTGGTAGTGATACCTGAAATCCACAATCTGTAATCTTGTGCTATAATGTCAGCTGAGATGGATATTCTGTTCTCTATTAGCAAGAGGTTCATAGTTCACATGTATAAATAGCTGGCAGATTTAGAGGGAACGAACAGAGGCAAGGTAAAGAGATACACATCTGGATGGTTTGGCTGCATGACATAACCAAGACAAGAACACAGAACTGATCCACGACTCTGGTGATTGTGTGAAATGCAAAACATTACATCCCACGCTTATGGGCATGGTGTCTGGTGAGGATGAATAGCCGATGGGTGTACTGACTGGACTGTTCACTATTTACTAGCACTCTCACGGCAGGGAGCTGAGGTGGCGCAGTGGCTAGCATACTGGTTTGCCCGTCCAATGGTCACGCGTTAATCCCCATCTAGATGGGGATGTTTTTTTTTTAAGTAACAGCCAACTCAATCGAAAATGAGTTTCAGGAAATTTTCTAGAAGTAAAGTGATGCTGACCGCATCAAGTGACGTGAATAGAATATTTAACTAGCGCCGTAAGTCCAGTACGCCACACGGCGTGGCAATGGACCCTTGTTTTACATAACACTACACACAGAATCATTATATCATGGTAGTTGACACATCAACATAGAGGTAACAGTAACTGGACAACACAAGATAGACATAGTCAACCTTGGTGAATTCCTTCATGCGCCTGGAGGGAGAGAGAGAGAGAGAGAGAGAGAGAGAGAGAGAGAGAGAGAGAGAGAGAGAGAGAGAGAGAGAGCCAGAGAGTAAGACAGTTAGAGAGAGAGATATAGAGATACGAATAAAGACAGACAGACAAATATAAAGACAGAGAGAACAAGGGATATAGGAAGAGAGAGGGAGCGACAGAGAGAGAGAGAGAGAGAGAGAGAGAGAGGGACAGAGAGAGGCCAACAGAAATAGAGAGATATACAGACAGATAGTGAAACAGAGATATAGATACACAGAGAGAAAGATAGAGATAGAGACAGATAAAAACAAAGACACAACGAATACACCAGATAGACATACAGATAGGGTCATTGGCACTAAGTATCCATAAAATTGTTACAGAAAAGGAGATGAAAAGGGTGAAGAATACAAAACTGCATCGATTATCCTGATTATGCTATGAGGACAGATGTAGAAAACTGCCAGGAATATTACACATGCCATCTAATGTTGAGGATGAACATATCAGCAGCAGCAACAGACTTGTTCCAGCCACATATGTGCTATATCTGAACGGCTGGCACTAAGACTGGAAACTGCTGACAGTAGCAGCAATAGACTTGTTTTAGCTACCACAACTGTGCTACAATACAACTGACATCAACACTGGAAACAGTTGACAATAGAATTATTTTAGCCACTACAAATGTGCTACAATATAACTGACATCAACACTGGAAACAGCTGACAATAGCGACAATAGAATTATTTTAGCCACCACAAATGTGCTACAATACAACTGACATCAACATTGGAAACAGTTGACAGTAGCGGTAACAGACTTGTTTTAGCTACCACAAATGTGCTACAACACAACTGACATCAACATTGGAAACAGCTGACAGTAGCGGTAACAGACTTGTTTTAGCCACCACAAATGTGCTACAATACAACTGACATCAACATTGGAAACAGCTGACAGTAGCGGCAACAGACTTGTTTTAGCCACCACAAATGTGCTACAATATAACTGACATCAACATTGGAAACAGTTGACAGTAGCGGTAACATACTTGTTTTAGCTACCACAAATGTGCTACAAAACAACTGACATCAACATTGGAAACAGCTGACAGTAGCGGTAACAGACTTGTTTTAGCTACCACAAATGTGCTACAATACAACTGACATCAACATTGGAAACAGTTGACAGTAGCGGTAACAGACATGTTTTAGCTACCACAAATGTGCTACAATACAACTGACATCAACATTGGAAACAGTTGACAGTAGCGGTAACAGACATGTTTTAGCTACCACAAATGTGCTACAATACAACTGACATCAACATTGGAAACAGCTGACAGTAGCGGTAACAGACTTGTTTTAGCTACCACAAATGTGCTACAATACAACTGACATCAACATTGGAAACAGTTGACAGTAGCGGTAACAGACATGTTTTAGCTACCACAAATGTGATACAATACAACTGACATCAACATTGGAAACAGTTGACAGTAGCGGTAACAGACATGTTTTAGCTACCACAAATGTGCTACAATACAACTGACATCAACATTGGAAACAGTTGACAGTAGCGGTAACAGACATGTTTTAGCTACCACAAATGTGCTACAATACAACTGACATCAACATTGGAAACAGCTGACAGTAGCGGTAACAGACATGTTTTAGCTACCACAACTGTGCTACAATACAACTGACATCAACATTGGAAACAGCTGACAGTAGCGGTAACAGACTTGTTTTAGCCACCACAAATGTGCTACAATACAACTGACATCAACATTGGAAACAGCTGACAGTAGCGGCAACAGACTTGTTTTAGCCACCACAAATGTGCTACAATACAACTGACATCAACATTGGAAACAGTTAACAGTAGCGGTAACAGACATGTTTTAGCTACCACAAATGTGCTACAATACAACTGACATCAACATTGGAAACAGCTGACAGTAGCGGTAACAGACTTGTTTTAGCTACCACAAATGTGCTACAATACAACTGACATCAACATTGGAAACAGTTGACAGTAGCGGCAACAGACTTGTTTTAGCTACCACAACTGTGCTACAATACAACTGACATCAACATTGGAAACAGTTGACAGTAGCGGTAACAGACATGTTTTAGCTACCACAAATGTGCTACAATACAACTGACATCAACATTGGAAACAGCTGACAGTAGCGGTAACAGACATGTTTTAGCCACCACAAATGTGCTACAATACAACTGACATCAACATTGGAAACAGCTGACAGTAGCGGCAACAGACTTGTTTTAGCCACCACAAATGTGCTACAATACAACTGACATCAACATTGGAAACAGTTGACAATAGCGGCAACAGACATGTTTTAGCTACCACAAATGTGCTATAATACAACTGACATCAACATTGGAAACAGCTGACAGTAGCGGTAACAGACTTGTTTTAGCCACCACAAATGTGCTACAATACAACTGACATCAACATTGGAAACAGCTGACAGTAGCGGCAACAGACTTGTTTTAGCCACATATGTGACATATCTGAATAACTGGTATCAACTCATTTTTAAAATCGTGCACATTAATTAACCTCATTGTATATTTTTCTGGAAACATTTCACAAAATATATTTAGGATAGTACATGCACGTGTCTTTTCACAGAAATATAATAGTCTACTATAACGTCTATCAAAAATTTAAGACAGTTTAAATGACTTTGTCAAATGTTTAGAATAGTTGATATTTTGTCTCTCACGAGTTATGTAGAATATGTATGTGTGATGTAGTTGTAGAATCTTGCATGTCTGTGTAATGTACGAGGGGGATTCAAATGAAAACCTTAAATGTTTTTGTTTATTTGTGTAAATATATTCTGAAAAAGTATAGAACAAATGTATCATTTTACAATGTAGTCACCACTGCGTTCAGTACAAGTCCTTCAGCGCCGATACAGTTGTTGGATTCCTGTAGAAAACATTCTCTTGGTTGCTTTTGTAACCACTCATGTACCACCTGCTGAAGTAATCAAAAGAACCGAAATTTTTTGAAACTTCCTACACCACTCATACACTTACTGGACTGACAGACATGCATCTCCATACTGGATCTTCATTCACCGATAAATTTATATAGGTTTCACCCCTTCACTGATTTTTAAAAACAAATAACAGAACACTGCACCTCTTTGGTGCATGTTAAAAGTGGGGCGGCCATCTTTAAATTGTTTTTATAATGACTTCACCATGTTAGTCAGCATTGTGATATAACGTGCTTATTATCCTTGACATTCTTAACAACAATATTGACAGGTTACAAGACAATGTCGAGGTTATTGTAATTTATATCACACTTTTGATTTGAAGCCCCCTAGTGGTTGTATCTTGCATGCCTGTGTCATGTGATTAGATCTTGCATGTCTGTGTGATGTAATTTTTTCTTACATTTGTGTGTGTTGTATTTTGGACATTCTCTGAATCATGATCCCTGTATTTTGTCCGCCAGTATAATCAATTGTAGACCTGCATATCTCATACATGCACAAGCCAGGATAGCCGACTGTTGTGTCGAGTCTATCATATTGTCTGTGGGTATGATACTCACCTCATGACCCTCCAGTGCCCATTGTTGTGTCTAGACTATCATATTGTCTGTGGGTATGATACTGATCACATGACCCTCCAGTGCCGACTGTTGTGTCTAGACTATCATATTGTCTGTGGGTATGATACTGATCACATGACCCCCCAGTGCCCATTGTTGTGTCTAGACTATCATATTGTCTGTGGGTATGATACTGATCACATGACCCTCCAGTGCCCATTGTTGTGTCTAGACTATCATATTGTCTGTGGGTATGATACTGATCACATGACCCTCCAGTGCCGACTGTTGTGTCTAGACTATCATATTGTCTGTGGGTATGATACTGATCACATGACCCGTCCAGTGCCGACTGGTCCACACAAACATAGGGCTAGCACCATATACCCGACACAGCCCATGGCGTGACCAGGCCCCTCTACATACCGTGCAATTGTTCATGTATGCGGTCAAGAGTTGTAGATAAACCTATTAGAAAGTAAACGCAATCTAGAGTTAATAAAATAACAAATTAAACTGACTTTCTTACTTATTCAAAATAAACACAATGCTAAATCCTATTAGGAGTAAAAAACCAGAAAACTAAATTTAGACTTGCTTCCCAATTTGCATAAAAAGAATACACGTTTTAATAATCTGAAATATGGTACACAACAACAACAACAACAACAACAACAACAACAACAACAACAACAACAACAACAACAACAACAACAACAACAACAACAACAACAACAACAACAACAACAACAACAACGACGACGACGACGACGACAACGACAACGACGACGACGACGACACAACAACAACAACAACAACAACAACAACAAAACACGTAAATTGTGCCAGAAAATATATCGGTTGTAAAGTAATGAAAGCCAACATTGATGAGCAAGTGGTTCAAACGTATATCGTTGTTATACAACATGCTAAAAGTGGTGACCTTCAGATGGCTGTACATTAATATATACAATAAAGCAAATAAAATATTACATCGTAACACATCCGTTCAACTCCATGACAAACAGTAAATAATACCAATATTCACAATTGCCACTTTCCTGGTGTGTAAGGAATGGCACTCTTTTCAGAGGTGTTATATGTGCATGTACACAGTACACAAGTTCGTTCTCACATTACTCTGTACATTTTCACTCCGCAATGCTTGCCATACAACCTGTATTACACAAGTGTAGACTAGTTCAGCTTTAGTTATCAATGAACGTCATGTACACATCACCATTCTATAAACCTGTCAATAACTTGTAGACCAGAAGTTGATTTTATTTAACTTGTCAATCTCAAGATGGGACCACACATTCAAACTTGTTTGTTATATAGCACAACACAGAGTAACAATTGGAGCTAACAACATGTTCTAGTACAACTGTTACAGTGACAAAATACACGTCCAAATATTGAGTTATCAGTGAATTGAATTACATGTCTGGTGCTCGCACGACTCATTCATACACACACCACCATCTAAATGCCCAGTCGTTTTCCATATTTGAATATAACAATACAAAGTGTTCTAGTGCTCAGTTTTGAATTGTACGAGCACAAATTAAACAAGCAGTGAGCCGGCAGAAATCACTCACACGTCCGCATTGGGATTTGAGGAAACACTGGCTCATTATCATATGAGAGTATCTAATACAATCAACAGTCACAAATCTGACTGTGTAGCTTTCAACGTGTTATGGTGTGTACATTGGGAGGGCTCTCTCTCTCTCTCTCTCTCTCTCTCTCTCTCTCTCTCTCTCTCTCTCTATCTCTCTCTCTCTCTCTCTCTCTCTCTTTCACTTTCTCTCTCACACATCATGTATAGTAACACTATAGCATCACATCATGTCTAGTAACACTATAGTATCTCTCTTTCACTTTCTCTCTCTCTCTCTCTCTCACTCATTCACTCACTTTCTCTCTCTCTCTCTCACTCATTCACTCACTTTCTCTCTCTCTCTCTCTCTCTCTCTCTCTCTCTCTCTCTCTCTCTCTCTCTCTCTCTTCTCTCTTTCTCTCGCTACTTCCCTCCCTCAACAATTTTGACTTGTAAAAAATGGGATAGTGGCTGGCAATATACTTGTTATTTAATTTCGTTTGTCCGAGTATGACATATGTAACATCACGTGTGACATCAGAATGATATATAATCACGTCATGTATGGAAAAACTATGACATTATATTATCGCACCATGTATCACAGCACTACGAATTATATCATCGGGTCATGTATGACAATACTATGATACTATAATAGTGTGCATAATCATGTATGACATCATATATGACAACCCTTGGAGTTTATATCACCATGTCATGAATGCCATCTTGTATGACAACGCTATGACATTATATCATCATATCACGTATGACATCAGGTATGACGACACTACAGCAACCCATCATGTATGACAACACTAATATACTATTTGTTTAATTTCTTTTGTCCGTGTATATCATTATACATCACACTATAAGATTACAGTAACACTATAGTATCACATCATATATAGTAACACTATAGTATCACATCATGTATAGTAACACAATAGCATCACATCATGTATAGTACCACTCTAGCATCACATAATGTATAGTAACACTATAGCATCACATCATGTATAGTAACACTCTAGCATCACATCATGTATAGTAACACTATAGCATCACATCATGTATAGTAACACTATAGCATCACATCATATATAGTAACACTATAGCATCACATCATGTATAATAACACAATAGTATCACATCATGTATAGTAACACAATAGTATCACATCATGTATAGTAACACTCTAGCATCACATCATGTATAGTAACACTCTAGCATCACATCATGTATAGTAACACTATAGCATCACATCATATATATTAACACTATAGCATCACATCATATATAGTAACACTATAGCATCACATCATGTATAGTAACACAATAGTATCACATCATGTATAGTAACACAATAGTATCACATCATGTACAGTAACACTCTAGCATCACATCATGTATAGTAACACTCTAGCATCACATCATGTATAGAAACACTATAGCATCACATCATGTATAGTAACACCATAGTATCACATCATGTATAGTAACACCATAGTATCACATCATGTATAGTAACACAATAGCATCACATCATGTATAGTAACACTATAGCATCACATCATGTCTAGTAACACTATAGTATCACATCATGTATAGTAACACTATAGCATCACATCATGTCTAGTAACACTATAGTATCACATCATGTATAGTAACACTATAGCATCACATCATGTCTAGTAACACTATAGTATCACATCATGTATAGTAACACTATAGCATCACATCATGTATAGAAACACTATATAGCATCACATCATGTATAGTAACACTATAGCATCACATCATGTATAGTAACACAATAGTATCACATCATGTACAGTAACACTCTAGCATCACATCATGTATAGTAACACTCTAGCATCACATCATGTATAGAAACACTATAGCATCACATCATGTATAGTAACACTATAGCATCACATCATGTATAGTAACACTATAGCATCACATCATGTATAGTAACACTATAGCATCACATCATATATAGTAACACTATAGCATCACATCATATATAGTAACACTATAGCATCACATCATGTATAGTAACACTATAGCATCACATCATGTATAGTAACACCATAGTATCACATCATATATAGTAACACTATAGCATCACATCATATATAGTAACACTATAGCATCACATCATGTATAGTAACACTATAGCATCACATCATGTATAGTAACACTATAGCATCACATCATGTATAGTAACACTCTAGCATCACATCATGTATAGTAACACTATAGCATCACATCATGTATAGTAACACTATAGCATCACATCATGTATAACATCATGTACAGCAACACTTTAACAGTATAGCATCATATGGTGTATGACATCAGTCATGTCTAGTCAACACATAATAAACAACTAGCCCTGGAATTATAAAACTATGTAAAGGTTACACCGCACAGCGAACCAGGGGCAACACTGCAGCCCAGCAAGGACAATAAAGTAAACACGTTATTGCAACTGTAACACGTTAAAGTGTACCCGTGCATTAGAATAACATTTTAACCATAATTCCTGATACGTTGATATGATGTGATATACTTATACGAATAACAATAAATAATTCACTAGTACATATTCAAACGTACATGTCCTGGCGTTGCGATATGTCTTGTGTGAAAAGCTTTCTCGCGCAGCTTTCTGTCCGCAGGAAAAGCCGGACCTACTTGGCTCTCAATGAATGGAATGATCATTTCACACTGGGGTTCTACTCAAAGACTGAAAGATAATCTCACATTGTGGTTTATCTCCTATAAAACAATACAGGCTACGTTTGACATCTTGAAAAGAGTAAGTTGACTTTACATATATTTAATACTGGATTACTTCTGTCTGTTGAGGCGTATTGGGTGTGGTGCCAACCATATATGTTTATAGACCAATGGAAACTTGATTAGTGATGTGGTCAGCAGCAGGTCGAACTGGCTTCCCTCAATATGACCTGCTTTAGGCTGGGTAGACTTGGAAGCCCGGGTTTAAACTCTTGTCATGCTTCTCCTTCCTCCTCAGCCTCCGCTTCGTCGATCATCGTCTTCTTCTTCCTCCTGCCTGTCCCAATGCAGCAATTAACTCTCACCAAGTCCTTTGTAGACCTGCTCATGGTTGGGTGGCTACAGCAGCCACGTGTGTCTAGGGGATGATGTCGGCTTCTCGTCGCCGGGCCCCAACACTTGCTCTCAAGTCTTTGACAGTTGATAATAATCTCTTGCAAGAATAACTTTAGTAGTAGCCTACACATGCACACATTAGCAGACAGAATGAAAAACATTGCAATTACAAGAGACACAGGTCAAGTCCACCTCTCTCTCTCTCTCTCTCTCTCTCTCTCTCTCTCTCTCTCTCTCTCTCTCTCTCTCTCTCTCTCTCTCTCTCTCTCTCGCCCTGTCTCTCTTCCTTTCTTTTCGGCCTTCCTCACTCTCGCTCCCCACTGAATAAATCAACAGTGTTGTCAGAAAATGCATTCGGACAACACATGGTAAACATTCCAATGATGTCCAAGCCTGTCACGGATGCCTACTGCAGCTGACCCCAGCTCTGGGCCTGGACACGGCCACGGTCACTAGGCCCATGCTCTAGGAAGTGAAGGCAGCCAGTGTGATACTAACCACATCAGCCCTGTAGTATGGACTGGTTTATAGAAACACCAGGCTACTACCATATACCCAACACATCTCAGGACAAGTATCATTGGCTATCGTAAATAACCCACAGCTTAGGTTCTCCTGGGGAAAACGTGATGGAAATAGCCACAGAAAAGAGTTCTTATAAGTTTGGGAACCTTCAGTATATCATGAGCAGAAAGGGACATTTCACGTCAATGACAATTATCAAAGGCCCATCAAGTACCAACATGCAGACCATGGCAGATAAAGGGCATATTCTTCTAGCGCCATGTATATCAAATATATACGCAGAATTGCTCTACGTGATCACGCATTCTGTTCACATTCACATACGCACAACTGTTCTACTTAACAAAGGTTTCCGTTCACATTTGCTGTTCTATATGACCAAGCTATATGTTCACATGTACGTTCTGCTTACTCAGACTTTCCACTCACATATACATACAACTGTTAACCTTGACCGGACTTTCCACTCACATACATATACAACTGTTAACCTTGATCACACTTTCCACTCGCATACACATACAACTGTTAACCTTGACCGGACTTTCCACTCACATACATATACAATTGTTAACCTTGATCACACTTTCCACTCGCATACACATACAACTGTTAACCTTGACCGGACTTTCCACTCACATACACATACAACTGTTAACCTTGATCAGACTTTCCACTCGCATACACATACAAGTGTTAACCTTGACCAGACTTTAAACTCGCATACACATACAACTGTTAAACATGATCAGATTTTCCACTCATATACACATACAACTGTTAAACTTGACCAGACTTTCCACTCACATACACATAAAACTGTTAAACTTGACCAGACTTTCCACTCACATACAACTGTTAAACTTGACCAGACTTTCCACTCACATACACATACAACTGTTAAACATGATCAGACTTTCCACTCATATACACATACAACTGTTAAACTTGACCAGACTTTCCACTCACATACACAAACAAGTGTTAAACTTGACCAGATTTTCCACTCACATACACAAACAAGTGTTAACCTTGACCAGACTTTCCACTCACATACACAAACAAGTGTTAACCTTGACCAGACTTTCGACTCACATACACATGCAACTGTTAAGCTTGACCAGACTTTCCACTCACATACACAAACAAGTGTTAACCTTGACCAGACTTTCCACTCACATACACAAACAAGTGTTAACCTTGACCAGACTTTCCACTCACATACACATACAACTGTTAAGCTTGACCAGACTTTCCACTCACATACACAAACAAGTGTTAACCTTGACCAGACTTTCCACTCACATACACATACAACTGTTAAACTTGACCAGACTTTCCACTCACATACAACTGTTAAACTTGACCAGACTTTCCACTCACATACAACTGTTAAACTTGACCAGACTTTCCACTCACATACAACTGTTAAACTTGACCAGACTTTCCACTCACATACAACTGTTAAACTTGACCAGACTTTCCACTCACATACAACTGTTAAACTTGACCAGACTTTCCACTCACATACAACTGTTAAACTTGACCAGACTTTCCACTCACATACACATACAACTGTTAACCTTGACCAGACTTTCCACTCACATACACAAACAAGTGTTAACCTTGACCAGACTTTCGACTCACATACACATGCAACTGTTAAGCTTGACCAGACTTTCCACTCACATACACAAACAAGTGTTAACCTTGACCAGACTTTCCACTCACATACACAAACAAGTGTTAACCTTGACCAGACTTTCCACTCACATACACATACAACTGTTAAGCTTGACCAGACTTTCCACTCACATACACATGCAACGGTAAAACTTGACCAGACTTTCCACTCACATACACATACAACTGTTAAACTTGACCAGACTTTCCACTCACATACACATGCAACGGTAAAACTTGACCAGACTTTCCACTCACATACACATACAACTGTTAAGCTTGACCAGACTTTCCACTCACATACACATGCAACGGTAAAACTTGACCAGACTTTCCACTCACATACACATACAACTGTTAAACTTGACTAGACTTTCCACTCACATACACATGCAACGGTAAAACTTGACCAGACTTTCCACTCACATACACATACAACTGTTAAACTTGACTAGACTTTCCACTCACATACACATGCAACGGTAAAACTTGACCAGACTTTCCACTCACATACACATGCAACGGTAAAACTTGACCAGACTTTCCACTCACATACACATACAACTGTTAAACTTGACCAGACTTTCCACTTACATACACATGCAACGGTAAAACTTGACCAGACTTTCCACTCACATACACATACAACTGTTAAACTTGACCAGACTTTCCACTCACATACACATGCAACGGTAAAACTTGACCAGATTGTCTAGACACATACAACGGCTTTTCTTGACAAGCTCTCTGTTCACATGTAAATACAATTGTTTTACTTGACCGACCGCATGAACACTTGACCGATCCACATGCACACGTTAGTTAGTTGCATATCCTTTACAGGACGCTGCAGTCAACACCAGCATTGTTGGCTGTTGTGATGTACACGAAAATAGTTTATTTGACCAGGCTTCCCGTTGACAGGTAAATAACACAGATCTACACCACCAAGCTCTCCGTACGCGTGTACATACAACTGCATTACTTGACCAAACACTCCGTACATGTACGGAGAAATTCTTCAAGTAAATCAATTTTTTGTATCCAAAAAAAAAAAAAATATTTATTTAACGAAGCTCTCCGTACGCGTGTACTTAAATCTGGCTTACTTCACCAAGCTCTCCGTACGCGTGTACACACAACTGGTTTACTTGACCAAGCAACATGTATGTATAAAATGGTTTACTTGACCAAACACTACATATTTGTAAATATAACTGACCTCCGTGATCAGGTTTTCCGTTGCCAAACACATTCAGCTGTATTACTTGACATCAATTCAATCCACTCTCAACCATTCACGTACGCAAATATGGGTAGCTGATTTAGATTCATTCATGTGTATCTCCACAATCAAAGATAAAACCGCAGTGCGACAAATAAGGCTGCAACAGATTACATCAAATTATGGCCTCACTTGACCTGGCATAGAACAACCAATCCCCTGCCTGCCAACATCTGGCATTGTGTAACATCATTATCACTTGCATTTCACATGCGCACACTCTGGATTATACAAAGGATGACATGGCCGTGGTAATTCTGTGACAGTCACTGTTTTGTCCTGTCAGCAAGGTCACGTTTTATAAATAAAAATTCTATCAGAAACAACAACATGAATAAGACAGCCTGTCAAAGTCCCGTCACACGCGCGAGGTGCTGACACTGATGAAGGAGGCTTTTCTTCGGTGACGTCTCACACAAAAGACAATTGCAAGAACGATTCCCAGCAGGACAGGGATGCACACCACTGCGGCACCTCCCAGCTGGAATGCCAGGCTGTTCTGGTGTCGCCCATGGATGATGAGAAATGCTCCTGGGGAAAAGATGTGTGAAATACGTGAAACATTTTCACTCCAAATATATCTAACTACACAAACAGCTGTGTAAATCTGAGCAGAGAGTCAGTCAGTCAAGAATCCTGTTCACGTAAATCTGAGCAGGGAGTCAGTCACTCAAGAATCCTGTTCACGTAAATCTGAGCAGGGAGTCAGTCAGTCAAGAATCCTGTTCACGTAAATCTGAGCAGGGAGTCAGTCAGTCAAGAATCCTGTTCACGTAAATCTGAGCAGGGAGTCAGTCAGTCAAGAATCCTGTTCACGTAAATCTGAGCAGGGAGTCAGTCAGTCAAGAATCCTGTTCACGTAAATCTGAGCAGGGAGTCAGTCACTCAAGAATCCTGTTCACGTAAATCTGAGCAGGGAGTCAGTCAGTCAAGAATCCTGTTCACGTAAATCTGAGCAGGGAGTCAGTCAGTCAAGAATCCTGTTCACGTAAATCTGAGCAGGGAGTCAGTCACTCAAGAATCCTGTTCACGTAAATCTGAGCAGGGAGTCAGTCAGTCAAGAATCCTGTTCACGTAAATCTGAGCAGGGAGTCAGTCAGTCAAGAATCCTGTTCACGTAAATCTGAGCAGGGAGTCAGTCAGTCAAGAATCCTGTTCACGTAAATCTGAGCAGGGAGTCAGTCAGTCAAGAATCCAGTTTACGTAAATCTGAGCAGGGAGTCAGTCACTCAAGAATGCAGTTTACGCTCCTTGACGCGTGTCTGGCATATGGTGCTAGCCTCATAGTTATGTAGAACAATGCCAGGTTGGATGTGGGCATTTCCTGGCCGGCCACCGTCTACAGGTAAAACCGTGCTGTTTCACGAGTCACCGTCTAGAGGTAAAACCGTGCTGTTTCACGAGTCACCGTCTACACGTAAAACCGTGCTGTTTCACGAGTCACCGTCTACAGGTAAAACCGTGCTGTTTCACGAGTCACCGTCTACAGGTAAAACCGTGCTGTTTCACGAGTCACCGTCTACAGGTAAAACCGTGCTGTTTCACGAGTCACCGTCTACAGGTAAAACCGTGCTGTTTCACGAGTCACTGTCTAGAGCAATACACGCACAAACTATTTCATTAACCATAAACCCCGAACATCCGAAATAGTACAGCAGTACGACCAGCCCGTTCTTCTGGCCTTGTTTCCTTCATTGTAGCTTATACTCTCAATAAACAATCAACTCACGCCAAGCCGTTCTGTTTGTGTATTTTGTCATCTCCTGCACATTCCCTCCATGTCCTTCCCGTATTATCCATCTTTGTCTCTAATTCTCTTCTTCGATTGTTTTAGGTCTCCCTCTATGCCGTTGACCTTGTGCATGCCAGACATGTGTGGTCAAGTGATACTACGATCTGCTGGTCTCAACGTGTGTCTCGTCCAGCGTCAGCACCTCTCGCTGACTCACATCTACACAGGTCCTTCCTGAGCTCCACATGCCTGATTCTGGCTGACCATTGTAGACTTATTATTCTGTCCAGGCACGGGTTAATGCATGACCGTAGCCATTGTTCTAGTCCTTTCCGTGTTTCTAGTCCCTACGGCAGTACTGATTTACCGTTAAAAAATGTTTTGCATATCATTTACAGGACATCGCTGTCAACATCAGCATCTTTCAGCTGTATGTTGATTTCTTGGCAAGATTACGCTCAGTAGTTTGCCTTTGCTTTCTGAGCGGCCGGCTCAGTTATCCCGCAAGTCACCAGCGGGGGTCGAACCGCTCCCAGCTCTCGCCCTGCTACGAGACTCTGCGTGATAAACGGGATTACGTAGAAAGTGTTGTAACCCCTCGGCCACAGAGACCGGCGATTTACCGTTACATCTACATATTCTAAGGTTTCAACCAGTTTTCGTTTCACTTCCACAAATTACCTACTGCTAGGACAGATTATCTAGTCATTTGTTTCTCTCTCTCTCTCTCTCTCTCTCTCTCTCTCTCTCTCTCTCTCTCTCTCTCTCTCTCTCTCTCTCTCTTCACCCTTCAACTCGCAACCCATATCTGCCCCGCAACCCCTGTACCCCTCCATCTTTATCTCCCCTGCTACTTAACTGCACCTAACTAGGAGTACGATTCCACCACTTGAAGTGAAATGTCATAAATGGTGATCGGGTTATCATTTGCTGGATTTATTCTTACTACCTTTGTCTTTCCTCAATGCATTTTATACCGAATTGTTGAGACTTCTTATCAAGTGTGTGTAGTCTCTAGAGCGTACAAGTTGAAAATGTCATTAGAAAAGTCCAGACCATCAAGCTGCTGTCAATCAACTGACTGATTTTCCGGCGGTAATTATTGTTGACTTCATAATCCAGCCTAGAGACTGCAAGGTAATGGCACCATTTCGCACGTTTGTTCTAATCTCAAATATATCTGGTAGGTTTCTCCACGAAGAACTCTGCATGTCATGTCTGCACACATTGTCCTCATAAAGTTAATGGTTTTTCTGTGGGATTTCATAAAACCTTAACATTTTTCAAAGAGATTCTCTGTCACTGCTGTCAAAGACTTTTCACATTTCAAAAATTCAATGTAAAGTAGTGAGTCATTTCGATGTTAAGCTCTAGTATTATGTGTGATGTGGTCATTTGGTCCGAGCAGGATCTATTAGGTCGACCGCCTGCATGTTCATTCTTTAATTGTTATTCAATGGCATCTCTGTCTCTCCAGTATTATCTTGCTTCGTATTTTAATAAGGACTGAAAATATCACTCCTTTATACTTTTTGCAACTCGACATATTCCCTTTCTTTCGTAACTTCACCAGCCATCCTTCTTTCCAGTCTCTGTGTATTTTTTCAGTCTCCGAGATCCTGTTTTGTAATTAGAGCGATAATTCAGGTAAGGTTTTCATATTGACTTTATTTGTCGTGATACCATTTGGACCAGCAGCTTCCGCATCATTTACAAGTTTGATAGCTTTTTCTAGTTTCTTTTTTAGATGATTTCTTAGAGTCAATATCCAGCTCCACATCTTCAGGCGGGATATCTGGAGGATGTTTCATGGCTGGTCTGTTTAAAAGTTCCTCAACTTATTTAGCCTGATCAGCCCAATTGCTTGATTTTATTTTCCTACTGCTTTCCCGTGGAGAGGTCTCTGAGGTTTCCTTTCACTGCTGTTACTTCATCTAAAAATTGTCTTTTTATCGCCCTTATCCGCTTCCTAACTTATGTTTTTAAAGTTTATGTGTATTTTTCATAAGCTCCAACTTTAGTAGTTCTGGTTTTGCTATTTATAGATGTTTTTGTTTTTACATTTTAAATGTCTTCTATTTTTAAGAGCTTCCCTGCCGTTTTACATAGTAGTCGAGCCAACCACACAACCACCACAACTGTAACCAAGGCTAAGCAAGCACGTTGAGAGAATCGAACACGTTTTTTCTTCTTCAGAAAACAGACGGTGGACGGACCGACCACACAAGATCACAGTCTAACAGTATAGTGATTCCAGGTTTACTCGCCACTCCTGACAGGCTAAAGGCCCATCGTGCGGATAAGCACATTTATCTTAGTAGAAAGTGAACCACGTGCACTGCCACCAGTTCAGGTTCCTGTACGCGCAGACACGTAACCAAAGTTAACATTCGGTTATCAGTGTCAATAAAAAGTGTGATACTGTCAACTTCGAGATATGTTATGCAAAACCATATTTTTCAGCTGTTATTGGATAACTTGGCTTTTGCATGGATTTATTTTACTGGTAATAAAAACAATGACTAGTTTCTGTAGCTGACGTGTATGTACCAGCATTCTGTCTGCTCCATGCGCTAATGTTGAGATATAGACCACATCATTCTATCTGCTCCATGCGCTAATGTTGAGATATAGCCAGCCCACACATCATTCTATCTGCTCCATGCGCTAATGTTGAGATATAGACCACATCATTCTATCTGCTCCATGCGCTAATGTTGAGATATAGCCAGCCCACACATCATTCTATCTGCTCCATGCGCTAATGTTGAGATATAGATCACAGCATTCTATATGCTCCACGCGCTAATGTTGAGATATAGCCAGCCCACACATCATTCTATCTGCTCCATGCGCTAATGTTGAGATATAGACCACATCATTCTATCTGCTCCATGCGCTAATGTTGAGATATAGACCACATCATTCTATCTGCTCCATGCGCTAATGTTGAGATATAGATCACAGCATTCTATATGCTCCATGCGCTAATGTTGAGATATAGCCAGCCCACACATCATTCTATCTGCTCCATGCGCTAATGTTGAGATATAGCCAGCCCACACATCATTCTATCTGCTCCATGCGCTAATGTTGAGATATAGATCACAGCATTCTATATGCTCCATGCGCTAATGTTGAGATATAGCCAGCCCACACATCATTCTATATGCTCCATGCGCTAATGTTGAGATATAGCCAGCCCACACATCATTCTATCTGCTCCATGCGCTAATGTTGAGATATAGATCACAGCATTCTATATGCTCCATGCGCTAATGTTGAGATATAGACAACAGAATTCTATCTGCTCCATGCGCTAATGTTGAGATATAGACAACATAATTCTATCTGCTCCATGCGCTAATGTTGAGATATAGCCAGCCCACACATCATTCTATCTGCTCCACGCACTAATGTTGAGATATAGACAACAGCATTCTATATGCTCCACGCACTAATGTTGAGATATAGCCAGTCCACACATCATTCTATCTGCTCCATGCGCTAATGTTGAGATATAGACAACAGCATTCTATATGCTCCATGCGCTAATGTTGAGATATAGACAACAGCATTCTATATGCTCCATGCGCTAATGTTGAGATATAGACAACAGCATTCTATATGCTCCACGCACTAATGTCGAAATATTCATTCATTCATTCAGTAGCATGTCCTTTGCAGAACCTCGCTGCCATAACAACCTTCCGGAAAACCTCTCGATCATGAGCAAGATGTCCCGCGTCTGATACACCCATCTGGAGATCATCCGCCACATCCTGCACCCATCTTCTCTTTGGCCTTCCTCTTCCTCTCTTCCCAGGCATATACCCTTCCATTATTGTTTTCTCCAAACTTTCGTGACGTTTCAAGTGACCAAAATACTTTAATTTTCTTTGTTTTATCGTCTTTAATAGCCAACCCTCCTCAATATTCAACTCTTGAAGTATGGATGCATTTGTTCTTTTCTTTACCCAAGATATTCTTAGAACTCGTCTATAACATTTATACTCAAAGGCGTGTATGCGCTGTTCAGCTTGTTTAGTAAGTGTCCATGTCTCACAGGCGTATGTTGCAATGGGAAAGATTAAAAATCTAATTTTTGTAGTTCTGTCTGTCCCACTCCATAATTTATTCAGCTGTTTTAGTCTTTGAAGAGCAATGGATAGTCGCCGTTTAATTTCTTTCATTGTGTCACCGTTATTGGTAATCAATGACCCAAGATATTCAAAATTTTCCACCACCTCCAATTATCCCCCATTAATGTATATTTCTTTCTCCATAGTAGTTTTATCTGTATGCATTATCTTTGTTTTTTGCTATGTTAAGATATAAGTTGTGATTTTCACTATTCAATTGGGTTGAGGTTATTAGGTTTTCTATGCCATTCTGTGTTATGGATAGTAACACTGTATCATCAGCATATCGAATCTCTGGTATGTCATGACCACCGATGTTTAGGGCATCATATAGCTCCCTGTTTATGTCATCTCTAACATTTCTCATTATATTTTCAGCGTACAGGTTAAACAAATAGGGTGACAGCACGCAGCCCTGACGGACTCCTTGCTTGATGTCAAACCAATCTGATATCTCGCCATCTATTCTAACTGCTGCTTGTTGGTCTAGATAGAGCATTTTTATGAGTTGTACTACATGTGATGGAAAGCCCATATTCCTCATGATTTCCCAAAGTTTCTGATGTTGTACACAGTCAAATGCCTTTGAATAATCCACAAAACATGAGAATAGGTTTACATTAAATTCTCTGCACTTCTCTATTATTAAACGCATGTTGAATATGTGATCTCTTGTCCTTGTCTAAATCCAGCTTGAACCACGTTAATCTCTTCTTCCATTTTCTTACTAAGTCTTCGTATTATGACTTTTAGTAGAATTTTACTTTCATGACTGATCAGGGCAACAGTTCTATAGTTGGTGCATAATTTCAGGTTGCCCTTTTTTGGTATTGGAATGAAGATAGTTCTCTTCCAATCTTTTGGCCACATACCATATTTCCAAATCTTTGTACGTAATGCATGATATATGTGTATGCTTTCTTCTCCTCCCGCTTTAATTAGTTCAGCTGGTATCTCATCACATCCAGGTGATTTACCATTCTTCAGGTTCTTTATAGCCCAAGCAATTTCATCTAATGAGGGTTCAGGTTCGTCTCTGCTGTCATTGGCTCATGTATCTCATTCATATCCTCACTGTCACTCATATCATACATTCCACTGCAGTACTCCTGCCATCTTTCTAGAATTTGTCTAGATTCTGTTAAGGTATTTCCCATCTTGTCACAGATAACATTCAATTGAGGTTGAACATTTCTTGTCAATAACTTCATTTCTTTGAACATTTCATAATCTCTTCCAGTCTTATGATATTGCTCTATTCTGGTACAGCAATCTTGTATATATTGATTTTTGTCCTTTCTTGTGTTCTTTCTTATTTCTCGAGTTAAAGATTTATACTTCATCCTGCTGTTATCGGATTCATCTCCTTTCTGTTTCAGCTCCCTTCGTTGTTTTATTAATTCTAACGTGTCTGATGTAATCTATGGCTTAAGTAGCTTTTTCTTGGTCGGAATGAATTCTTTGGCTGCAGTTATCAAGATATCTCTAGCTTGTACTGCCAGTTCATCAGGTGTCATTTCTTCTTGTACAGACATCAAGACCCCAAAGCGATTCCTAACTTCTATGTTGTATGCATCTGGTATTTTTGTGAGATCAAAACGAAGTGGCCTTGGTCCTCGGGTAAGTTTTTTGAGTTTTAATTTCAGATCTGCTTCTAATAGCTGATGATCTGTATCACAGTCTGCACTTCGTAGGGTTTTTGCAGATGTTATGCTTGATCTCCATCTTCTTTGTATTAAAATATAATCTATCTGATTTTTGGTAAAACTGTCAGGAGACTTCCATGTGAAGAGTCTTCTTGGATGTTGTTTAAAAAGCGTGCTGGCTATCGTTAACTCATTTTCTGTGCAAAATTCAATTAATTTGTCACCTGCATCATTTCTATTTCCTAATCCAAATTTTCCTAAAACGTGTCTCTCATTTTCAGCTCTTCCTGCACCCACTTTTGCATTAAAATCTCCCATTATTATTGCTATATCATTATGACCAATCTTATTTAATGTGTCTTGTAGTGTGTTGTAAAAATCTTCAATTTCGTCCTCCTCTGCTGTTGAAGTAGGTGCATATATCTGTATGAGAGTTGTGTTTTTTGGACGGCCTTTAAGTCTAATAGTGAGGATTCTATCACTAACTAGATTATATTCCATTAAAGCGTTTGCAGTTGTCTTATCTAAACAAAATGCCACTCCACTCTGGCCTCCGACATCTCTACCAGAATAAATGAAAATACTTCCATTTTCAGTTGTAAAATGCCCCTTGCCGCTCCAGCGATGTTCACTAATTCCTAAAATTTGAATGTTTAACCTCTCAATCTCATCACACACTACTTTAAGCTTTCCCTCATACAGACTTCTCACATTCCACGTTGCTATTCTCACTCTGTTTCTTAGTCTGACACAGGGGATTTCCTTGGTAACACAGTCAGGATTAACTCCGTCATCACGATTACTAGTACTGGTCCCTGCGTCACACTCTTCCCCAGTGTTATCTGATCTACCTGGCCTGGGGGTCTCGCCACCAGATCTCTTTCTTATTATGTTTTCTTTCATGGTTGTTATGGTTTCTTGGCAAGTTTTGCAGAAGGTAGTTTGCCGTTGCTTTCCTTCTGGGCACTGACTGTACTAGTCGGTGGCCATAGCCATTGTCTCTACTGATGAAATCATTTGCCTATCGCCGCAGAGTGCAAGACCATAACCAACAACAATCTGTCGGCTGCTCTCACACTCCATCCACCACCTGCTTCCATGGCTTCACGTAACCCTGATCGGGGGGCTAAACGGGTACTCCACCTTGCCCAAGGGTGTCCCGTAGACTAACGGAGGAAAGGAGGCGTCTTACATCTCCTTTGGTAGGGGATACCCCTACCCCGCTAACCGGATGTCGAGATATAGGTCACAGCACACTCACAACTTATACATGTCATTCGTGTTTCACGTCTTATAGCCTATATACCTCAGTGTGTATATGATGTAGAGGTATATCAGTGAGAAAGACACACACACAGAGAGAGAGAGAGAGAGAGAGAGAGAGAGAGAGAGAGAGAGAGAGAGAGAGAGAGAGAGAGTAATGGCAGATCGATCAATAACAAGTTATATTTGCCGTTCGTGTTTCATGTCTTATAGTCTATGTACTCCAGTGTGTGTGTGTGTGTGTGTGTGTGTGTGTGTGTGTGTGTGTGTGTGTGTGTGTGTGTGTGTGTGTGTGTGTGTGTGTGTGTGTGTGTGTGTGTGTGTGTGTGTGTGTGTGTGTGTGTGTGTGTGTGTGTGTGTGTGTGTGTGTGTGTGTGTGTGTGTGTGTGTGTGTGTGTGTGTGTGTGTGTGTGTGTGTGTGTGTGTGTGTGTGTGTGTGTGTGTGTGTGTACACAAGTATATAATCAAGAGAGAAAGAGAGAAAGAGAGAGAGAGAGAGAGAGAGAGAGAGAGAGAGAGCGAGAGAGAGAGAGAGAGAGAGAGTGCAATAGCAGATCACTCACAGCGTATACAAGCCGATAGTGTTTCATGTCTAGTCTTTATAACCACAGTGTGTGTATGTGAGTAGAAGTACATCAGCGAGAGACAGACAGACAGACAGACAGACAGACACACACACACACACACACAGACAGATAGAGAGAGACACAGAGAGAGAGAGACCGAGAGTGATAGACAGATAGACAGACACACAGAGAGCGATTGATATGACAACACAATCGCAAGCCTTATATGTTCATGTATGTAGTCTGGACCTGCACACACAGTACAATTTTTCGTGTCAAACATTTGCTTAGAGTCATATTTCTAGCACTGTCAAGCCAGCTAGATCTTGCCCTCCGTGAGGCTAGCAAGTTCTCCTTGTTGAAGTGAAGAATGTGTAAACATTTAACTGCGAAAAATCGATACAGTAACAAGGCCGCCATGCTGCCTTCTGGCGCTAAGAATGCCGGGAATATTGATCCTGGTTTGAAGACAATAGAAACATGCCTCATTAAACTGCTGGCTAGACCTGTCCATAAATATGTATTGTAAAGTAGGGCAAGATTAACGACAGTTTATTATTTGGCTTCTGACAGTATAGATTTCCAACGCAGAATATTCAACACGAAGAATGTATATGATAATGTATGCCGCTTTCTTGCACCTCAGAGGAAGACACGTTTAACATTCATTCATTCATTCAGTAATATGTCCTTTGCAGAACCTCGCAACCATAACAACCTTATAGAAAACCTCTCGATCATAAGCAAGATGTCCCTCGTCCGATACACCCATCCGGAGATCATTCGCCATATCCTGCACCCATCTTCTCTTTGGCCTTCCTCTTCCCCTCTTCTCAGGCATATACCCCTCCATTAGTGTTCTCTCCATACTTTCGTGACGTTTCAAGTTACCAAAATATTTCAATTTTCTTTGTTTTATCGTCTTTAATAGGAAACCATCTTTGATATTCAACTCTTGAAGTATTGATGCATTTGTTCTTTTCTTTATCCAAGATATTCTTAGAACTCGTCTATAACATTTCTATTCAAAGGCTGCCTTCTGACGCTAAGAATGACGGGAGTATTGATCCTGGTTTGAAGACAATAGAAACATGCCTCATTAAACTCCTGGCTAGACTTGTCCATAAATATGTATTGGAAAGTAGGGCAAGATTAACGACAGTTTATTATTTGGCTTCTGACAGTATAGATTTCCAACGCGTTGTTCGGTTTGTTTAGTAAGTGTCCAGGTCTCACAGGCGTATGTTGCAATGGGAAAGATGCATGCTCTAAACAAATCTAATTTTTGTAGTTCTATCTGTCCCATTCCACAATTTATTCTTTGTTTTAGTCTTTGAAGAGCAATAGATATTCGTCTTTTAATTTCTTTCATTGTGTCACTGTCACAATCTTTTTGGCAACAGAATGAGATTGGTCGTTGTCTAGATCCTGATGCTTCTTCTATATCACTGCAGAGTGTAAGCTGTCCAACAAGAGTATTCACAAGTCCAAACTGTTGATGAAATGGCAACTGTTCAAATCTATCAACTGAGCTGTGTGCCTGAACTCAACAAGAGTATTCACAAGTCCAAAATGTTGATGGAATGGCAACTGTTCCAAATAAAGTCAGAAGGAGACTGGCCATAACAATTCACAGATTGAACAAGATGGCGAACTTGTGGCTGACACCGGCAAACAATGAACAGGTTGAACAACATGGCAAACTTGTGGCTGAACAAAGGCAAACAATTCACAGGTTGAACAAGATGGCGAACTTGTGGCTGAACAAAGGCAAACAATGCACAGATTGAACAAGATGGCGAACTTGTGGCTGATTACAAGCAAACAATGCACAGGTTGAACAAGATGGCAAATTTGTGGCAGAACAAAGGCAAACAATGCACAGGTTGAACAAGATGGCGAACTTGTGGCTGATTACAAGCAAACAATGCACAGGTTGAACAAGATGGCGAATTTGTGGCAGAACAAAGGCAAACAATGCACAGGTTGAACAAGATGGCGAACTTGTGGCTGATTACATGCAAACAATGCACAGGTTGAACAAGATGGCGAACTTGTGGCTGAACACCAGCAAACAATGAAGTAAAGCTAGATCAGGCCTAGGTTGGCCATGTTTTCCAACATGGTGTCCGAAAGGCAACTTTACAGCTAAAGTGTAGAGTTTTATAGAGAACGAGACATGTTGTTGTTTTCTTTCTTTGTCTGCCAATTGTTTTGTATTTGTATTAAAAATACACGTCAGAGTTGGAAGAACTGTGGTGGTTTTATGGGGATCCAGAATTGTGTGCAAAGAGAAATAACATTTTCTCAATACGGCTTGCAAAATTCTACAAATTACATCAATACAGTTGGTTTATAACGACTGATAAAACTGCTGTTTGGAGATTTGAAGAAATTGCTTTTAAATCTCACACAGAATCAGTTTAGCGCAGTCAATGGTAACAGCAACTTTCTCCGTAAAATCATAGCTACAAGAAAATAAATGGTTTCTTTTTCGTTTTCTTGATAAATGCGGCACAGAATGTTGGTTTGTTCGCTCAAGCGTTGTAGAACAAGTTAGGAGCAAAACGTCCGTGGTTGGTAGTTTGGCTTGATTTAACAAAGAAACATCCACAATGAAAGAAATGAAATTTAAAAAAGGACACATAATCAGAATTTCAGAAAGAAACCATTATCCGTTTAAGGTAAAGATGAAAAGGTTTAAGTAGTTGTGTTACGAGAACAAGCCCAACCATAAATGTGGCAGAGATATCAATATCCAGAAATTAACGATGTCCCCCTTTGTGCTATACCAGATTATGTAATCAAATGCTAGTTGCATGCATTCGGTAGTTAAATACATTTGTAATCCCACCTCTACTTCCAAACATAACTTTGTCACAAGGCTGACATGTTGCTGCGTTGTCATTCTTAGATATCATCTTTCAATCAATCAATCAATCAATCAATCAGGTGCCATCTCCAACGTGAAGGTTGGCTACAATAGATCTCCAACATGTCTGCCTCTCGCCCTGACTGTACATCCTGTCACATTGCTGTTCGCCAATCTCTTGATGTTATCTTCCCACTTGTATCGGTGTCTATCTCTTGCTAGCTTGTCTTCAACCTTACCATCTAATATGGTATTTATAAGAGTGTTATGTCTTTTAACGCCGTCCGAAATATTTATCGAGCCTCTTTTTTGTTTATTTCATCAACTCTCTTTTAATTTCTAGTGTTTCTAGAACCTCTGTATTTGTTTCTGTTTCAATTAAATACGACATATTCTTCTGTATATCCACATCCCAGTAATGCTAATCGGAGGTTATAATATAAACAATATACGCTATGCAGATGACACAGTATCGGTGGCGGAAATTCTACAGATTTACAACAATTGTTGGACATTGTAGTAACAGAGAGTGCAGAGAAAGGACTTTCCTTGAATATCAAGAAAACAGTAACAATCGTGATATTAAAGAAAAATGTGACACCAAAATGTGACATACTCGTAGAAATAGAAGCACAATTCTTAACCAAGTGGATACTTTTAAATACCTGGAAGAATTTAAAACATCAGATGGAAAAAGTACAACAGAGATTAAGAGCAGAATAGGGCAAGCAAAAGCTGCATTCCAGAAAATGAAGAGTATCTTATGCAATAAGACATTATCATTGAATATAAGAAAGAAAGTGATGAAATGCCACACAAGCCTGTTTTGCTGTATAACGGTGAATCTTAGAATATAAATGAACAAATTAGGAAGAACTTGGAAGCACAGAGATGTGGTTCCTGAGTTGAATGTTGCGAATTCCTTCGACTGCCAGAGTAACTAAATAAAACTGCATGAAAGAGGTTAATGTAACTCTAACATTATATACAATAATAAGAAAGAGACGAACAGCTTTCTTTGGTCATGTGATGAGAAGAGGGGCATTGGAGAACATCGTGACAACTGAAATGATCAAGAGAAAGAGAGGCAGAATAAAAGAAATTATGCTGAATGGATTGTGACGGTGGCGTGGAGGAATATCATCAGCAGAGTTGATCCAGAACACTAAAGACTGAGATCTGTGGAGAGCCATGAACGCTTACGCCAGCTGGCAGGGCACTTGATGATAAAGATATCTACAGGGACGCAGAGATGTTTCCAAGGCACCAGGGCCAGGTTTTATACTGACCAAGACCTACTAACACGTCATAGTCGTGCGTCTTTGGCAACAAGTCCCTTCGGGGTCCTGGCTAACGTAGTCAGGACCGCTGATTCTTCCGACGTCGGAGAGTATCTGCCTGCACGGCGAGGAACCACCAGTCTGCACATCAATAAGCCAGACATGGGACAACGGATACTCAAGCAAACCACAGTCCGATATGACATCACACTGATTTTGGACAGCAGGATGTCTTCGTCCGACATAAAGGACTTCACGCTGGAGTTCACAGCCAGCGAACGCAAGCAAGCAAGCAAGCAAGCAAGCAGCAAGATATCTACATATCCAGGGTCTCTATTCGATTTCGTAATTGCGTGTTAAATCACGAGGCGTCCGCGCCTTATGGTAGTGTTGAGTTCATCTTTAACACTGTTTTATTCTCCCTCCGGCAATATTACCTTCGTCGTAGTCGTCATCGTTGTTGTTGTCGTTGTTATGTTCTTCCCCCCCCCCCTTTCTCCTCCCCTGCCTCCCCACTTTTTCTGCTTTAAAATAACCACACTTGTCTTTCAAAGTTGTCAGTTAGACTGTAGGCGGATCCCATACACCAGTCACTATAGAAAATGCCACGTGTCCAAGTGGCTGGGAAACTGCAGTCAGTATAGAACATGTCACATCTTCAGCTGGCTGGGAGACAGAAGTTAGTATAGAAAATGTCACGTCTTCAACTGGACGGGATATAGCAGTCAGTATAGAAAATGTCACGTCTCAACCTAGCTGGGAGACAGCAATCAGCGTAGAAAATGTCACGTCTCCAGCTGGATGGGAGTCAGCAGTCAGTATAGAAAATGTCACATCTCCATCTGAGTGGGAGACAACAGTCAGTATAGAAAATGTCACGTCTCCAGCTGGCTCGGAAACAGCAGTCAATATATAACAAGTCACGTCTTCAGTTGGATGGGAGACGGCAGTCAGTATAGAAAATGTCATGTTTCCAGGTGGCTGACATTAGACAATATAGAAAATGAATTGACTGCCCCGATGTATGTGGGACGTTGCAACAACAACGACAACAACAACATGAAGAATCACTATTACCAATTATGACGACAATAATATCAAAACAAGAGAGAGAGAGAGAGAGAGAGAGAGATGCAGAGAGAGATGTAGAGAGAGAGAGATGCAGAGAGAGAGAGAGAGAGAGATGCAGAGAGAGAGAGATGTAGATAGAGAGAGATGCAGAGATAGAGAGAGAGAGATGTAGAGAGAGAGATGCAGAGAGAGAGAGAGAGAGAGAGAGAGAGAGAGAGAGAGAGAGAGAGAGAGAGAGAGAGGGTCAGACCTACCGGCCGGCAGAGCAACAAACGTCAAGAAGAGAAACAGGGCAACGGCGGTCACCACAATGCATTTCTTGCCACAGGGTCCCTCTCGATGTCGGAGATCTGTGGAATTAACAAAACCAAGTATGAGACTGGCAGCTGGAAGCCGAGGGCTATATGGATATTTATAACATGTTTTATAACATCATTCGCGTACCATAACAAGTTATACATTGACATATATGTGGGGAGTATATTTCTTTGAGTCACCACAATGCAGGCGGATGGGCCTCGGGCAGCCGACGAGAAGCATGCTTGTCTGTCCCATTATCGAATTGTATGTATCATGTCTATCCCGCAACTGACATCTTTCCTTGTCCCTCACTACTTATCTTCTTATTATTATGTTTCAGGTAATAAAAAAATATGTTGCTATGAAAAAAGCTGACATGTTTATTAAATATCGAGTCCTGTCTGCGGTTACCCTGGTAGCGGCAGACCAAATGATTTCGAAGGTGTTATGCTGTCCACGGGCCGGACGTCCCACAGTCATGTAGATTGTATGGATGCCCTTTTCAGGGCCCATTCCCCACTGGTCCAAGCCTGACATCTAGCTCACGCCCGTGGCGCCTAGTAGCTGTCAGCATGCGACAGCGGCCACCCCGGGACAACAGCTGTAACAGGCTGGTTAAACCAGGCGTGGGTAACCGATTCGGCGACAAATCAATCGGTGAACTAGCGTATGCCTACCCAGCATGTGAAGACAGGATTTGGTAGACTGCGAGGAAGAAATAAATCACTGACGATTCAAAGAGCAAGACGGTGTTTACCTGCAAAGCGTTGTTGAACGTAATGAGCACGGTAAGGCACGTAGAGCGCCCTGGTCCTCCACTGCACCTGTATTCGTCTCCAGTCGTCTTGACTTGTCTTGCCACTGGATTCAGATGGATGCAGGCGAGAGAGTAAGGTCGACGAATTGCGTAAATCTTTCTCCTTTAATCCAATTCATCACGCAAGCATCCAACTTAACATCTCTTGGAATTCATCATGACACTTGGAAATTTCGTGGTAACACTTGAAATTCGTGGCATACATCATTAAATAAGGGTGCAGTCACTTGTGAAGCAACCAGGACTGCAAGAGCTGTGAAGAAAAGGCTGGACAGAAAAACCACTGCATGAGATCCTCCTCCTGGAACGTCAAGCATTCTTTTCCCAGAATTGTCAAAGAACATTTCGAGCCAAAATAGGCCTTATCAGCCATCTTAGAACTCACGGCTCCATACTTTCAACCCAACTGGATGAAATAAATGGTCATAATCATTCTCGATGGACAAACAACAGATTGTATGGTCAGACAGCCTTGTGAAGACGATTCATACTCATGTAGAATGTGTGGTTAGACAGCCTTGTGAAGACGATCCATACTCATGTAGAATGTGTGGTTAGACAGCCTTGTGAAGACGATCCATACTCATGTAGAATGTGTGGTCAGACAGCCTTGTGAAGACGATCCATACTCATGTAGAATGTGTGGTCAGACAGCCTTGTGAAGACGATCCATACTCATGTAGAATGTGTGGTTAGACAGCCTTGTGAAGACGATCCATACTCATGTAGAATGTGTGGTCAGACAGCCTTGTGAAGACGATCCATACTCATGTAGAATGTGTGGTTAGACAGCCTTGTGAAGACGATCCATACTCATGTAGAATGTGTGGTTAGACAGCCTTGTGAAGACGATCCATACTCATGTAGAATGTGTGGTCAGACAGCCTTGTGAAGACGATCCATACTCATGTAGAATGTGTGGTTAGACAGCCTTGTGAAGACGATCCATACTCATGTAGAATGTGTGGTTAGACAGCCTTGTGAAGACGATCCATACTCATGTAGAATGTGTGGTCAGACAGCCTTGTGAAGACGATCCATACTCATGTAGAATGTGTGGTCAGACAGCCTTGTGAAGACGATCCATACTCATGTAGAATGTGTGGTCAGACAGCCTTGTGAAGACGATTCATACTCATGTAGAATGTGTGGTTAGACAGCCTTGTGAAGACGATCCATACTCATGTAGAATGTGTGGTCAGACAGCCTTGTGAAGACGATCCATACTCATGTAGAATGTGTGGTCAGACAGCCTTGTGAAGACGATCCATACTCATGTAGAATGTGTGGTCAGACAGCCTTGTGAAGACGATCCATACTCATGTAGAATGTGTGGTCAGACAGCCTTGTGAAGACGATCCATACTCATGTAGAATGTGTGGTTAGACAGCCTTGTGAAGACGATCCATACTCATGTAGAATGTGTGGTTAGACAGCCTTGTGAAGACGATCCATACTCATGTAGAATGTGTGGTCAGACAGCCTTGTGAAGACGATCCATACTCATGTAGAATGTGTGGTCAGACAGCCTTGTGAAGACGATCCATACTCATGTAGAATGTGTGGTCAGACAGCCTTGTGAAGACGATTCATACTCATGTAGAATGTGTGGTTAGACAGCCTTGTGAAGACGATCCATACTCATGTAGAATGTGTGGTCAGACAGCCTTGTGAAGACGATCCATACTCATGTAGAATGTGTGGTCAGACAGCCTTGTGAAGACGATCCATACTCATGTAGAATGTGTGGTCAGACAGCCTTGTGAAGACGATCCATACTCATGTAGAATGTGTGGTTAGACAGCCTTGTGAAGACGATCCATACTCATGTAGAATGTGTGGTCAGACAGCCTTGTGAAGACGATCCATACTCATGTAGAATGTGTGGTCAGACAGCCTTGTGAAGACGATCCATACTCATGTAGAATGTGTGGTTAGACAGCCTTGTGAAGACGATCCATACTCATGTAGAATGTGTGGTCAGACAGCCTTGTGAAGACGATCCATACTCATGTAGAATGTGTGGTTAGACAGCCTTGTGAAGACGATCCATACTCATGTAGAATGTGTGGTCAGACAGCCTTGTGAAGACGATCCATACTCATGTAGAATGTGTGGTCAGACAGCCTTGTGAAGACGATCCATACTCATGTAGAATGTGTGGTCAGACAGCCTTGTGAAGACGATCCATACTCATGTAGAATGTGTGGTCAGACAGCCTTGTGAAGTCGATCCATACTCATGTAGAATGTGTGGTCAGACAGCCTTGTGAAGACTGACAATACATCTACATTAGCTTCTGTGACATCACAAACTGTAATACATAGGCTTGAGTTATATTATTATTATTATATTATAATTGGAGGTGGTAGAAAATTTCGAATGTCTTGGGTCATTAATTACCAACAATGGTGGCACAATGAAGGACATTAAAAGACGAATATCTATTGCTCTTCAAAAACTAAAACAATTGAATAAATTGTGGAGGAGGATAGATAGAGCTACAAAAAATAGGTGTTTAAGAGCATGCATCTTTCCCATTGCAACATACGTCTGTCAGCCCTGGACACTTACCAAACAAGCTGAACAGCGCATAAATACCTTTGAATATAAATGTTATAGACGAGGTCTAAGAATATCTTGGCTACAGAAAAGAACAAATGAATACATACGCCAAGAGCTGAATATTAAAGAAGGTTGGTTACTAAAGACGATAAAACAAAGAAAATTGAAATAATTGTGTAACTTGAAACGTCATGAAAGTTTGGAAAGAACAATCATGGAGGGGTATATGCTCGGTAAGAGAGGAAGAGGAAGGCCTTAGAGAAGATGGGTGCAGGATGTGGCGGATGATCTCCAGATGTATGTATCGGACGCGGGACATCTTGCTTATGAACGAGAAGTTTTCCGGAAGGTTGTTATGAGAGCGAGGTTCTGGAAGGGACATACTACTGAATGAATTATGTGTGGTGATAGAAGATATAACCTATATAATTATGTGTGACGATAGAAGATATTGTATAGATATATGAACCTGTAAGAAGCTAGTTGATGTAGTATGCACGAGTCTAACCATGGAAAAATTCCTCTGGCGGGATCACACAGACCCAATTAGAAATGCAATGACAAGACTATTATTGTTCTTGTGTGTGATACTATAAGATCGATACCATTTCTGTCATTGTACATTCGATTCTTTGATGCTAGACGTGCGGCTACACCAGCCAGTTTGTCGCTGGAAGCTGTAACACTGCGTCACATAAGTCTGTGCGACACTGGTCGCTGTAGTCTCAGTGAACCTCTGTCGCTGGAAGCTGTAACACAGCGTCACATAAGTCTGTGCGACACTGTTCGCTGTAGTCTCAGTGAACCTCTGTCGCTGGAAGCTGTAACACAGCGTCACATAAGTCTGTGCGACACTGGTCGCTGTAGTCTCAGTGAACCTCTGTCGCTGGAAGCTGTAACACAGCGTCACATAAGTCTGTGCGACACTGTTCGCTGTAGTCTCAGTGAACCTCTGTCGCTGGAAGCTGTAACACAGCGTCACATAAGTCTGTGCGACACTAGTCGCTGTAGTCTCAGTGAACCTCTGTCGCTGGAAGCTGTAACACAGCGTCACAAAATTATGTGCGACACTGGTCGCTGTAGTCTAAGTGAACCTCTACCCATGGTAGCTATTGTCTAAGTGAACCTCTGTCCCTGGAAGCTGTTGTCTAAGTGAACATCTGTCCCTGGAAGCTGTTGTCTAAGTGAACCTCTGTCATGTGTGGTTGGGGGATGTGTGTTTGGCTGGGTGGATGGGGGTGTGTAGGTGGGTGGTGGAGAATATGTGGGTGGGTGAGTGTTGGTAGGTTATAGGATGGATGGAGGGTGTGTGTGTGTGGGTGGGGAGATGTGTGTGGGGGATGTGCGAGTTGGTGATGGATGGGTGGGTGCATGCATGTGTGCCCGGGTTTATGTGTCGGTGGGTGGGGGTTGTGTGTGGGGTTGTGCGGTGGGTGGGAGATGTGTGTTTGTGTGTGTGGGTGGGGAGATGGTGTAGGTGGGGGTATGTGTGGGAGGGGTCGGTGGGATGGGTGGATGGATGGTGCATGTGTGTGCCTGGGGGTATGTGTGTGGTTGGGTGGTGGGTGTGTGTGTGTGTGGGGGGACGCGCGGATGGATAGGGATGGTGGGTGGGTGGGGGATTTGTCTCATAACATGGTAACATGCATTGTTTATGTTTATAACATTCTTTTGACGATGTTTTATTCCTATGTGAATGTATTATACACTGATGAACGAAAGATGAGTGATTTGAAGGGTCGAATATAAGACGGGCCTGCGTGCCCAATTTGTTACTCTTTGAAAATATAGTCCGTTCGTTCGTTCTCTGGTAAGCGAGTTCTGGTTCTCAGCGAGTAAGTGAGTGAGTAAGGGAGTGTGAGTGAGTGAGAGAGAATTTGTGGGTATGCGTGTATGTGCGCGAATGAGTGAGTGTGAGAGCGAGTGAGTGTGTAAAAGAGAGAGCGTGGGTGAATGAGAGAGTGCATGAGAAAGTGTGGATGTATGTATGTGCATGTCTGAATGTGTGTATGGGTGTATATGTGTGTGTACATGTGTGTATCTGTGTGTGCCTCTGTGTGTATGTCTGTACGTGTGTTAAGGTGTGCGTTCATGTGTTTATATGCGTTTATATGCATGTGCGTGTGTATATGTGTGTATGGATGTGTGTGTGTGTGTGTGTGTGTGTGTGTGTGTGCTCGCGTATGTATTGTATATCTTTGTGGGTGTAAGTGTGCATGCATGCAGTGTATGCGAGGGAGTGTATATTCGGGTGTTATGTGAGTACGTGTGCGTAAGTATATGGATGTGTGTAGGTGTGTGTATGTGAGTGGGTATATGTGTGTATTTGCGTTTGTATGTTGTGTGTGGGTGTGTGTGTATGTACATGCGTGTGAGAGAGAAGAGAGAGAGAGAGAGAGAGAGAGAGAGAGAGAGAGAGAGAGAGAGAGTTGAGCGCACGCATGTCATCTAACATGCTGTTCCATATGTTTTGTGTATTCCCATTTTCATATTATCATTTTGATGCACTTGATTTTAACATGCATAAAATGAATTCATGTAAATTACTGTAGAGTAAGTGAGAGAGTTAGTGAGAGAGAGAGAGAGAGAGAGAGAGAGAGAGAGAGAGAGAGTGAATGAGTGTGAGAGTGTGTGTATGTAAAGAGAGAGAGAGAGAGAGAGAGAGAGAGAGAGAGAGAGAGAGAGAGAGAGAGAGAGAGAGAGTTGAGCCCACGCATGTCATGTAACATTCTATTCCATATTTTTTTTTATGTATTCTCATCTTTCATATTACGAGGTATCATTTTGTATGCGACTTGATTGTCCTGTAACATGCCATTCCATATTTTTTTTTCTCATCTTATCAGTTTGTATGCCACTTGATTTTATCATGTATAATATAACATTACTGTGATGTGAGTGAGAGAGTTAGTGAGTGGGGGAGGGAGGGAGAGAGAGAGAGAGAGAGAGAGGGAGAGAGAAAGAGAGAGAAAGAGAGAGAGAGAGAGAGAGAGAGAGAGAGAGAGAGAGAGAGAGAGAGAGAGAGAGAGAGAAAGAGAGAGTTGAATTGCATCATTAATTTTTACGCTACAAAATGTATATATAAAATTTTTTCTCCACTTCTTGCAATTGCGAGAATTCTCATGACAATCGTCAGTGTCTCAATTGTGTGTAAAGTGTGGGAGTTTGTTCTTATTAGTTTCCATGTGAGGCATCATGTATGTGTCTAGATGTGAGGATGTGTGTATGGGTGTGTATGTGAGGGATATGTGTGTGTGTGTGGGGGGGGGGTGGGGAATGTATGTGTGGAGGGGTTGTGTGTGGGGGATGTGTAGGGGTTAATGGGTGATGTGTGGATGTGTGAAGGGATGTGTAGTCGGTGGTGGATGTATGTGTGTGTGAGGGATATGTGTGTGTGTGGGGGGGGGGGGGGGGGAGTTTGAGAGGATAGTTGGAAGTATGTGGGTGTTGGTAGGTTGGGAGGGGGTGTGAGTAGGGAGTGTGTGTTTGGGTGGGTGAATGAGTGTGTAGGAGATTGTGTGGGTTGGGAGATGGGTGTGTAATGGGTGTGGGGGATGAGTGTGGGGGTGTCTGTGAATGGGATATGCCTGTGTGGGTGGGACTGTGTGAGTGTGGATGGGGTAAATGTGAGTTGGTGGAGGATGTATGTGTGGGTGGTGAGGATGTTTGTAGGTGGAGGATGTGTGAGTGGGTGGGGAGATGTGTGGGCGGGGATGTGTATGGGGAATGTATGTGGGGGATGTGTATGGGGTGGGGGTGGGGATGTGTTTATGAGTGGAGTTTTGTGTGGGAGGGGAGATGTGTGAAAGGTGGGGGAGGTGTGGGATGTGCAGGTGATTGAAGGATGTATGCGAGGATGGGGGATGTGTTATTGGCTGGGTGGTTGGAGTGTGTGTGGGTGGGAGGGTAGATGCGAGATGCATGTGTTGATGGGCGCGTGGGTGATGTGTGGGTGTGAGTGGTTGATGGATGAGTACGTGAGTGGGTGGATGTGTGTGAGAGATGAGTGTATGGGTGGAGGAGGTGTGTAGTTGTGAGAAGATATGTGTGAGCGGCGGATGTGGGTGGGTGGGGTATATGTGGGTGGCGAGGTGTGTGTGGGTGGGAGGTGTATGTTTTGGGGTTATGGGTGGGGGATATGTGTGGGGAGGTGGGGAGATATGTTTATGGGTGGGGATGTGTGTATAGGTGGGGATGTGTAGTTGAGAGGTGGCGAATATTGGGTGGGTGAGTGGGTGTAGGTTGGCTGATGTATGTGTGGGTGGGGAAAATTGTGAGAGTGCGGGATATGTGTGTGGATAGGTGCGGGATGTGTGGGTTGGCGGGGGTATGTATGTGGTTTCTTCTTCTTCTTCTTCTTCTTCCTCTTCTTCTTCTTCTTCTTCTGCTTCTTCTTCTTCTTCTTCTTGGTGTGTGAGGATGTGTGTGTGGGTGGGGAAATGTGTGTGGGTGGGGGGTCAGTGGGTGGGTGGCGGCATGTATGTTTGTCTGGTTCTGTGTGAGTGCATGGAGGTATGTGTGGGTGGTTGGGGGAGGTTTGGTGGGTGGGGGAATGTGTTGGTGGCTGCGGGATATGGGGGTGAATGGGGGATGTGTCTCACAACATTGCAATATGCACTGTTTATGTTTACAACTTTCATTTGATAATTTTCTTTTTTGTTTTCTCATGTGAATGTATCATGCGTAATATGCATTGTTTATGCTTACAAAATCTATTTGACAATGTTTTTTCCCCTATGTTAATGTAACATGCACATTTGATGAATGAAAGATGAGTGATTGAAAGAGCCGAATGTAAGACGGGCCTGTGTGCCCAATTTGTTATCCTTTTAAAATAAAGTTTGTTCGTTCATTCGTTCGTTCGTTCGTTCGTTTGTTCGTTAATTAGTCGCGGTTCCAGCTTCACGGCAACGGATCATCCCCATTATTCTCCGTTCCTGTGCCAGTGAATATCACATAAAATGCTCCACACTGCCCAATGTGAAAAGAGGAACAGACAGGAGTCTTGGCAAGCCAAAGTTCTCCACGAAAAATGCAGTTCATCGTCGATGGAATCAGCAATCACCAGAAAGACTTCTTTGACCCGGGTTTCATCCCACATGGCTCGGTCTCTTTCTGCATTGCGACCCGCCGAAATCGCCGCACAAAGCACGAACTCCGTAGCTCCAACGATGACTGAATCTCCTGAAAAATGCACTCGTGGCCCGAAAAAGCAAACCAGTCAATTCAGCGACAGCCGGCCATTGTTCCAAACATGCAGTTCACTGTGCAAACAACAGCGGACAGGTGTAAAAACATTCCACGCGAATTTCACAGCATACAGTGTCGCCCACGCACTCGGTCAGTAGCAGGGCGACGGAACCATGTACTAGCAGTCCAACATGAGGAAAATGTAATTGCAGACCGTAGCCACAAGCATAAACACGCCACAGGCCTTAAACGGTTCAGTGCCTAACCGCCATGTTGGGAACCGGAAGTTATTATTCATATCTGCTAGTGATATTTGCGATGTATAAACCAGTCTAGGATAACTACACATTTTAGACTCATTACCTACAATACACCCATGACTCAAGTGTTTTATTTCACGATTATTTATGGAGTGAAGGGTTTCTCAAGTGCATTGTCGCTGGCAAACAAATAGAGGCTGTCCTTATCCATCATAGATAACAAAACATTCAAAACGATTCGAAACACGGGCGTTTCCTTATACAGTAAATCTCATCTCATCATGTCCTCTTGTACCTTGCGGTGTCGAGGTGAAGTATAAACTTCGTGAGAGTGCCTGATTATGGGCTTCATATATCGATATTCCCATGGACTCTGCTATTCCCTCCGTCCAACGTTTACGTGGTCGGCCTCTTCCTCTGATTCCATCTGGTCTGTACATCATTGCTTGTTGTGGTATGCTGTTGACTGGTAACCTACTTGTATGGCCAAACCATTTGACTTGCTGCTTTCTGATAAAATCTAGTGCTGCTTTAACCCCCACTTTAGTCCTGATTTCTTCATTTCTGATCTTATCTCTTCTTGATACGTTGAGTATTCTTATCAGGAACCTCATTTCTGTTGTTGTGATTTTTCTTTTCTCTTTTTCTGTCATTGTCCAGGTTTGGCATTGGTAGCATAGAGTTGGCAGGAAGATTGTGTTGTAAAGTGCTTTCTTAGTAGTTATTGATACATGTTTGTTCTTTAGTATTGGTGCCATTTGTCCGATGAGTTGTTTTGCCTTATTGCACCTATTTTCGATCTCGTCTTCTGATCTGCCATTTCTTATACATTAAAAACACAATAAAATAAAATGAATTAGAAAAGACAAAAAGTGAGCCATAATACTGACAAGAAGCAGATTGTTGTTTTGTTTTAAACGCAAAAAGATATGACAATATTATTAAAACAAGGCACATTTAACGTGAACATAAAACACATACAGGAAACAGACAATGAATATTATACAGAACAATATGAAAGACGGTAAATATGAAAACCTTGTGTGTGTATGTATGTATGTGTGTATATATATATATATATATATATATATATATATATATATATATATATATATATATATATATATATATATATATATATATATATACTAGCTGACCCGGCCCGGCTTCGCCCAGACCCTGGTGGGGAGCATCTCATTTAATTCATATAAGTAGTCATATAAGTTCTCGTTCCCGTTACCGACTATCTGTCTGTCTGTCTGTCTGTCTGTCTATCTGTCTGTCTGTCTGTCTGACCCGGCCCGTCTTCGCCCAGACCCTGATGGGGAGAATCTCATTTAATTCATATAAGTAGTCATATAAGTTCCCGTTCCGACTATCTATCTGTCTGTCTGTCTGACCCGGCCCGGCATCGCCCAACTCCTGGTGGGGAGAATCTCATTTAATTCATATAAGTAGTCATATAAGTTCCCGACTGTCTGTCTGTCTGTCTGTCTGTCTGTCTGTCTGTCTGTCTGTCTGTCTGTCTGTCTATCTATCTATCTATCTGTCTGTCTGTCTGACCCGGCCCATCCCATGGTGGAGAGCATCTCATTTAAATTATATAAGTAGTCATATAAGATCCCGTTCCCGACTATCTGTCTGACTGTCTGTCTGTCTTGGGTAAATGGAGGAGGGAGGAGGAAGAGGGAGGTGGAGGGGGAAGAGGAGGGAGGAGGAGGGAGGAGACAGGAGGAGTAGGGAAGAATAGGAGAGAGAGGAGGGATTAGGAGGAGGAGGGAGGAGTAGTGTGGAGGAGGAGGCGAGGAGGAGGGAGGAGGAAGAGGGAGGAGGAGGGAGAAGGAGGGAGGAGGAGAACGCAGGAGGAGAAGGGAGCAGGAGGAGGATAGGGAGGAAAAGGGAGGAGGAGGGAGGAGGAGGAGAGAGTAGAAGGATGGAGGAGGCGGAGGGAGAAGGAAGAGGGAGGAGGAAGAGGGAGAATGAGGAGGGAGAAGGAGGGGGAGGAGGGGAGGGGGAGGAGGAGGGAGGCGGAGAGAGGAGGAGGAGGGAGGAAGAGGGAGGAGGAGGAATGTGAAGGGAGGAGGAGGGAGGAGGTAGAGGGAGGAGGAGGGAGGAGAGGAGGTAGAGGGAGGAGGAGGAGGGAGGAGGCGGAGAGGGAGGAGGGGGAGGAGGAGGAGGAGGGAGGAGGAGTGATGAGGAGGAGGGAGGAGGAGAGAGGAGGAGGAGGGAGGAGGAGGAGGGAGGAGGAAGAGGGAGGAGGAGGAATGTGAAGGGAGGAGGAGGGAGGAGGTAGAGGGAGGAGGAGGGAGGAGGAGGAGTGAGGAGGAGGAGGAGAGGGAGGAGGAGGAAGGAGGAGGGGGAGGAGGGAGGAGGAGGAGGAGGGAGGAAGAAGGAGGAGGAGGGAGAAGGAGGGATGAGGAGGAGGAGGGAGGAGGAGGAAGAGGGAGGAGGAGGAATGTGAAGGGAGGAGGAGGTAGAGGGAGGAGGAGGAGGGAGGAGGAGAAGGGAGGAGGAGGGATGAGGAGGAGGAAGAGGGAGGAGGAGGGAGGAGGTAGAGGGAGGAGGAGGAGGAGTGAGGAGGAGGAGGAAGGAGGAGGAGGAGGGAGGAGGAGGGAGGAAGAAGGAGGAGGAGGGAGAAGGAGGGATGAGGAGGAGGAGGGAGGAGGAGGAAGAGGGAGGAGGAGGAATGTGAAGGGAGGAGGAGGGATAGGGAGGAGGGGAAGAGAGGGAGGGTAGGAGGAAGAGTGGAGAGGAGGAGGGAGGATGTAGAGGGAGGAGGAGGGAGGAAAAGGGAGGAGGGAGGAGGAGAGAGGAGGAGGAGGGAGGAGGTAGGAGGAGGAGGAAGAGGGAGGATGAGGGAGGAGAAGGAAGGAGGAGGAAGAAGGAGGAGGAAGAGGGAGGAGGAGGATGGAGGAGGGAGAGGGAGGAGGAGGAAGGAGGAAGAGGGAGGAGGAGGATGGAGGAGGGAGAGGGAGGAGGGAAAGAGGAAGAGGGTAGGAGGAGGAGGAGGGGAGAGGAGGAGAAGGAGGGAGGAGGAGAAGTAGGAGGAGGGAGGAGGAGGGGATAGGAGGAGGGAGGAGGCAGAGGGAGAAGAAGGACGGAGGAGGAGGAAGGAGGGAGAGGAAGGAGGGAGAATGAGGAGGGGGGGAAGGAAAGGGAGGTGGAAGAGGAAGAGGAGGGAGGAGGAAAGAGGTAGGGGGAGGAGGAGATAGAGGGAGGAGGAGGAGGAAGGAAAGGGAGGAGGAAGAGGAGGAGAAGGGAGGAGGAGGGTGGAGGGAGGAGGAGGTAGAGGGAGGAGGAGGGAGGAGGTAGGAGGAGGAGGAAGAGGGAAGAGGGAGAAGAAGGGAGAAGGAGGAGTGAGGATGATGAGGGAGAAGGAGGCAGGAGGAGGAGGAGGGAGGCAGGAGGAGGAGGGATAAGGAGGGAGAGGGAGGAGAAGGGAAGATGAGGGAGGAGGGGGAGGAGGCGGATGGAGTAGGAGGGAGGAGGATGGAGGAGGAGGGGAGAGGAAGAGGGAGAAGAAAGAGGGAGAAGGAGGAGGGAGTCGGGAGAGGGATGAGAGTGAGGAAGAAGAGAGGAGGAGAGAGTTCGGCATTCGGAATTCATACTCGTCTAGTTCTTCCCTTCTACACGACTGTAGATAACTTCCTTACACATAAAAAGATGAATTGTTATTGATATTGCCGTGGCATGGAGGAATATCAGCAGCAGAGTTGATCCAAAAAACCAAAGACTGAGATCTACGGAGAGCCATGAACGCCTACGCCAGCCGGCACGGCACTTGATGACGATGATTGCCGTGTGACGATTCTGTGTAGTCACGTCATTTTCTTCCCTTTCCCTAGCGTTTTGGTTCGGGGATTCTTTCATCATCATCATCATATATTTACGTACGTATTTTGGGAGGGGGAGGAGGGAGGAGGAGGAAGAAGAAAAAAAAACTATGACAGTTGACAGCTCTGGAATGAAAGGAAGGCGTGTAGAAAATTTCATCTCAATCGGATAGGCCGTTCGCGAACAAATAAAGGACATACATATTTACATACATACATATATATACACATACACTTTGTTTTATATATATATATATATATATATATATATATATATATATATATATATATATATATATATATATATATATGTGTGTGTGTATGTGTGTGTGTGTGTCTGTGTGTGTGTCTGTGTGTGTGTCTGTGTGTGTGTCTGTGTGTGTGTGTGAGAGAGAGAGAGAGAGAGAGAGAGAGAGAGAGAGAGAGAGAGAGAGAGAGAGTGTGTGTAATGTAAGCTGCGAGAGGTCGGCTCTGTGGGAACGAGGTTACGGACAGTGAGGAATCCCACATACCGCGTTCGAAACACAGCTGCAGGCGACTTGGCAGCAGACCGCGTTGTGTTGTTTTTTTTTTTTAAATTGTCTGAGTTCCGGTCGTTCAGAAAGCAATGGCAAAAAACTGCGCGTTAGATTTGAAAATAAATTACAAACAGCCAATACATGTTGGGGTTGACCGCGACGTCCTGTATAGGATATGTAATTAACTTTAAGCTGCAATTAATGGAACCAAAAATATGACTACTAGAGGAGCACGCAACACATAATTCACACATAGCTGGGAGATACTTAAGAGTGTGTTACATACGCGGAACTCTGTCCTTGTTTCTGAAAGCTCTCAAAACCTGATTTTGTGGACACACGTCCAATGGATTCACGGACAACAGCTGAAGACACGACACTACATTCTCGCTCGCTGCTTGTACTCACAGTTCCCACAAATATGTACCAGAACAAATGATATCTGAATAAATAACACCCACGTGAGGACATTTCTAAGCTCATCATCATTATTGTGTGCCATGCCGATAAGAGTTGGCGGTCATAGTTCGTCATCTCACACGATCACCATTTTTTTAAGGCAGATTCTATGTCATTATAAAATTCTTCTACACTATCTTCACTGGATTCTCCTGTTGGGGCATATACTTGAATAATATTTATGCTAAAAAGTCTGCCACTTAATTTAACTAGTAGAACTCTGTCCGACACGGCCCAATATCCTTGAACAGATTTTGCTGTTTTCCGGTCCAAAATAATTGCCACTCCTCTATGACGATCTTCACCTCCAGAATAAATAATCTTGAAATATTATTCTATCTTGATGCCTGCTCCTGTCCATCTCGTTTCGCACATACCTAAAATATAAATTTTTTCCCTTTCAATTTCTTGTTTTATGTTCTCTAATTTTTCGTCGTCGTTTAACGTCCTAACGTTCCAAGTTGCTAATTTTAACGTCTCTGTCCTTGTTTTGCGATGATCAGTCTTTAAGCGAATCATGATATACTACGCACTTTTAAAGAGGTAGTTTGCCGTTGCTTTCCTCTATGGCAGTGACCTTACTGGTCGCAGATCGCAGCCATTCGTGAAGCTCGAGGCCATGACCCACAAATATCTGTCGGCTGCCCTCAAAATATGGTGTACCCTTGCCATATACAAACCTACATGGTTATTCTCTATTTCTGACCGTGTTCTCTTCCCAAGTATGTGCATGGATATTCTTAGCAAAATCGTTGTGATATGACTCATTATGCTAACTGTTTGATGTTGAACACATTCTAAGACCCTTAATTTCTTCGGGATTGCAATGAACATAGATTTGCATAGGTCTTATCCAGCATCATTTTTTGTGTTCAGTAGCATAATGATCTGGCCTCTTCCCTATTTTTTATATTTCATTGATCGCTTCAGTTGTGATGTTGTCTGGCCCCGGGTCTTGTAGGATTTCATATCATCAAGAGCATTCTGAACTTCCATCTTAAAAATGTGTGGCTTTCAATATTTGTAGAAAATATGCTGCTGTTCATCACGTGCATAGCTGTGATGTCTTTCGCGAACTCTGAAAGTGTACCTACAATCTTATCATTGGCCATGATGATTTTGCTGGCTGCTTTGGTTTCCATGCAACCAGTTGATGTTGAAGTTCTGTTGTTGGTGAGGTCATTAGTTATTTTGTGCATTCATTTTATATATTTTTAGAGTTGTGTTGCTTTTCAACTTCCCCGCAATTTTCTCAGGACAAACTTTTATCGCTCTTTTCTTTTTATAATTGTTGTCTTTTTATGTAATTTTAGAATTTTTTTTAACCTCTTTATATTATTCGTCCTCTAAAAGTACTGGAGAGTTTTGGTCATAGACCACAACTTTATGAAGGGAAATTCCCAACTGACCTCCCCGTGGTAGAGGATGGAAACACACTACGGTGTGGCTAACACAGCTCTGAGGACCGAATATCCACCGGAATAAGTGGACAACTCTGCAGCTGAGCAGAGCAGGGCACTCACTTGTCCTTACAGTCGGAAATGGCTGTCAAAGGCAGAGGTAAAAAGACCACCATGTGAATGTGGAAGGCAAGGGGAAACCACCACATTATCTTCCCAAGACTTCATGGCAAAACATATATCAAAGTTAGTGAAGGACGTTAATGGCTGTCTTAGGGCATCCTCGTCCGGTAGGGACAGTCATGAGCCACAGGTGACACCAGACCGTCATCCAGCTGCTGATGACAAAATCTTAACTAAAATAAATAAATTTAGAGTAGGAACATGGAATGTTAGGACATTAAATGAGCTAGGAAAGTTGACCAATGTTCTAAGAGAGATAGATAGAATGAAAATGAATATACTAGGCGTTAGTGAGATGAGATGGAAGGGGTCGGGCAAAATTATAGCTGACAATCACACAATAATTTATTCTGGAGGGGATACACATGAAAAAGGTGTAGGAATAATATTAGACGAAAAAACAGCCAAGTCAATTAATGGATACTGGTGTATTTCAGATAGAGTTATTATGGTAAAAATCAAAGGCAAACCAATAGACATAAATATTATACAAGTATATGCACCAACAGCAAGCAGTAGTGAGGAAGAAATACAACACTTTTACGACGAAATAGAAATGGCGATGGCTCAAATTGGATCACAAGAAATAAAGATAATACTTGGTGATTTTAACGCAAAAATAGGAAAGGGAAAAATGGAGGATGTAGTGGGGAATTATGGGTTAGGTACAAGAAATGAAAGAGGGGAAAAGCTAATAGCATGGGCAAATATCAATGATATGATAATTGGAAACACATGGTTTAAGCACCATAAAAGACGACTGTACACATGGATAAGCCCTGATAAGAAAATACGCAACCAAATTGACTACATACTAATTAATAAAAGATTTAGAAATGCTTTAATTAATGTAAAGACAATGCCTGGTGCTGACTGTAATAGTGATCATGTACCACTATGTGGACAAATAAAAGTAAGATTAAAGAGAGGGAAAAAAATGGTTAAGAACATGAGTCTTAATAAAGAGGTTCTGAAAATAGATAAAGAAATGCAAGAACAATACAGAGTGACTGTGAAAAATAGGTACAATGCAATAACTAAAATACAGAGCATAGATGAACAATGGGAAATGTTAAGGGACTCCATTCATCAAATTAGCAAAGAAGTATTACCGGAGAGAGGCAAAATAGCTAAGAAAAAATGGATGAATGAAGATATCTTAAAATTGATGGACAAAAGAAAACAGAGTAAAAATGACAAACAAGAATACGCTGGGATAGATAAAGAAATAAAAGATAGGTGTGGGAAGGCTAAAGAAAGTTGGTTAAACGAGCAATGCAAAAAAAAATTGAATTAAATTCCATTAAAGATACAAAAAATATGCACAGACAAATCAGTGAGCTTACAGGAAGAAAAATAAGAATAAATACGGGGTGTTTGAAATCAAAAACAGGAAAGATAATATTAGAGGAAGATGCTATAATGAAGAGGTGGAATGAGTATATAAGAGAATTATATGTAGGAGAAAGGGAAGAATTAACAGAAGATAGTAACTTAGAAGGTCCACCTATTCTGAAAGAAGAAGTCGCTGACGCTATGAAACGTATGAAGAAAGGAAAAACAGCTGGGCCAGATGAAATCACAATAGAAGAATTAGAAGTATTGGGAGAATTTGGAGTAGATATATTAACCAAAATGTTGAATGATATTTACAGCAGTGGATATTTACCCAGTGATATGCTGAAATCTGTATTTATAGCTATACCAAAAAGACCAGGAGCAATTGATTGTGAAGATTTTCGTACAATTAACCTTATAAACCGTATCACTAAGCTTCTACTCAGAATCATAATGAGAAGAACCAAAAAGAAAATAAAAATGGAAATTAGTGAAGAACAGTATGGATTTGTGGAAGGAAAGGGCACAAACAATGCAATTTATACATTACGGACACTAATAGAAAGGTCAATAGAGAAACAGAGAGACATATATTTGTGCTTCATAGATTATACTAAGGCATTTGATAAAGTAAAACATGATGAACTGATTAAAATGTTGGAAGATATCAACATTGATGGAAAAGATTTAAGAATAATAAAGAATGTTTACTGGAACCAAGCAGCAGCAATTAAAATGGGAAATAAAGAGGGTAGTTACGAACAGATAAAGCTAGGAGTACGACAAGGGTGTGTCTTGTCACCAGATCTTTTCTCCCTGTATAGCGAAGTAATAATGAGAGAGATCAAAGAGATGCCAGGAATACTAGTTGGAGGTTATAATATAAATAATATACGCTATGCAGATGACACAGTATTGGTGGCGGATAATTCAACAGACCTACAACAATTATTAGACGTTGTAGTAACAGAGAGTGCAAGGAAAGGACTCTCCTTGAATATCAAGAAAACAGTAACAATGGTAATATCAAAGAAAATGGTGACACCAAAATGTGACATAGAAATAGAAGGGAAAATCCTTAACCAAGTTGATAATTTTAGATACCTAGGGGTATTTATAACATCAGATGGAAGATGTACAACAGAGATTAGGAGCAGAATAGGGCAGGCAAAAGCCGCATTTCAGAAAATGAAGAGTATCTTATGCAATAAGTCACTATCACTGAATGTAAGAAAGAGAGTGCTGAAATGCTATGTAGAACCAGTTTTGCTGTATGGCAGTGAATCTTGGAATGTAAATGAACAAATTAAGAAGAAATTAGAAGCAACAGAGATGTGGTTCCTGAGACGAATGTTGCGAATTCCTTGGACTGCCAGAGTAACTAACGACGACTGCCTGAAACAGGCTAATGAAACTAGAACATTATATACAACAATAAGACAGAGACAAACAGCTTTCTTCGGTCATGTGATGAGAAGAGAGGCATTGGAGAACATCGTAACAACTGGAAAGATCGAGGGGAAGAGAGGCAGAGGTAGACCAAGAGAAGTGATGCTGGATGGATTGAGACGGTGGCATGGAGGAATATCAGCAGCAGAGTTGATCCAGAAAACCAAAGACCGAGATCTGTGGAGAGCCATGAACGCCTACGCCAGCCGGCATGGCACTTGATGATGATGATATTATTCGTGGTTACTTTCGTTATTTTTCTCTAGCTTTCTCTAGTTTTTCAATAGTTTTAATAGTTTTTTAAGCATTAATTTTTAGGTCCTACCATCCACAGTTTTTGGATAATCATTTCTGCAGCCTGTCTGAGAACGTTCTTGAATATTTCCCATTGGCTGTTATCGTCTTGAAATTGTATTTCTAGATTAGAGAATGTATCAAAGCTGCTCTTTGTCTCTGTGTTGAATTATCCTTTGATCTCCTCATGCTTTAATGCAAAGGTCTAATTTAATGTGCTTGTAGTTGACCTTCTCAAAGCCACCCTCCTTGAAAAATACCAAGTTGTTGCCGTTGGTATATTTACAGTAAACCAGATGTAAGGTCAATCACACCAGTCAACAGAATTGTATCTGCTGCTGTAATCACTCAATTTAACAGAATTGTATCTGCTCTTGTAATCACATCTGAAATAACCTTGTTTCCCCCCCCCCCCCCCCATCCCACCCTGTGTGTTCAAAAGTCGACAGGCCACCGCCATGAACTCTCATGTGTGTGGTATCTACGTGATGTTTTTTTTAAATTTTAGTTCTAATCAAGCATTTTACCGGTATAATCACTAGAAATGGTTGTTGTCTTATAATCCTTATCCCCCGCCCCTCGAAATCAAGCATTGTGTTTCTGCAGGATAGGAAAGTCCCTAATTTGTTTGCATTTTCTATCACAAAATATCTTCTTCTTCTTCTTCAGCGTTCCGAGCCATTGAGGTTCTTTGCTGCAAATACAATCTGTCCCCATTCGTCTCTCTGGTGGACCTTCTCTTGCCAGTCGTTGATTCCAAGTGCTTGTAGGTCTGTATATATATTATCTCTCCACCGCCTTCTTGGTCTACCTCGGGGTCTACGGTCATTTATTTCCTGAGTGTAAGCGAGTTTTGTTTCCCTATTATCTTCCATTCACAAAATATGTCTGTTTAAAATATGCCATCTGTCTCTGCACTGGCTATCTTTGACTTAGGCCATCTATTGATGAACGTTGCATGGAGGGAACAAGATCAGGAATGGAATAAAGACAAATGAAAACAAAGATTACAGATATGTTACACATGCCACCGTGTGAGACGTCAGATGGTGCAAGATGGTGGAAATTACCATGTATCTACATGCATCCATTGTGGACGAACATTTACCGCACGAATTAGTCTGATCAGTCACACTCGCTCCCACCATAGGTTGTAGATATGGCTTTTGCTTGCTTGTGTTCATTTGCTTGAGCTCCAACGCGAAGTCATGTGTGTCGGATGAAGGCATCCCGTTGTCCAACATCAGTGTGATGTCATACAGGACCTGAGGTTTGCGTGAGTATCCGTTGTCCCATGTCTGGCTTATTGGTGTGTAGACTGGTGGTTCTTCGCCGTATAGGCAGACACCCTCCGACTTCGGAGGAATCGGCGATCCTACTGACTTTAGCCAGGACCCCGAAGGGACCTGTTGCCCAGGTCGCTCGACGAGGACGCGTCATTAGGTCTTGGCCAGTATAACCCGGCCCTGGTGCCTTGGAAACACCTCTGCGTCCCATATGCCTTTTGAAATACAATGTAACAAACTATCAAGACGACACGGTGCTAACAGTAGTAGTAGGCAATGTTTCTTTTGCAATGTCTGATAATTAATATATCTTAACAATTTCCCCCCCCCCCCTCTCTGTCTCTTTCTCTGTCTCTCTCTGTCTCTCCCCACCCCTTATCGTTGTCACAATGTGAGAGTCACACCTACCTTTTGTATTGATGGTTCCTTTCATAAAATAAGTTCATTGTTTGTTCCGTGGTCATTGTGTCTGTATATTACTACTATAGGCATGGACGTCTGAATAATATTGGAGTTACAAGATAACAGCGATATCTAGTGATTTCTACCAGCAAACTGGTTGATTAGAAACAAAACAAATGTGTGGATACCTTCAGCTTGGCAATCTACAGGACGGGTCGTCGAAACTAAACACATATTAGGCTGTGGGAGAGATGACATTTATTAATCGTCACTTTCCAATGTCACACAGTACAAAAATCCGGCTCGTCGATTTGCCCATATAACGTTCCTGTTTGTCAGGTGAGGTCATCGTATTTTATGAAGAAAAGGTACCATGTGCCGGCAGTTTACTAAAGGTTACAGATGACACACAAGACACAAAACCTGCAAGTGTGTTAAGCAGTGTCAGCATTTAGATGGGCGACATGACTGTCGAGATAGGATCGAACAGCACTGATTATCAACTCAAATGGAGAAACACGGAGCAATGAACCAGCATGGAGAATGATTGACCATGCTTTGCGTGATGAATCAATATGTCATAGACGGAAGTGTTTTTCTACATAAAAGTATACATAAAGCAACCATGCCATAATGCAGAACATTACACTGACCATTTACATTAACAAGATATTTAGATCATCTCTGTCAGACGCAAACGTTTTAGAGGCGTGCATGTAGATTCAGACCACGATCTGCCAATATGCAAAACTAAACGGAAGTTTGGAAATCAGTCCAATGTAGGATATCTCAGTGACCAAGAAAGCCAGGAACAACGTCTGGTCACATCTCTGGTAAGTTCCATGTTCAGCAACAGTTAAATCGGTACAACTATTGGAACAGTCATAACATCTGATGAGATGTGCCTTGAAGAGATTATAATAAGGACCGCTATGGTAAAGATATCCTTCTGCAAAATGGCAAACCTACTGACTAATAAAAAAGATGTCAATAGCAACGAGAAAAAAAGGTGTTGAAGTGCTACATATAAACTATACTTTTGTATGGATGTGAAACGTGGAAAATGAGCAGACACGCTGAAAAACATCTAATTGCAGTGGAAATGTTTCTGAGAAAAATGCAAAGTATACAATGGGCAGACAGAAAAAACAATGACTAATTCCTATAAGAAACAAATGGAAACAGTAAACTGATTAGAGAAATTAGACGTAGACAGTCATCATTTTTTGGACACGTTATGAGAAGAAATACATTGGAGAACTTGGTGACAACTGGCAAGATTGAGGGGGGAAAGAACAAGGGGAATGCAGTTAAGTAAATATCTAGATGGCTTGACCACGTGGTATGGTCGGGACAAGAACACAGAGCTGGTTCACGACCCTGCTGAAAGTGTTAGATGGCGAGGCATGACCGCCCACGCTTTCCGTACGGCACATGATGGTGATGACTGTGTTATTATATCAGACAGTGTATAGAAGTGGCGTGATCACCAGGGCCTGTTCCAAACCAAGCATCTAAAGCAGAGGATAGTAACAACATGTTGAGTTCACCTGTATGTAGTGACTATGTGTTGAGTTCACCTGTATATGGTGACTATGTGTTGAGTTCACCTGTATATGGTGATTGTGTGTTGGGTTCACCTGTATATGGTCATTGTGTGTTGAGTTCACCTGTATATGTTAAGATCACCTGTTTATGGTGACTATATGTTAAGTTCACCTGTATATGGTGATGTATGATGAGTTCACCTGTATATGGTGACTGTGTGTTGAGATCACCTGTATATGGTGACTGTGTGTTGAGATCACATGTATATGGTGACTGTGTGTTGAGATCACCAGTATATGGTGACTGTGTGTTGAGATCACCTGTATATGGTGACTGTGTGTTGAGATAGCCTGGATATGGTGACTGAGTGTTGAGTTCACCTGTATATGATGACTGTGTTGAGATCACATGTATATGGTGACTGTGTGTTGAGATCACATGTATATGGTGACTGTGTGTTGAGTTAGTTTATATGGTGACTATATGTTAAGTTCACCTGTATATGGTGACTGTATGTTGAGTTCGAAGCCGGCTCCATGGCCGAGGCGTTAGCAGCTTTCTCCGCTAACCCCGAATACTCTCGTCACGTGACGCGACGAGAATTAGCAGTGGTTCGAATCGCAAAAAGTGACTTATGAGAGTATGGAGCCTGTCGCTCAGAAAGTCGTGGCGTGCTGATGAGCGTAATCTAGCCTAGGAATCAACATACAGCTGAAAGATGCTGGTGTTGACCGCAATATCCTGAAACAGGATGGAAACGCGGGAAAAAAAAAATGTTGAGTTCACCTGTATATGGTGACTGTGTGTTGAGTCCACCTGTATATGGTGACTATATGTTGAGTTAACCTGTGTATGGTGACTATATGTTGAGTTAGCCTATATATGGTGACTATATGTTGAGTTAGCCTTATATGGTGACTATATGTTGAGTTAGCCTGTATATGGTGACTATATGTTGAGTTAGCCTGTATATGGTGACTATATGTTGAGTTAGCCTGTATATGGTGACTATATGTTGAATTCACCTGTGTATGGTGACTATATGTTGAGTTAACCTGTGTATGGTGACTGTGTGTTGAGTTAAACTGTGTATGGTGACTGTGTGTTGAGTTCACCTGTATATGGTGACTATATGTTGAGTTCACTTGTATATGGTGACTATATGTTGAGTTAGCCTATATATGGTGACTATATGTTGAGTTAGCCTGTATATAGTGACTATATGTTGAGTTCACCTTAAATGGTGACTATAGGTTAAGTTAGCCTGTGTATAGTAAGTGTATGTTGAGTTCACCTGTATATGGTGGATGTGTGTTGAGTTCACCTGTTTATTGTGGATGTGTGTTGAATTCATCTGTATATGGTGACTGTATGTTAAGTGTATCAGTATATGATGACTGTACGTTGAGGTAACCTGAATATGTTGATTGTAAGTTGGGTTTACCATTATATGGTGATTGTGTTAAAGCACTTGTGTTTGATGAATTTATGTTACGTTTACCAGTATATGGTGTCTGTATGGTAAATTCATCTTGTATGGCGGGTATATGCAGAGTTCACATGTATATGGTTACTGGATTTAGTTTACCTTTATGTGGACACTGCATATTGAGTACAGAACATAGGGTTATCTGTTAGTTTATCAACCTCTTGTTTGCATAGTCAAGGGTATGTTGCATGTGTTGGTCTGGGTCAGACGTATACAGATTGTATTTGTTGTAGTCACCGGTCTGACCGTAGCGGCTATTGCTCTCTACTGTCAGTGTCATCATTCCATCCATCCATTATGTGCCATGCCGATAAGCGTGGGCTGTCATGTTTTGCCATCTCACTCAATCACCAGAGTCGTGGATCAGCTCCATGTTTCTGTCTCGATCATGCCACGTGTCATCATTACTTGCTAGTTATTGTTCTATCTGGCAAGATAATCGTCAGTCCCCACGTGACTAATGGAATAGCTTACCGCGGCTGGTACATACATTGTTCAGAAAGATCGCTACGTTTGTTGCAGAACCTCTCACCTTTCTATCACTGGCCGATTTCCCAGGGGACAGATAAATCACCATCAGTTGAGCCACGGTGGCGCAGTGGCTAGTACATTTGTCTGTCGGCTCGATGGCAATGTAGTGGAATCCCCATCGAGGCCCATTTTAACAAAATAACTGGGGCTCCCAGGTCTAAAATATATACTAGGAAATGTTGTTGTTGTTGTTGTACTAGGAAATGACATAGGAAGTACAAGCGGCAGGAATGATATTGAGCACATTACTGATTGAGTGAATTGTGGTCCATACACATTAGGTTAGCACCATATACTTATTACAACTCCAGGAGTATCAAAAGGCCCTTTACATGTAAAGAAATGCACAGATCAACTATGCGGTACACATACAAACGCCGATAGGACAAGATAGATTACATTCTCTGGACAGATGTTGCCGCCAAACGCTGAAGTGTTTGAACATCAAGACCTAATCAGATGGCCCACTCATTGTCTGCTCCCTTGTCAGAGAAATATCTTGTAGTATCCGTGTGAGGTCGGCTAATTAGACCTCGGGATATATGCGGTAGTAACAAATCATTCTTGTTGACTATTAGACCTCAAGAATGTATGCGGTAGGAACAAATCGTTGAGGTTAACTGTTCAATCTCAGGGATGTATGCGGTAGGAACAAATCATTGAGGTTTTCTGTTCAATCTCAGGGATGTATGCGGTAGGAACAAATCATTGAGGTTAACTGTTCAATCTCAGGGATGTATGCGGTAGGAACAAATCATTGAGGTTAACTGTTCAATCTCAGGGATGTATGCGGTAGGAACAAATCATTGAGGTTTTCTGTTCAATCTCAGGGATGTATGCGGTAGGAACAAATAATATGTCTCAAGCCTTAACATAAGGGAGGACAGTGCTTGCAGTCACATCTGTGGCCACTACTGATTGTTCAAATGTACGGACATACCTATGGCTAGTACGTATGATCGTACTTACAGCCACCATTTAAACATTCGCGACCATTATCTGTAACATCTTCTCCACACGTTTACAGCCAGTACCTGTAGTCTGTTCTCCACACGTTTACAACCATTATCTGTAGTCTCTTCTCCACACATTTATAGCCAGTACCTGTACAATCTTCTCCACACGTTTACAGCCAGCACTTGCATGTAGTCTCTTCTCCACACGTTTATAGCCAATACTTGTAAAATCTCCTCCACACGTTTACAGCCAGTACCTGTACAATCTCCTCCACACGTTTACAGCCAATATCTGTAGAATATTATCCACACGTTTACTGCCAGTACCTGTACAATCTCCTCCACACGTTTACAGCCTATATCTGTAGAATATTATCCACACGTTTACAGCCAGAACCTGTAGTCTGTTCTCCACACGTTTACAGCCAGTACCTGTAGAATCTTCTCCACACGTTTACAGCTAGTACCTGTAGTCTCTTCTCCACACGATTACGGCCAGTACCTGTAGTCTCTTCTCCACACATTTATAGCCAGTACCTGTACAATCTTCTCCACACGTTTGCAGCCAGCACTTGCATGTAGTCTCTTCTCCACACGTTTATAGCCAATACTTGTAAAATCTCCTCCACATGTTTACAGCCAGTACCTGTACAATCTCATCCACACGTTTACAGCCAATATCTGTAGAATATTATCCACACGTTTACAGCCAGTACCTGTACAATCTCCTCCACACGTTTACAGCCAATATCTGTAGAATATTATCCACACGTTTACAGCCAGTACCTGTACAATCTCCTCCACACGTTTACAGCCAGTACCTGTACAATCTCCTCCACACGTTTACAGCCAGTACCTGTACAATCTTCTCCACACGTTTACAGCCAGTACCTGTACAATCTTCTCCACAAGTTTACAGTCAGTACCTGTACAATCTTCTCCACACGTTTACAGTCAGTACATGTACAATCTTCTCCACACGTTTACAGCCAGTACCTGTAGTCTGTTCTCCACACGTTTACAGCCAGTATCTGTAGTCTCTTCTCCACACGTTTACAGCCAGTACCAATAGTCTCTTCTCCCCATTTTCGTGCCCAGTACCAGAATCTTCTCCAAACGCTCGTGTCCAGTACCTGCAGTCTCTTCTCCACACTTTTACAGCCAGTACATGTAGCATGTTCTCCACACGTTTACAGCCAGTACCTGTAGAATCTTCTCCACACGTTTACAGCCAGTACCTGTACAATCTTCTCCACACGTTTAAAGATAGTACTAGTACAATCTTCTCCACACATTTACAGGGAGTACCTACATAATCTTTTCCACACGTATATATATATACAGCCAGCACCTGTAGAATCTTTTCAACACGTTTATATACAGCCAGTACCAGTAGAATCTTCTCAACACATTTACAACCAGTACCTGTAGTCTCTTCTCCACATATTTACAGCCAGTACCTGTAGAAACTTCTCCACACGTTTATATACAGCCAACACCTGTAAAACTTGACTTGATTCGTATACAGAAATTCCAAATTCGGTCTCGTTCAACCTGCTTCTTTAAAGCCGTGGTTAGCGTTGAGATCCGTGGTTTTTGTGGTTTTTTTTTACCGTTTTTGTCTTTGCGTGCTTACGAGGGCGAGTCAATAAGTAAGTTACACAGTTCTGTGGGATGGCAGGTACATGTAGTTGGTGTTTTCTACAGTTGTCATTAGGTGACAGCAACATCGAACTTTATATTCCCTTTCGTCAAGTGGCGCCTGTTGTCTCATACGCATGCGCAGCGCATAAACAAAATGGTGACTGTACTTACGGAGTGTACAACGAAAGAGCAACGTGTTGTTGTGCGTTTTTTTTTTGGGGGGGGGGGGGCAAAAGGACTGCCTGCAAAGGACATTGGTAAGGGAATGCTTTCTGTTTATGCTGACTACCATCCCGAATCAAAGCGTGCTTCAATGCAATGGAAACATCCTTCTTCGCCTTGTGTCCACAAATTCAAGGTTACGCCATCAGCAGGGAAGGTTATGCTGACAGTGTTCTGGGACAGTCAAGGAGTGCTTTTAATAAGTTTCAATGAGAAAGGTGACAATGTGAATTCTGAATCGTACTGTGAAATTCTATCGATGCTTCATGATGCAATTCGAAGAAAATGTCCAGGACTGCTGGCTAGAGGAGTGTTGCTTCTACATGACAATGCCAGACCACATAGGCTCGATTAACTCAGGAGAAATTTAACCAACTAAGATGGGAAGTTCTGGAACATCCACCTTACAGTTCCAACTTAGCCCCTAGCGATTTCCACCTTTTTGGTCCACTGAAAACCCACCTTGGCGGGAGACATTTCGCGAATGACCCCGAAGATGAATGTGAAGTGAAAACATGGTTTAGAAAACAGAGCACGCAGTTCTATGCAGCCGGTTTGGGAGGACTGATAAAACGATAGGATAAATGCATCAATGTTGGTGGAAATTATGTTGAGAAATAAAGGGACAATGTATGTATAAAAACAAACTGGTTTCGGGTTGTTATCATACTCGTATTTAGTTATTTTACGACAGCCTGTTGTGACTTACTTATTGACTTCCTCTCGTACGCGTGAGTCCTGGCTCGGACTGATTATATTAGCGTTTTGTGTCTGTGACATCAGCTGGGGGATTGGTCGGCGGTGATCCATTGTGTTCGTCTCCTCTGGTGGTTTATTTTGTCAGTGTTGGTTCCTGGGGCGTCTTGCTTGACTGGTTGTAATCCGCATAATGACTGTTTATTTGGTCTTTTTGCCTCCTTTGTGTATTGCCTGTAGAAGCTTTTCGATGTTTTCATTTTCTTTCTTGCGCCTTTGTTCTCTTTCTAGTTTGAGTTTCTGTTGCCTTTCGCGTTTTTCCTCCACGGTCAACCATGGGACGATCTCTCCGTCATCTATATACTATGGCCATGGGTGATCGTCATCCTCGCATATAATTGGGTGTTCTTTAGCGGTACGGCAGGGCATTGGTTTCACCTTGAGTTTCTTGTACTTCTTTTCTTTTTCTTCCATACGCCTTTTGTATTCCTTGCACTTGAGTTCATGTATCATGTTTATCTTTGCGAGGTCTTCCTCGGTAAATGCTGGGGGAAGCGGGGTGTCCTCCATGCCGTCTTCGTGGTACTCATCTCGGTTTTCCTCCGAGGTCAGGCGGGATATTAGTTTCCCCTTGCATTTCTTGGGCGTCGTGGTTGGGCTGTTGGCTTTAGCTTGCGGTTCCGGCTCGGTCTTTTGTTGGGTTTTTTCTTGCGGCTTCGCTGTGTTCTTTTCGTGGCTTCTGCTGGTTTGTTTTGGGTTGTCTCCCTTTCAGTTTTTACCATTTCTCTCTCTCTCTCTCTCTCTCTCTCTCTCTCTCTCTCTCTCTCTCTCTCTCTCTCTCTCTCTCTCTCTCTCTCTCTCTCTGCTTTGATGTCTTTTATGATTTCTTCATTCTTCTCTGTCGTCTGCACCGTGTGCTCCACTTCTCCGTCGTCTGCACCGTGTGCTCCACTTCTCCGTCGTCTGCACCGTGTGCTCCACTTCTTGTTTGATGTTTTGCTGCATCTCCTTTATTTCAGCAAGCAGTTTTTCATTGTCGCTGGTTTGTGTCGGTGTTTGGAGTAGCTTGATTTGTTTCCTTAACTCATCAATCTGGCTTTGAAATTGATCTTTCTCGGATTGTGATATGCACGTAGCTGTCTCGCACCTCCGCGTTGCTTTATTATATGGTGAGCAGATTGCTTTAGTTACTATGTTAGTGGTTTGAAAACTCAGAATAAATTCGAAGAAATTAAAGAAGGTCCCAAGAAATACCATGCTAGATTTTTCCAATACTTGATTCAAATCAGGGAATAATAAGAAAATCTCCATTTATGTACATAATGTGCACACTGTTGTAGACATTCGTGTAGATTTATATAAAACACACACGAGACATTCATGTAACTATATATAGAACACGAGACATTTACGTAACTATATATAAAACACGAGACATTCATGTAACTATATATATATATATATATATATATATATATATATATATATATATATATATATATATATATATATATATATATATATATATATATAGCCTACGATGGGTAGCGTTGTGATGTTCTGTTGTGATAATTTGGTGTGTCCAGTGTGTGCCGCGTGGTTACACACCCGCTTCATACGCGTGATCCGGGACTGTTTCCGGATCCAGTCAGGGATATGCACTACTGACGAGCTCAAACGAGGGCGAAACTCGAGTATAGTGCTTCCATATTGACGTGGATAGGCCTTAGGTTCATACCAGAATGCGATCGGCGTTGCCAGTAGTGGGTTGTGCTCAATATTTACATTTCAAATCCCGAAACAACCACATAATCAATATATATATATATATATATATATATATATATATATATATATATATATATATATATATATATATATATATATATATATATATAAACACACGAGGCATTCGTGTAACCATATATAAAACAGACATGAGCTATTCATGTCACAAATAAAGATAATTGTATATCCTTTACGGACGTAGCAGTCAATCCCAGAATTTTTTGGCTGTTGGTGATTCCTGGGCACGTGTTCAGTAGTTTGCCACTGATTTCTGAATGACCGGTATGCGGGAATACGAACTGTGTCCATAACACCTTCGCCACGGAACAGGCGTTACAAAGAAAGGAAACACAAATGTAGCAGCCGGATACCAATACATGAAACAAACCTGAAACTTTTCTATAAGAATAACTGAAACACTTCTTAAACTCATGTAGAAATATGTGCAACAAATACTGGACAAGCATGCACCAATAAACAGAACAAACATTGAACAATCTTGTACCAGTGAATTAAAAAAAAAACACATTAGAACATCATGTAGGAATCAATATAACAAACATCAGACAGAACATTGCATGTGTACATCATATAACCAAGAACCAGGCTATGAAATCGTATGCCTACCTAGAATGCTGATGCGCCGATGTTTTGTTTTGCTCGTATCTCCCACACGACACATTTTTACACTGATTCCCCACCTAAAAGTTCAGCTAATGAATCCGCCAAACACAGCTTATTGAATCCATCTCAGACGGGTCTTTAGTGACAGAACGGCATTCTTTGAAATCTCACCGCATCAAGAGGTGAAAGAAAGAGAAACGCCGGCACACACAGTCGTACCAGCCTCAACACGCAGCAGCTATTATATTTGCGCGGACGATATCCGTTGCAGTGTTGTGCAAGACGCCGACAAAGTCCGTGTGTAACACAGGCCACAAGCTGTATATGTCATCTGTTTGTTCGCTTTCCTGGCAATGTGTACATAATCGAACTGGTTGCGCCTGACTTTTCTAAGCCGAGAAACAATGGGAACTGAGAAGCAACAGCGCCCTCCGGCCTTCATAATTACTGACATTACGATCTTCCCGTCTTTACTTCCAATAGGCATTCACTCTTCCATTGTCAGATGGTAACTTAAGTTACAGTTACAACCGCCGGGACAAGAAGGTGTTACAGTAACAAGCAAGATAATTATAGTTCAAATTTCAAATCTATCAGTTAACTGGTGAAAGTTACAACTGTCGACACAAGCAGGTGTTACAACAGCAAGCGTGATATATATGTTACAAGTTACAATTCTACTACATAAGTGTCTGGTTACGGTTACAACTGTCGGGACACACACGGATATATATTTTCAATTATCAGATAACTGGTTACAGTTACAACTGTTTGTTTAAAGTTACAACTGTAAGACCAAGCAGTTGTTACAGCAAAATGGAATAGATATGTTACAAGTTATAAATATATCATATATCTCATTATAGTTACAGCTGTCGGCACAATCAGCTGATAGGACAACAAATAAAGATACATATGGTGAAAGCTACACATCTCTCGCATAACTGTCTAGTTAAAGTTACAACTGTCTGGACAAGCAGATGTTACAACAACACGCAAGATAATTCTGATACAAAGCTGCAAATCTATCAGATAACTGGTTAAAGTGTCTAGAGAAAAATGTAGCAGCAAGGGTGGTCAGGGGATCTGGTCGAAAGTCGTCACTCAGAGGTAAAGCACGACGGACATATAATCAGATTGCAACGGGCACCATTAGTATTGGAACTCTTTGTTGGTTGTTGAAGATAAGCACTGAGTGAATATGGGAATTCCCCGAGTGCAATGATGTCGGTTCTTGGTTCAACACAACCAGCTTAAAATGTGTTCTAGGAAATGTCTTGACTCAACTCAACCAGCTTACCATGTGTTCTAGGAAATGTCTTGACTCAACTCAACCAGCTTAAAACATGTTCTATAAAATCTCTTGACTCAACTCAACCAGCTTACAACATGTTCTAGGAAATGTTTTGACTCAACTCAACCAGCTTACAACATGTTCTAGGAAATGTCTAGTCTCAACTCAACCAGCTTACAATGTGTTCTAGGAAATGTCTTGACTCAACTCAACCAGCTTAAAACATGTTCTATAAAATCTCTTGACTCAACTCAACCAGCTTACAACATGTTCTAGGAAATGTTTTGACTCAACTCAACCAGCTTACAACATGTTCTAGGAAATGTCTTGACTCAACTCAACCAACTTACAATGTGTTCTAGGAAATGTTTTGACTCACTCAACCAGCTTACAATGTGGTCTAGGAAATGTCTTGACTCAACTCAACCAGCTTACAATGTGTTCTAGGAAATGTCTTGATTCAACTCAACCACCTTACAATGTGTTCTAGGAAATGTCTAGACTCAACTCAACCAGCTTACAATGTGGTCTAGGAAATGTCTTGGAAAGCAACTGCGGCCGGTCTGGTATTGACCCCATCACTTCTTGACGCCGATTGGTATATACAAATATAAAGGTCGCACCATAAGGAACCATTCATATGCCCCTGAAATTAACATGTCTGCTACTTGTTGCATTCTCAACGGACCGGATCGACCTCAGAGAGGCATAAGTATGTAGGAAACTTGCCAGCCCTGGCAACTGAATCTGCAAGGCTGTTTGCAAGCGAGTGCACTAATCGTGAAGAGACTGTGGCTCCTAATTAAAGCACAAACACACAACAAGCAAACAGTATGCAAATATCAATACACGTCACGCCAGTTCCCCAGCTCCCACACGATCGCCGCAATGTCCTCTACGTCATAACACATCAGTTGGCATGTATTATTCATATAGGTCATTCTTTCGGATAATTTAGGAGTCTGTCCTTTGGTAACCAATTGTCGATGTAAGAGATAAAACAATGTCACCGATCACAGAATCACATAGATAGTTCTAAAACTGGGGACTAAGTCTTGCTAGAGGTCTCATCTCAATGGTTCGTGCCTGCAACGTAGCCAACCTTGCCTGTCTTTAGACCTGGTGCTCCCTGTTACCACACTAACACTTTTTTTTGCATGTTCTTTTTTTACAGGACATTGCAGTCAACACCAGCATTTCCGCCGTTGTGATCTCTTGACAAGTTCACGCTCAGTAGTTTGCATTGCTTTTTGAACGACCGGCACCGATACCAACGCAAAACCAACGCAACGTGGCATGCTGCCATATCGCGCGCAGCTGGGTTTCGAACGCGGGTATGCGGGATTACGAACCGCGTCCGTAAGGCCTTCACGACGGATACCGGAACACTGGCACAACTCTGGCGAATAACGACTATCTGGCGTTGTCATACCAGACCCCTTGAGTCTACTCTTGTAAAGCTCTAGACTATGGGTGAGATCAGATACCTCTGGTAGACTATGGGTGAGATCAGATACCTCTGGTAGACTATGGGTGAGATCAGATACCTCTGGTAGACTATGGGTGAGATCAGATACCTCTGGTAGACTATGGGTGAGATCAGATGCCTCTGGTAGACTATGGGTGAGATCAGATACCTCTAGTAGACTATGGGTGAGATCAGATACCTCTGGTTGACTATGGGTGAGATCAGATCCTCTGGTAGACTATGGATGAGATCAGATACCTCTGGTAGACTATGGGTGAGATCAGATACCTCTGGTAGTCTATGGGTGAGATCAGATACCTCTGGTAGACTATGGGTGAGATCAGATACCTCTGGTAGACTATGGGTGAGATCAGATACCTCTGGTAGACTATGGGTGAGATCAGATACCTCTGGTAGACTATGGGTGAGATCAGATACCTCTGGTAGACTATGGGTGAGATCAGATACCTCTGGTAGACTATGGGTGAGATCAGATACCTCTGGTAGACTATGGGTGAGATCAGATCCTCTGGTAGACTATGGGTGAGATCAGATACCTCTGGTAGACTATGGGTGAGATCAGATACCTCTGGTAGACTATGGGTGAGATCAGATACCTCTGGTAGACTATGGGTGAGATCAGATACCTCTGGTAGACTATGGGTGAGATCAGATACCTCTGGTAGACTATGGGTGAGATCAGATACCTCTAGTAGACTATGGGTGAGATCAGATACCTCTGGTTGACTATGGGTGAGATCAGATCCTCTGGTAGACTATGGATGAGATCAGATACCTCTGGTAGACTATGGGTGAGATCAGATCCTCTGGTAGACTATGGATGAGATCAGATACCTCTGGTAGAGCATATCCTCAGCTTTGACAGGTCTGGTGGTATGCTGCACTGCGCCAGGTGCAAGGACTCTGTGAGACATCTACTGGCTCTTCACTGGTGTGATAACCCTGAGATGCCGACCGTCTATGTACACCGCATATTACAGAAACGACACGAAAACCTTCTTTTACCAACGAAGTTCATGATCTGTCGTTGACACTTTCAAGAGATGTCAGAAGAAATCATGGAAATGAGAAAGGGAAACGGGTGAAAAAAAGAGGAAGACAGAACAAATATAAAATGTCCGTCTTGCAACGCGGTATCTACGTATAAGTTATTGGAACAGTTGCAGTGCTAGCCCACCTTGACCAGTCATAAAGAAATCGTGTGAGATCGTGATGTCCCCATGCCGTAAGAGACTGGTTTAACAGAAGATGTCATCATGAAGTGCCCATGCTATGTATATTAAGCAAACCAGTCGGGACCATGTAGACAGAACAATGCGTTTGTGAAAGTCGAACCATCCCACTGATGGATCGATGTGGATTATATCTACCATAACGAACTTAAATTGCAAGGAATCCAAATAACTATAAGAGACAGCTAATGGGTCGCCTATATTATATATGCAGATATGGATGGCCTACAAGAGGAAAGCTGCTGGAGACATCTGGCATTAGATGTATAATAGATGCGGATTTCAGTACACGGGCCACTGTGTTGGGAAACCCCAATGATAATAACTATGGACTCTCTCTCTCTCTCTCTCTCTCTCTCTCTCTCTCTCTCTCTCTCTCTCTCTCCTACTCCTCTCTCTCTCTCTCTCAGCCTGGCTCTGAACAGTTTGGACACTGCTCTGCTAAATGGCGCTGCCCGACTAGGCTTGTTACAGGGCATGTTACTAGGAGTGCTACTAAGCTTGCTACTGGGCTTGCTACTAGGCTTGCTACTGGGCTTGCTACATTGCTTGTTACAAGGCTTGCTACTCGGATTGCTACTAGGCTTTCTACTAAGCTTGCTACTATGTTTGCTACTAAGCTTACTACTAGGCTTGCTACTAGGCTTGCTACTACGCTTGCTACTACGCTTGCTACTACGCTTGCTACTAAGCTTGTTACAGGCTTGTTACAGGCTTGCTACTACGCTTGCTACTAGGCTTGCTACTAAGCTTGTTACAGGCTTGTTACAGACTTGCTACTAGGCTTGCTACTAAGCTTGTTACAGGCTTGTTACAGGCTTGCTACTAAGCTTGCTACTAGGCTTGCTACTAAGCTTGTTACAGGCTTGTTACAGACTTGCTACTAGGCTTGTTACAGGCTTGCTACTATGCTTGCTACTAGGCTTGTTGCTAGGCTTGTTACTTGGATTGCTACTAGGCTTGCTGCTAAGCTTGTTACAGGCTTGCTACTAGGCTTGCTACTATGCTTGTTACAGGCTTGCTACTATGCTTGCTACTAGGCTTGCTACTAGGCTTGCTACTCGGATTGCTACTAGGCTTTCTACTAAGCTTGCTACTATGTTTGCTACTAAGCTTACTACTATGCTTGCTACTAAGTTTGCTACTACGCTTGCTACTACGCTTGCTACTAAGCTTGTTACAGGCTTGTTACAGGCTTGCTACTAGGCTTGCTACTACGCTTGCTACTACGCTTGCTACTAAGCTTGTTACAGGCTTGTTACAGGCTTGCTACTACGCTTGCTACTAGGCTTGCTACTAAGCTTGTTACAGGCTTGTTACAGACTTGCTACTAGGCTTGCTACTAAGCTTGTTACAGGCTTGTTACAGGCTTGCTACTAAGCTTGCTACTAGGCTTGCTACTAAGCTTGTTACAGGCTTGTTACAGACTTGCTACTAGGCTTGTTACAGGCTTGCTACTATGCTTGCTACTAGGCTTGTTGCTAGGCTTGTTACTTGGATTGCTACTAGGCTTGCTGCTAGGCTTGTTACAGGCTTGCTACTAGGCTTGCTACTATGCTTGTTACAGGCTTGCGACTATGCTTGCTACTAGGCTTGCTACTAAGCTTGTTACAGGCTTGCTACTAGGCTTGCTACTATGCTTGTTACAGGCTTGCTACTATGCTTGCCACTATGCTTGCTACTAAGCTTGTTACAGGCTTGCTACTATGCTTGCTACTATGCTTGCTACTAAGCGTGTTACAGGCTTGCTACTAGGCTTGCTACTAGGCTTGCTACTAGACCTGCTACTAGGCTTGCTACTATACTTGCTACTATGCTTGCTACTATGCTTGTTACAGACTTGCTACTAAGCTTGCTACAGGTTTGCTACCACGCTTGCTACTATGCTTGCTACTAAGCTTGTTACAGGCTTGCTACTATGCTTGCTACTATGCTTGCTACTAAGCTTGTTACAGGCTTGCTACTAAGCTTGTTACAGGCTTGCTATTAGGCTTGCTACTTGGCTTGTTACAGGCTTGCTACTAAGCATGTTACAGACTTGCTACTAAGCTTGTTACAGGCTTGCTACTAAGCTTGTTACAGGCTTGCTACTAAGCTTGTTACAGGCTTGCTACTAGGCTTGCTACTTGGCTTGTTACGGGCTTGCTACTAAGCTTGTTGCAGGCTTACTACTAAGCTTGTTACAGGCTTGTTACTAAGCTTGTTATAGGCTTGCTACTAGGCTTGCTACTAAGCTTGTTACAGGCTTGCTACTAAGCTTGTTACATGCTTGCTACTAGGCTTGCTACTAGGCTTGTTACAGGCTTGCTACTAGGCTTGTTACAGGCTTGCTACTAGGCTTGTTACAGGCTTACTACTAGGCTTGTTACAGGCTTGCTACTATGCTTGCTACTATGCTTGCTACTAGGCTTGTTACAAGGCTTGCTACTAAGCTTGCTACTAGGCTTGTTACAGGCTTGCTACTATGCTTGCTACTAGGCTTGTTACAAGGCTTGCTAAAGGCTTGCTACTAGGCTTGTTACAGGCTTGCTACTAGGCTTGCTACTAGGCTTGTTACAGGCTTGCTACTAGGCTTGTTACAGGCTTGCTACTAGGCTTGTTACAGGCTTGCTACTAGGCTTGTTACAGGCTTGCTACTATGCTTGCTACTATGCTTGCTACTAGGCTTGTTACAAGGCTTGCTACTAAGCTTGCTACTAGGCTTGTTACAGGCTTGCTACTATGCTTGCTACTAGGCTTGTTACAAGGCTTGCTAAAGGCTTGCTACTCGGATTGCTACTAGGCTTGCTACTTGGATTGCTGCAAGGCTTGTTGCTAGAATTGCTAATAAGCTTGCTACTAGGCTTGTTACTAGGCTTGCTACTAGGCTTGTTACTAGGATTGCTATTAGGCTTGCTACGAGGCTTGTTACTAGGCTTGCTACTAGGATTGCTACTAGGATTGCTACTAGGCCAGTTAATATTAACAATCAGTACATTCTCCCTAAACAAGATGGAGCTTGCTGTACGCTCAAGAAAGTGATCTCGGTTGTCTACAAAGAAAAGAGAAATATTACAAGTCAACATTAATCTCAAGAGACTTTTCCCTACCCATCGGGAGATGATCAAATTGCCAAACACAAGATTGCCACAATACTGTTAATTCTGTGATGGAGTTAGGCACAAGCAAGACTCCATTGTTTTGTAACCTTCATCACTTGATGAAGAAATGGAGCAAATCTTTAACAACAAAATGGCACAAGACACCGTCCAGCAGACCGAGGTGGAGAACGGATAGGTATCCTCCCAGAACAATGAGAAGCACAAACGGAGGTGATAGACATGGTCGGCAGTACGTCAGACACTATGGAAGAAGTGGCGAAGAGCCTCAAACCAGGCGCACGAACAAAGTGTCACAATGTCAGTGGAAGGCTCCATAGTCACCTATTACAACTACTTCACATTGTATTCACCATGACTCATTTTAGTAAATTCTGACGATGTCTTCAATTATAGGTCTGACTAATACAGGCAAGAAATGGGCAGAGGAATACAGCAGACACCACATGCTATCTGTCAATGTTGTGAGGAGACCAACTCAAGGGTAGATCCTGACATGACATTTGTCATGTGGTGCACTGTGGACAGTCCCATAGTAAACGTCAGTCTCCCGGACGTCTTCCTCTTCCAGAAGACAACTGCCAACATCAGAAGAAGACACGTCTTTGGCTACATTACAAGACGAGAGAGTAGGGAGAACGTTGTCACAAGAAAACATATCCATGGTTTTATAGACAGGTTGGCAGAGGCAGAAAATTAAAGATGGATTAACAGAGTGACAAGGCAGAAAAAGTGCGGATAAACCTATTAAAGCAGAACATTGGCAATTAAATCCATTAAGAACACAGAAGACAGGTGGTTGCTAATGTTTACGATCGACTATGCGTGTATTATGATTGTTATTATAGAATGGCAGATTACTTGTTGCCCAATATTATGTCACTGAATTCTCTGAAGTCTAGATATAATGTAACTCTGGTTTCTATATCCAAGGTTATAAGATAACATATAACTGAATTCTCTGACGTCTTTATACAAGGTTATAGGATAACATACAACTGAACTCGCTGAGGTGTGAACAAGTTTGTAGGAAATTATGTTCCTGGCCCCGCAATCTGGTTCCGGTCAGCTCTACTCTAAGAACTACACACAACAGATGAGACATGTCGCAGACCGAGGCTGGCGAGATTGCAGAAACCGTAGAGAAGATACAGAACATTGCTAGTGAGGAAGCTCCAGAAAATAAAGTCTGACATCTGTGCAGTGAGAGAAGACATATCTCCAGCCAAAGGACGAAGTAAATTAATCACGGCATCCATGTTTTCCTGGCACAGATTAGTTCAGTCAGTGACATGATTTAAAGGTTACGTTTTCTCTCAAGGCGTGCGTGCGCGCGCGCGCGCACACACACACACACACACACTGGCGGTCGAGCTGGTGGACGGGCGGGCGGACGGACAGACGGATAGATGGATAGACGGATAGATAGATGGATAGACAGACAGACAGACAGGCAGGCAGGCAGGCAGGCAGGCAGATAGATAGATAGATAGATAGACAGACAGACAGACAGACAGACAGACAGACAGACAGACAGACAGACAGACAGATAGATAGATAGATAGATAGATAGATAGATAGATAGATAGATAGATAGATAGATAGATAGATAGATAGAGAGAGAGAGAGAGAGAGAGAGAGAGATAGATAGATAGATAGATAGATAGATAGATAGATAGATAGATAGATAGATAGATAGATAGATAGATAGATAGATAGATAGATAGATAGATAGCTAGCTAGCTAGCTAGCTAGCTAGATAGATAGATAGATAGATAGATAGATAGATAGATAGATAGATAGATAGATAGATAGATAGATAGATAGATAGATAGATAGATAGATAGATAGATAGATAGATAGATAGATAGATAGATAGATAGATAGATGCCAAGTTTCCCAAAGAGATACAGACTGTGATGTATGAAATCAAACAAAATCAAACAATATATACCCTACTGGAGTAGTGAACTAGAGCAATTATATAATGATGTGGAAGTATGTAGATAGCAAGCAGAGATCAAACCCAACCAAGAGCACCACAATAAATACCAGCACGCACTAGCCAAATTTAAAAGGTCCAAGTTGCAGGCTAGACAGAAAAGCTGGCAGGAGAAAACAGAATCACTGAACTTTGACATAGACACAAGGAAGTTGTAGAAGGTAATAAAATAGCTTAACGACAAGGGTACAGGAAGAAACTCACAGATTGCACTACATAAAGACTGAAGCATTCTAACAGGAAAGCAAGCAAATAACCATGTTGAGGACTCATTTGCACAAGATAACATATAAATTAGCCATGAGAAACAACAAGAGATTCGAGAGAAATGGCAACATACAGGATACAATGAAATAGTACATAAGGCACTGGAACACTGGAAATAGCAAGTTCAAAACTGAACATGAGAAAGTCACCAGAAGCCGACTGTATATCAAATGAAATTATCAAACAGCTAGGAACAATGGCCAAAATAAATATTATGCAGATCTTCAACAACTGCTGGATCATAGGCAGCGTTCCATAAGCCTGGAGAAAAGCAGTCATGATACCTCTCATCAAATCAGAGAAAGACAGTTCCAGTGCCTCCAGCTACAGACCTTACCAGCTGTCTCAGCAAGAAACAATGGATATCACCGTGGAGTACTTGCAAACGATAGAGCTGATAAAAACTAGCTGAAGATGGAGCAATAGTAGAACAACCTGATGTGTCTGTTAGATATCACCAAAGACAATAATCATCAGATCACTCAGAAAGCCACCAACACCAGCTCTAGACGATGATCACTTTATTGACAGACCAGAACCGATCTTTAATCAGCGCGGGACAGATTACGTCATCAGCATCACCATCATCATTATCTTCCACTTGTGCCGTCAAGCATCGTGGGGAGGTATAATTGGCGCTCCAACGGCACTGAATAGCGCCCTTCCATTTGATTGTACAATGCCTTTGATTCGTTAATCCATTTCTTCTCGGGCGTCTTCTTGTTCTCTAGCAAATCTTCTTTGATATAGGGCCAGCGCTGGTAGTTGATGTTGTTGCTCTTAAATGAGATGGCCAAACCATTTGATCTTCTGTCTTTTAAATATATATGGCACGAGGTGTTGATCCCACTGTCTGTATGATAACATCATTTCTTATTCGGCCTCAGATAGTTAAGTTTGCAACTCTCTTCAAGCATCTCATCTCACGGGTGTTGATTTTGCGTAACGATATGCATACAACATTCAAGACTTGTGAATCGGCCATTTGCACATATGGAATTGCGCCGCAGACAGCAGATCACATGCTCCAAAACTTCAAAAATGCGACATTTCTAGACAAATCTTCTGGCCTAGAGAAACAAAAGGGGAAGATAAACACCATGGACAACTGAGTGAACTAAAAACAGACAGTCAAGTTAACACGAGAGAAACAACATTGTAACATTGTATATATAGACACATTTCAAGCAAATAAAAAATAATAATAAAAAATAATAATAACCAAGTCATTAACCTCTTTGAATGCCTGGATTAAAGCAGACATTGTAGATTGTTACCTTCCCCCTCACTTATTTTCTCCCAACCCATCCCCGCAAGCGTGTTTGCCATCTGACATTTTGATGGAGTTTACGATGCTTGTGTGGTTAATGCTGTCGGAGTATTTAAGCTCTCTCTCCACACGCACACACACACACACACACACACGCACACACACGCACGCACGCACGCACGCACATCCATCCACCCACCCACACACACGCACGCACACGCACACACATACACATACACACACACGCATGCACCCACACACACCCACCCACACACACACAAACCCACCCACCCACCCACACACACACGACTCCGAATGTTACTCTGTTGCTTGGCTTGCCTAGTAATGTCATCACCTACTGGTACTTGTGTATTTCACATGAAACGTCTAGTTATAAAGTTCATGCCACATTTCTTCGTGGTTGTGAAGCTCCCGCAGCTGTCAGTATGTGAACATTTGTCTCCAGTGTCAACGATATTCTTAGTCCATCCATCATGTGCCATGCCGATAAGCGAGGGCGGTCATATTCTGGCATCTCACTCGATCACCAAAGTCGTGGATCAGCACCGTGTTCCTGTCTCCACCATGCCATGTGGCCAAGCCATCCAGGTATATACTTCTCGGTCTTTCCCTTGGTCTCTTCCCTTCCATCTTGCCAGTTGTCACCACGTTCTCCAAGTCATTTCTTCTCATAACATGCCCAAAAAGTTTTGACTGTCTACGTCTAATGACTCTAATCAGTTTACGGTCTTTTCATTTGTTTCTTTAAGAACTTGTTCATTGGTTTTTCTGTCTGTCCTCAGAAACCACATATCCACAGCCATCGGCTGTTTTTCAGCCTGACTGCTCATTGTCCACGCTTCACATCCATACAAAAGTACAAGTTCTATGTAGCACTTCAACACTCTGTCTCTGTTCTCCCTCTCTGTTCGCCTTCATTCTTGCGACGTGCACTATGGCGGTCAACACAGTCAAGACTTTGTTATTGCGCCACGTAAAACGCCCTTGGGTCAGGGCGACCTTACAACCAGACAGCACGAGTTCCGCTGTCTGGACTATTTGGGCTTTCGTACAGGGGGGACAGAACGGGTCGGTGGTTAACCTCCACTTGGCCAAGTTGGCAGCTGATGGCAGGACATCGTAGAGGGTTCGGATGACGAAACTTAGATGCAGCGGTGCCATGCGCCAGATCTCATTTCACGTAATGGACCTCTGCACTACGCACTACCGCTTCCCATGACATCCACTGCGCCTGTTGGGCAGCCTTGCGGACTCTTCGTCATCTTCCCTCTTATATTCAGTTCCCATTTTATTAGAGGTTTGGTATCATGTCCCCATTCTGGTAGAGATGTGGTATCCAGTCCCAATTCTAGGAGAGATGTGTTGTCATGTCCCCATTCTAGGAGAGATGTACACAATTCTAATTCTAGGTCCGGATAAAGGTAGTTCTATAGCAGATACTGCCATTGAGGTGTGAAGTGTCAGGCCTGTGTCTGACCTACTCAAGGTCAAGACATATGAATTTTTGTGGACAGCTCCTCAACCTCGTCGCCGTGTCTTCCAAGGCAATTCCCAGAAACTTCTCAAAATATCTAGTATCCGATTTTATGAGGCTGGGTGGATGTTAGGGGCAGTACTGATGTGAAAAGTCATCTTCCCTCTGCTGGGGAATGAACTCAGAGCACTTGCTTGGCAGGTAAGTGCACTAACCGCTATGATACAGCAATTCCCTTATTCTTGGAGAGATGTAGTGGTCAATGGCTAGACAGCTCTATAGCTGTTCTTACTTGCCATACATGGACCCCATAGATGTGCAGGAGAAGAAACCACGTGAGGCTGTAGTGTATGTCACATGATGCCACTTGACGCTGGGAAGCCTGGGTCGGCCTTGGGATTTGACGAACATAGTTTGAATGTAGCACATCTTAAACGTGCTGATATCAGCTGATATCACATACGGATGGGCATCTCCACTGTGAATTCAGCAGTCAAGAATCCAGGTTCCTTGCTACAGCCCCACCCCATCCCCTTGATGTGTGTTGATGTGCAGTATTTATCACGGCAAGCTTGGAATGAATGTTTCGCCCTCACCCGTATCAATATTAGACGTCATCGTTTAGAATTGTCGGGATCAATAGAGATCAGCTGTGGGAGTCGTGGCCGCCAGCACCACCGAGCTGCTGCAGGAAGCATTGCTATCATTGGCACAGGGGCTTCTGAATCAATGGGCTGGTGGCAGGTGGGGCGGGGAGGATATTTGGCCCAACGTATTCAGTGATAAAATGTTTTTAAAAGAAGTCTAGTGTGTTCTATTCAATTCAGCATATTATATACCACTGGACAATTTAAAACAATAACGACAACAACAACAACAAAAACAACAACAACAATAACAACAACACCAACAAAACAAAGATTCATCTAAAAGAACACCCCTTGACCTAAGTAAAGAGTTTCAAGTTAACCAGGACGTATACTATCATCATAAATCAGAAGACGAGATGGAAACTAGATGTAATAAGGCAAGCCAACTCATTGGACAAATGGTACCAACACTAGAGAACAGACCGGCTCCGTGGCGAAGGTGTTACGGACGTAGTTCGTAATCCCACATACCATGCCTGAAACACAGCTGTGGGCGATTTGGAAGCAGATCGCTTTGCGTTGTTTTTAAAAAAATAAAATGGTATGTATGTCATTCGTTTAGAAAGCAATGGGAAACTACTGAACGAAGAGATCACAAACAGCCAAAAATGTTGGGGTTGATTGTGTCGTCCTGTAAATGATGTGCAGCTAACTTTCTTTTAAACTAAAGAACAATCACGTATCAATAGTTACTAAGAAAGCACTCTACAACACAATCTTCCTACCAACTCTATGCTACCAATGCGAAACCTGGACAATGATAGAAAACAGGAAAAAAGAAAAAATCACAACAAGAGAAATGAAATTCCCGAGAAGAATACTTAATGTATCAAGAAGAGAGAAAATCAGAAATGAAGAATTCAGGACTAAAGTAGGGGTTGTAGCAGCGCTATATTTTATAAGAAGACATCAAGTCAAATGGTTTAGCCTTATAACTAGGTTACCAACTAACAGTGTACCCCAACAAGCAATGATGTACAGACCAGAGGGAAGCAGAAGAAGAGGCCGACCACGTAAACGATGGACAGAGGGAATAGCAAAGTCCATGGGAACTCTCGATACACGAAGCCCATAAACTGGGACTCCCCCGCTGCTTATACTTTACCTCGACACCGTACCGTAACGTAGGCCTACAAGAGGAACAAGAGAGATGAGATGATGAGATGGACCATTTCCAGTCTAGTTGTATATCTTTGTCTAGAACTGTTTGACAATATTTGCTCATATTTCCAGTCTAGTTGTATATCTTTGTCTAGAACTGTTTGACAATATTTGCTCATATTTCCAGTCTAGTTGTATATCTTTGTCTAGAACTGTTTGACAATATTTGCTCATATTTCCAGTCTAGTTGTATATCTTTGTCTAGAACTGTTTGACAATATTTGCTCATATTTCCAGTCTAGTTGTATATCTTTGTCTAGAACTGTTTGACAATATTTGCTCATATTTCCAGTCTAGTTGTATATCTTTGTCTAGAACTGTTTGACAATATTTGCTCATATTTCCAGTCTAGTTGTATATCTTTGTCTAGAACTGTTTGACAATATTTGCTCATATTTCCAGTCTAGTTGTATATCTTTGTCTAGAACTGTTTGACAATATTTGCTCATATTTCCAGTCTAGTTGTATATCTTTGTCTAGAACTGTTTGACAATATTTGCTCATATTTCCAGTCTAGTTGTATATCTTTGTCTAGAACTGTTTGACAATATTTGCTCATATTTCCAGTCTAGTTGTATATCTTTGTCTAGAACTGTTTGACAATATTTGCTCATATTTCCAGTCTAGTTGTATATCTTTGTCTAGAACTGTTTGACAATATTTGCTCATATTTCCAGTCTAGTTGTATATCTTTGTCTAGAACTGTTTGACAATATTTGCTCATATTTCCAGTCTAGTTGTATATCTTTGTCTAGAACTGTTTGACAATATTTGCTCATATTTCCAGTCTAGTTGTATATCTTTGTCTAGAACTGTTTGACAATATTTGCTCATATTTCCAGTCTAGTTGTATATCTTTGTCTAGAACTGTTTGACAATATTTGCTCATATTTCCAGTCTAGTTGTATATCTTTGTCTAGAACTGTTTGACAATATTTGCTCATATTTCCAGTCTAGTTGTATATCTTTGTCTAGAACTGTTTGACAATATTTGCTCATATTTCCAGTCTAGTTGTATATCTTTGTCTAGAACTGTTTGACAATATTTGCTCATATTTCCAGTCTAGTTGTATATCTTTGTCTAGAACTGTTTGACAATATTTGCTCATATTTCCAGTCTAGTTGTATATCTTTGTCTAGAACTGTTTGACAATATTTGCTCATATTTCCAGTCTAGTTGTATATCTTTGTCTAGAACTGTTTGACAATATTTGCTCATATTTCCAGTCTAGTTGTATATCTTTGTCTAGAACTGTTTGACAATATTTGCTCATATTTCCAGTCTAGTTGTATATCTTTGTCTAGAACTGTTTGACAATATTTGCTCATATTTCCAGTCTAGTTGTATATCTTTGTCTAGAACTGTTTGACAATATTTGCTCATATTTCCAGTCTAGTTGTATATCTTTGTCTAGAACTGTTTGACAATATTTGCTCATATTTCCAGTCTAGTTGTATATCTTTGTCTAGAACTGTTTGACAATATTTGCTCATATTTCCAGTCTAGTTGTATATCTTTGTCTAGAACTGTTTGACAATATTTGCTCATATTTCCAGTCTAGTTGTATATCTTTGTCTAGAACTGTTTGACAATATTTGCTCATATTTCCAGTCTAGTTGTATATCTTTGTCTAGAACTGTTTGACAATATTTGCTCATATTTCCAGTCTAGTTGTATATCTTTGTCTAGAACTGTTTGACAATATTTGCTCATATTTCCAGTCTAGTTGTATATCTTTGTCTAGAACTGTTTGACAATATTTGCTCATATTTCCAGTCTAGTTGTATATCTTTGTCTAGAACTGTTTGACAATATTTGCTCATATTTCCAGTCTAGTTGTATATCTTTGTCTAGAACTGTTTGACAATATTTGCTCATATTTCCAGTCTAGTTGTATATCTTTGTCTAGAACTGTTTGACAATATTTGCTCATATTTCCAGTCTAGTTGTATATCTTTGTCTAGAACTGTTTGACAATATTTGCTCATATTTCCAGTCTAGTTGTATATCTTTGTCTAGAACTGTTTGACAATATTTGCTCATATTTCCAGTCTAGTTGTATATCTTTGTCTAGAACTGTTTGACAATATTTGCTCATATTTCCAGTCTAGTTGTATATCTTTGTCTAGAACTGTTTGACAATATTTGCTCATATTTCCAGTCTAGTTGTATATCTTTGTCTAGAACTGTTTGACAATATTTGCTCATATTTCCAGTCTAGTTGTATATCTTTGTCTAGAACTGTTTGACAATATTTGCTCATATTTCCAGTCTAGTTGTATATCTTTGTCTAGAACTGTTTGACAATATTTGCTCATATTTCCAGTCTAGTTGTATATCTTTGTCTAGAACTGTTTGACAATATTTGCTCATATTTCCAGTCTAGTTGTATATCTTTGTCTAGAACTGTTTGACAATATTTGCTCATATTTCCAGTCTAGTTGTATATCTTTGTCTAGAACTGTTTGACAATATTTGCTCATATTTCCAGTCTAGTTGTATATCTTTGTCTAGAACTGTTTGACAATATTTGCTCATATTTCCAGTCTAGTTGTATATCTTTGTCTAGAACTGTTTGACAATATTTGCTCATATTTCCAGTCTAGTTGTATATCTTTGTCTAGAACTGTTTGACAATATTTGCTCATATTTCCAGTCTAGTTGTATATCTTTGTCTAGAACTGTTTGACAATATTTGCTCATATTTCCAGTCTAGTTGTATATCTTTGTCTAGAACTGTTTGACAATATTTGCTCATATTTCCAGTCTAGTTGTATATCTTTGTCTAGAACTGTTTGACAATATTTGCTCATATTTCCAGTCTAGTTGTATATCTTTGTCTAGAACTGTTTGACAATATTTGCTCATATTTCCAGTCTAGTTGTATATCTTTGTCTAGAACTGTTTGACAATATTTGCTCATATTTCCAGTCTAGTTGTATATCTTTGTCTAGAACTGTTTGACAATATTTGCTCATATTTCCAGTCTAGTTGTATATCTTTGTCTAGAACTGTTTGACAATATTTGCTCATATTTCCAGTCTAGTTGTATATCTTTGTCTAGAACTGTTTGACAATATTTGCTCATATTTCCAGTCTAGTTGTATATCTTTGTCTAGAACTGTTTGACAATATTTGCTCATATTTCCAGTCTAGTTGTATATCTTTGTCTAGAACTGTTTGACAATATTTGCTCATATTTCCAGTCTAGTTGTATATCTTTGTCTAGAACTGTTTGACAATATTTGCTCATATTTCCAGTCTAGTTGTATATCTTTGTCTAGAACTGTTTGACAATATTTGCTCATATTTCCAGTCTAGTTGTATATCTTTGTCTAGAACTGTTTGACAATATTTGCTCATATTTCCAGTCTAGTTGTATATCTTTGTCTAGAACTGTTTGACAATATTTGCTCATATTTCCAGTCTAGTTGTATATCTTTGTCTAGAACTGTTTGACAATATTTGCTCATATTCTGGGAGTGTTCCTCTGTCTCTAGAAATTAATCCCCACATGGAGTCAGTATTGATGATTTACAATTAGACAACCCGTCCAACGGTAAATATATTATACCGGTCCATAGTTGGGACATTTTCGACACACTTCTTTCATAGATCATCGTCAACATCGTTATTATCAGAAAGTAAGTTCTATGTGGTTCTCTCCGCGTCGGTAACTTACAGGGTATGTGAGCCGGTCGCTCAGAAAGCAATAGCAAACTACTGAGCGCAATTTTGCCAAGAAATCAACAATCAGCTGAAAGATGCTGATGTTGACAGCGATGTCCTGTAAAGGATATGCAAAAACAAAAACTTTGTAGAACGTCGCTGTCCTTACAGCCCACCTGTCCTGACAACTACACCAGTAGTAAGCGGGTCTGAATCATGCCCACCTATTTTCCGTAGGCCCCATTGTATGCTCACAATTGGGGAACCCTTTGAGGCCATCACGACAAATAATTAAATAAATACACACGCATTTTTTAGCGCTCATAGAAGTAGTGGTAAGAATTAGAGAACACACTAGACAGCATAAACATTGAAAGCTATAACACCCGACCTGGATTTGAACCTGTCACCTCCAAATGACAACAGCGCCTCGTTGTACTTCTACCCCTTGGTCATGCGTCGAAGTACACTTGTTTCTACAGCGAGTCACGTGTGAACCTTTGTGTTAGTGGAGCCTTGTGTCTTATTCCATGCTCCAGGACTTCCATTGACCAACTCTAGACACCACTATGTCTGTGAAGTGGACAGAGTATTTCACTTTCAGCAACGTGGCCCATCTTCTATGCTCAGGTCTCTAGACTATCTGTATGGTGTACATTTCTTGATCCAAGGTAGTCTAAGAGTTTTCTCTAGCATTGAAATTTAAATTCCTTGATTGTCTTCTTTATTGTTTGCGAAATGGTCCACGATTCACATCCGAATTTTGCCACAAGAGAAAATTGATCTTCCTAAATTGTTAAGTTTTATTTATTTACACATAGGCTCCTGTACAGACAAAGAAAATTTCAGCTGTAGACTTGTCAATGCTGCAAGTCAGCCGGATAATCAGCAGTCATCACAAGGCAACAGCAGTCATCATAAGGCAACAGCAGTCATCGCAAGGTAACAGCAGTCCTTCGGCAGATGGAGAGGTAAAGTTAGGCCTCCACATATTCTTGACCGCGACATTCGAGGTAGGGTCACAGTTGGAGAGACAAGAGTTAGGCCTCCACATATTCTTGACCGCGACATACGAGGTAGGATCACAGTTGGAGAGACAAGAGTTAGGTCTCCACATACTATAGACCGCGACATACGAGGTAGGGTCACAGTTGGAGAGACAAGAGTTAGGCCTCCACATACTATAGACCGCGACATACGAGGTAGGGTCACAGTTGGAGAGACAAGAGTTAGGCCTCCACATACTATAGACCGCGACATACGAGGTAGGGTCACAGTTGGAGAGACAAGAGTTAGGCCTCCACATACTATAGACCGCGACATACGAGGTAGGGTCACAGTTGGAGAGACAAGAGTTAGGCCTCCACATACTATAGACCGCGACATACGAGGTAGGGTCACAGTTGGAGAGACAAGAGTTAGGCCTCCACATACTATAGACCGCGACATACGAGGTAGGGTCACAGTTGGAGAGACAAGAGTTAGGCCTCCACATACTATAGACCGCGACATACGAGGTAGGGTCACAGTTGGAGAGACAAGAGTTAGGCCTCCACATACTATAGACCGCGACATACGAGGTAGGGTCACAGTTGGAGAGACAAGAGTTAGGCCTCCACATACTATAGACCGCGACATACGAGGTAGGATCACAGTTGGAGAGACAAGAGTTAGGCCTCCACATACTATAGACCGCGACATACGAGGTAGGGTCACAGTTGGAGAGACAAGAGTTAGGCCTCCACATACTATAGACCGCGACATACGAGGTAGGGTCACATTTTGCTCCCTACACAATTGCTATAAAATTATGAAAATTGTCTGGTACCCACTCTCATGAAGCTGGATAGACCCCAGAACTATCGCAGACAATAATTCTGTCTCTGTTGGGGATTGAACCCAGACAACCACCTTGGCAGGCCAGGGCACTAACCACTCTACCAGCGTGGCTCTACAATCATGACAACTGGCAGCAAATCATGGTCAGCAGAAGCCTACAGATGGGCAAGTAAGCCCGAATAAATAATGTCGTAGGGCTGCTGGATGCTGTTGATTTCACATGTACTAAGCCACAATAGTATACGGTACTGTGACCTACCATATCGCCTGTACATGGCTAATTCAAAGCCGGGTGGCTATTCTACAACTCGCTGAGACAAATAATGCCGCCATCTGTACTGTAACCACAACACAAAACCATCTGTACTGTAACCACAACACAAAACCATCTGTACTGTAACCACAACACAAAACCATGTGTACTGTAACCACAACACAAAACCATGTGCACTGTAACCACAACACGCAACCATATGGCACTGATCGAGGCTGGTGGCCGGTCCACAGATGCCTTCATGGGAAACTGACCACATGACAGAACATACACGAAATGTCACGAAACATTGCGGGCAGTTATTTCTGATGCTTTCATCATAAAGATTTTTACCATATAGACATAATTAGAGCAGGACAGACAGTAACAGCAAACACACGCTGAGAGGACCAAGTCAGGTGGAATGTGTCCAAATATACAATGTGTAACAACAACACAGCCCACGGCTTCATACCGCGTGGTATGGTGTCCGCCTCGAGTGCTGGAGGTCCCGGGTTCAAGCCCCGGTGAGGACCGGGATTTATTTCACGTGGACTTCTAGTAATAAAATTTCCCCTGGTCTCTGGGTAGTGAGATCGGACGCCCGTGTGTATTGTTGCGCACGTAAATAATCCCTTGGCAGTACGAAATTGAAAAAGAGTAGCCTAACGGCGCTGCCCGGGCAAAATTTCGAGTTAAAAATCTACCCAAGGTATTTCAGGATCCCCGCCGGTGCTACGGAGTTCGTGCACTGAGCTGAGTTTCTCCAGACTCAGGTTTGAGTTAGGAGGAGAACGGAGCACTTATGGGTTACACCCATGTGCCGTGATGTTGATCCATCGACTAAACAAAGCTAAACTAAACTATACCCATAAATATTAGAATGTGTTCACTGCCATGTGCATCAAACATAAACAATGGAATGGTTAACATTATTATATGCATCAAACATAAACAATGGAATGGTTAACATTATTATATGCATCAAACATAAACAATGAAGTGTTTAACATTGTTTTATATATATATAAGGGCGTTCATTTGAAATCCGTTCGTGCCGCACTGAGCGTAATTGCGTACGTTGAACATGCACACGTCATAGTTATGTGATAAATACTGACCAATGAATACAAAAGCACGTGCTTATCGTCCAATGAATGCATAGGTTCTGTTTTTGACCGTTAAGGAAATGACCGGGTTGATCCAAATTCCGTCCAAAGAAGCTCAAAGAGTGGTGATTCAGTTTCTTTCATTTGAAGGATGTCGACCAGTGGACATTCATAGAAGAATGCAGGCAGCGTACGGTAACACATGTGTGTCTAAGACAACAGTGACAGACAGGGCACGGATGTTTCGGAAAGGACGTCAGTTCACGACAGATCTTCGACGGGCGGGTCAAGCGCATATTGTTGCAACAGAAAAGAACCATCATCAAAATTGATACAGCAGTACAGATGAACCGTTATCGAAGCATACGTTCGCTAGTGAAAGAATTTGGTGTGTCAATTGGGACAGTTCAAAAGGTTGTTCGTAATAAACTGCAATATCGGAAGGTGTGTTCACAGTGTTGACCGACCACCAAAAAGAGGAAAGCATGGGATGGTGTTTGAACCACTTGCTACGTTACAGATTGGAGGGTGATGCATTTCTCTTACGCATAGTGACAGGCGATGAATCATAGTGTCACCACTTTGAGCCGAGCAGCAAAAGAGAGCATGTAGTAGAAGCATGCTGGATCACGAAAAGCTAAAAAAAAAAATTCAAGTTACAGGTTTCCGATGGTAAGGTTTTGCTGAGCGCATTTTTTTTACCATGAAGGGCTATTGTTGGCCAACATTAAAGAACCTGGTGTTAACATCAACTCTACCCATTACTTGCAAAGAATAGACAGGCTGCAAAAAGCCGTCAAGAATAAACGACCGGCATGCTTTCTCGCGGTGTGATTTTGTTGCACGATAATGCTCTTCGCATGTCGCAAAGATTGTGCAGGAAGCATTAGCAAGGAAGAAGTAGGACATTCTGCAGCATCCAGCCTATAGTCTTGATTTGTCACCATGTGATTTTCATTTGTTCGGACCCCTAGCTCTCAAGGGGCAACGATTTCACACAGATGCAGACGTAATTAACGCTGTCAACAATTGGTTCAGTGAGCAACCACAATCCTTTATTTGCGGACGGCATTCGCCGCCTACCGAAGCAATAGGATGCTTGCCTAAATGCCTACGACTTCTTCTGACCAACCCATGGTGCATTATTCATTCAAAATGAATGCTTTGTTTAATTTCACCACACCTTTTAATGTTTCTTTCATGCTTTTGTAACAAAGACATTGGAATGGGTTTCAAATGAACGTCCCAATATATATATATATATATGGGGGGTACGGGGTGTCAGGCATTGGTAGCACCTTTGGTAAGGATGACTCTCATGTCCTTCTCAGGACCCATCCCCCACTGGTCCAAGCCTGACACCCAGCTCGTGCCTGTGGCTCCTAGTAGCTGTCAGCATGCGACAGCGGCCACCCCCCCCCCCCCCAGGCAACAGCTGTGAGAGGCTGGCTAAACCAGGCATGGGTATCCGATTTGGTGTCAAACCAAGAGGTAAACTAGGGTATGCCTACCCAGCATGTGAAGACAGGATTCGGCAGACTGCGCGGAAGAAATCATTCCTGATTCAACGGGCAAGACGGCGTTTACCTGCAAAGCGTTGTGGAACGTAATAAGCACGGTAGAGCGCCCTGGTCATCCAGTGCACCTGTATTCGTCTCCAGTCGTCTCGACTTGTCTTGCCACTGGAATCAGATGGACTCAGGCGAGAGAGTGAGGTCGACGAATTGCGCAACTCTTCCTCACTTTAATCCAAGTCATCGCGCAAGTCATTCTTCATCCAATGTCATATATCACCTTCAAGCCCTGTGGCGATGGGCGAGCGGCGAAGCGGCAGGCGTGGGTACGCTGGCAGCCGTAGTCGCAGACCTGCACACAGGCGGCTCAGGCCATATGGTCGTCTTCTACTGACAGAAGCAGCAGTGGGATTCGGCAGCCCTCTGAGCGACTGAGCAGCCCTCTATAGGAACACACTGCTCACCTCCATAGCATGAGGAAGGGGCTAGAAAAGGTGTCCTAAACATTGTCTGCTCCATCACTACCTAACCAGCTAGCCGCGGTTGGTGGGTACCCTAACTGCGGTCGACATATAAAGAAAGATAAAACAAGCAAAGCTAAAAGAGTAAACCATATTCCCTTAACAATTGGAACTTGGAATGTGCGCACCCTACTTGACAGAGACGGCGCGTCGGGTCCAGAGAGACGAACAGCACTGATTGGGAGAGAGCTGGACAGGTACAACATCGACATTGCAGCCTTGAGCGAGACACGACTTGCAGAAGAAGGCCAAATCTGTGAAATAGGTGCCGGCTACACATTTTTCTGGAGTGGAAGGAAAAGCGAGGAAAGACGCCAATCCGGTGTGGGATTTGCCATTAAGTCGGCCCTGGTCGGCAAATTAGCTGGATTCCCAAAGGCTATAAACGACAGGCTCATGACCATGAAGTTGCCCCTGCTGAATGGAAGGAAGCATGCAACCATTGTGAGTGCCTACGCACCAACTATGACCAACGAAGATGATGTCAAGAACAAGTTCTATGAGGACCTGCACAATGTATTAACATCTGTTCCCAAAGGAGACAAACTTATACTCCTTGGGGACTTCAATGCCAGAGTAGGCACGGACACCACCTCTTGTAGTGGCATTATTGGAAAGCATGGAGTCAGAAATTGTAACAGCAATGGACTCCGCCTCCTTCAGACATGTGCCGAACATGATCTCCTGATTACGAACACAATTTTCCGTCTCCCCATGAGAAATAGGACATCGTGGATGCACCCTCGCTCGAAACACTGGCACCTCATTGACTATGTCATCGTCAGGAGGAGTGACATACAAGACGTTCGAGTGACAAAATCCATGTGTAGTGCCGAATGTTGGACAGACCATCGTCTCATTGTCTCGAAAATAAACATTCACATCAGGCCACCACGGCGTCCTCAAGGGGCGACAATGAAAAAAAAAAGCTAAATGTCACCCGCCTAAACAGCAAGAAAATGCAACAGTCGTTTGAAAATATGCTGGAAGACCGCCTCAAGCCCAATGCTGCAGCTAAACAGGATACAGAATCAGAATGGAGATCCTTAAAGGACATAATTTACAACACTGCTATGGAAATCCTGGGTCCAGCCCCCCGAAAGCATAAAGACTGGTTTGATGAACATTCTGAAGACATCAACCAATTGCTGGCCGAGAAACATCTTCTCCTCAAGGCACATTTGAATGACCCAAAGTCAACATAAAAAAAAGATGCTTTCAAGAACATTCAGAGAGTAGTGCAGCAGAAACTTCGGCACATGCGGGACTCCTGGCTGAGCAGCAAAGCTGATGAAATTCAGGGCTTTGCTGACAGACATGATATGAAAAACTTCTACGTCTCACTGAAAGCGGTCTATGGTCCTACATCGCCAGACATAGTTCCCCTCCTCAGTGCAGATGGGGGAACATTGGTCACCGATAAGAAAGAAATCCTTCAACGCTGGGCAGAGCATTTCAGCAAAATCTTAAATGCAACTTCCTTCTTCGACGATGAAACCATCAACTGCCTTCCTCAAGTTCCCACCAATGAGACACTTGATGACCTTCCAACCATAGTGGAAGTAAACAAAGCCATCCAGCAACTCTCCAGCGGCAAGGCACCTGGTCCTGACTCCATCCCAGCAGAGATATACAAGGCAGGTGGGCCGGTGCTAACAGAGCAGCTTCACCAAGTCTTTACAAACATATGGGTGAATGAGACCATGCCACAAGATTTCAAGGACGCGTCAATAGTCCACTTTTACAAACGTAAAGGAAACCGCCAATCCTGTGACAACCACCGAGGCATCTCCTTGCTTTTAATTGCAGTGAAGATACTCTCCAGAATCCTTCTCAATGGCCTCACAGCCCATCTCGATCAAGGTCTTCTTCCTGAGAGTCAATGTGGCTTCAGAAAAGAACGTGGAACTGTTGACATGATTTTCGCTGCAAGGCAGCTGCAAGAGAAATGTCAGGAACAGAACTGCGAAATGTTCTCCACGTTCATTGACCTTACCAAGGCTTTTGATACAGTCAGCAGAGAAGGACTGTGGAAGATTATGGCAAAATATGGCTGTCCACAAAAGTTTGTCCAAATAGTGCGGCTATTTCATGACGGCATGCAGGCAAGAGTACAGGAAAATGGTGAACTGTCTGAACCCTTTCCTGTCACCAATGGAGTGAAGCAAGGATGTGTCCTGGCACCAACACTGTTCAGCCTCATGTTTTCAGCCATGTTGATGAATGCCTTCGAGAACGATGACATTGGAATAGACATCAACTACCGTATGGATGGAAAGCTATTCAATCTCAGAAGGCTGAAAGATAAAACCAAAATTAACAGCGACACCGTCAGAGAGCTCCTGTTTGCTGATGATTGCGCTCTATACGCCAACTCAGAGGCGGCCATGCAACATGATGTTTCAACTTTCTCACGTGCCTGTGCCAACTTTGGGCTCAATATCAACTTGGAGAAGACTGTAGTTATGTACCAGCCAGCTCCAGGGAATAATCACATTGTGCCAAATATCAAAGTGAATGATCATAGACTAAGTGTTGTGGACAAATTCACCTATCTTGGCAGCACTATGTCACAAGCTGCCACAATTGATGACGAAGTGAATGCAAGAATCTCCAAGGCCAGTGCGGCCTTTGGCAGACTGTACAAGAATGTATGGGACAGAACTGGAATAAGCCTGCAAAAAAAGCTAAAAGTCTACAAAGCAGTTGTATTATCCACACTGCTATATGCTTGTGAAACCTGGACTGTTTATCAGTGACACGCTAGGAAATTAAACCACTTCCACACAGTCTGCCTAAGGAAGCTACTGAAGATTAAATGGCAAGACAAGATTCCAGACACTGAAGTCCTAGAAAGAGCATCCATGCCCAGTATCCACACTCTACTGATGAAGAATCATATTCGTTGGGCTGGTCACTTGACTCGCATGCCAGATCACAGGCTCCCTAAACGAATTTTTTACAGCGAACTGCGTTGTGGTAAACGCTCCCAAGGTGGCCAGAGGAAACGTTTTAAAGACACTCTGAAAATTTCACTGAATGCTTTTGGAACATCATAACACCTGGGAGACTGCAGCCAGAGACCGAAATTCGTGGCGTGCATCATTACGCAAAGGTGCAGTCATATGTGAGGCAACCAGGATTGCAAGAGCTGTGAAGAAAAGGCAGGACAGAAAAACCACTGCAGGAAATCCTCCTCCAGAGACGTCAAGCAATCTTTGCCCACATTGTCAAAGAACATTTCGAGCCAAAATAGGCCTTATCAGCCATCTTAGAACCCACGGCTCCACACCTTCAACCCCACTGGATGAAATGAATGGTCATCATCATTCTTGATGGACAAACAACAACATACACACACACACACACACACACACACACACACACACACACACACACACACACACACACACACACACACATATATATATATATATATATATATATATATATATATATATATATATATATAAACAATGAAATGTTTAATAGTACATACTAATTACGTAAATAAAAATGGTATAAAAAAGAACTTTATAAATGGAGAATAATCGCAAATCTGCACACTTGTTTCAATCACCAGAGTTGATCGAATCAAACAAGCGTGCTAGTGTAGAAACCAAGGTCAACACGTGGAAATAAAGTATGGATTACAGATACAGCACAGCTCAGTAGATAACTATACAAACTGCTGGATTAAATTATCAATAAATGTAACAAGAAGTATAAATAACTAGCTCACAAATACTACCAGCAGTCTGACAAGGACACGGTAAATGTAACAAGAAGTATAAATAACTAGCTCACAAATACTACCAGCAGTCTGACAAGGACACGGTAAATGTAACAAGAAGTATAAATAACTAGCTCACAAATACTACCAGCAGTCTGACAAGGACACGGTAAATGTAACAAGAAGTATAAATAACTAGCTCACAAATACTACCAGCAGTCTGACAAGGACACGGTAAATGTAACAAGAAGTATAAATAACTAGCTCACAAATACTACCAGCAGTCTGACAAGGACACGGTAAATGTAACAAGAAGTATAAATAACTAGCTCACAAATACTACCAGCAGTCTGACAAGGACACGGTAAATGTAACAAGAAGTATAAATAACTAGCTCACAAATACTACCAGCAGTCTGACAAGGACACGGTAAATGTAACAAGAAGTATAAATAACTAGCTCACAAATACTACCAGCAGTCTGACAAGGACACGGTAAATGTAACAAGAAGTATAAATAACTAGCTCACAAATACTACCAGCAGTCTGACAAGGACACGGTAAATGTAACAAGAAGTATAAATAACTAGCTCACAAATACTACCAGCAGTCTGACAAGGACACGGTAAATGTAACAAGAAGTATAAATAACTAGCTCACAAATACTACCAGCAGTCTGACAAGGACACGGTAAATGTAACAAGAAGTATAAATAACTAGCTCACAAATACTACCAGCAGTCTGACAAGGACACGGTAAATGTAACAAGAAGTATAAATAACTAGCTCACAAATACTACCAGCAGTCTGACAAGGACACGGTAAATGTAACAAGAAGTATAAATAACTAGCTCACAAATACTACCAGCAGTCTGACAAGGACACGGTAAATGTAACAAGAAGTATAAATAACTAGCTCACAAATACTACCAGCAGTCTGACAAGGACACGGTAAATGTAACAAGAAGTATAAATAACTAGCTCACAAATACTACCAGCAGTCTGACAAGGACACGGTAAATGTAACAAGAAGTATAAATAACTAGCTCACAAATACTACCAGCAGTCTGACAAGGACACGGTAAATGTAACAAGAAGTATAAATAACTAGCTCACAAATACTACCAGCAGTCTGACAAGGACACGGTAAATGTAACAAGAAGTATAAATAACTAGCTCACAAATACTACCAGCAGTCTGACAAGGACACGGTAAATGTAACAAGAAGTATAAATAACTAGCTCACAAATACTACCAGCAGTCTGACAAGGACACGGTAAATGTAACAAGAAGTATAAATAACTAGCTCACAAATACTACCAGCAGTCTGACAAGGACACGGTAAATGTAACAAGAAGTATAAATAACTAGCTCACAAATACTACCAGCAGTCTGACAAGGACACGGTAAATGTAACAAGAAGCATAAATAACTAGCTCACAAATACTACCAGCAGTCTGACAAGGACACGGTAAATGTAACAAGAAGTATAAATAACTAGCTCACAAATACTACCAGCAGTCTGACAAGGACACGGTAAATGTAACAAGAAGCATAAATAACTAGCTCACAAATACTACCAGCAGTCTGACAAGGACACGGTAAATGTAACAAGAAGTATAAATAACTAGCTCACAAATACTACCAGCAGTCGACAAGGACACGGTAAATGTAACAAGAAGTATAAATAACTAGCTCACAAATACTACCAGCAGTCGACAAGGACACGGTAAATGTAACAAGAAGTATAAATAACTAGCTCACAAATACTACCAGCAGTCTGACAAGGACACGGGAAATGTAACAAGAAGTATAAATAACTAGCTCACAAATACTACCAGCAGTCTGACAAGGACACGGTAAATGTAACAAGAAGCATAAATAACTAGCTCACAAATACTACCAGCAGTCTGACAAGGACACGGTAAATGTAACAAGAAGTATAAATAACTAGCTCACAAATACTACCAGCAGTCTGACAAGGACACGGTAAATGTAACAAGAAGTATAAATAACTAGCTCACAAATACTACCAGCAGTCTGACAATGACACTGTAAATGTAACAAGAAGTATAAATAACTAGCTCACAAATACTACCAGTAGTCGACAAGGACACGGTAAATGTAACAAGAAGTATAAATAACTAGCTCACAAATACTACCAGCAGTCTGACAAGGACACGGTAAATGTAACAAGAAGTATAAATAACTAGCTCACAAATACTACCAGCAGTCTGACAAGGACACGGTAAATGTAACAAGAAGTATAAATAACTAGCTCACAAATACTACCAGCAGTCTGACAAGGACACGGTAAATGTAACAAGAAGTATAAATAACTAGCTCACAAATACTACCAGCAGTCTGACAAGGACACGGGAAATGTAACAAGAAGTATAAATAACTAGCTCACAAATACTAACAGCAGTCTGAAAGGACACGGTAAATGTAACAAGAAGTATAAATAACTAGCTCACAAATACTACCAGCAGTCTGACAAGGACACGGTAAATGTAACAAGAAGTATAAATAACTAGCTCACAAATACTACCAGCAGTCTGACAAGGACACGGTAAATGTAACAAGAAGTATAAATAACTAGCTCACAAATACTACCAGCAGTCTGACAAGGACACTGTAAATGTAACAAGAAGTATAAATAACTAGCTCACAAATACTACCAGTAGTCGACAAGGACACGGTAAATGTAACAAGAAGTATAAATAACTAGCTCACAAATACTACCAGCAGTCTGACAAGGACACGGTAAATGTAACAAGAAGTATAAATAACTAGCTCACAAATACTACCAGCAGTCTGACAAGGACACGGTAAATG